>SADC01001301.1:600000-860998 GCA_004194705.1 Ditylenchus dipsaci
CAATTTTCAAGTTTATTTAAACTTATTTGCTTATTTGCGAAAACACTCGGCGACTATTGTGTTCAGAAGAAAATTCTTAACCAGAAAATACCAATGCTCCAATCCGTTTTGCTGGTGTTAAAGGAGGGGACTACCTCCTTAGGAGTTATTTGACATTCTTATCTTTAAACATATAAACATCTTTTTGAACAAAGACTAAGCGAATTCTGTGTAAGTTAAGTTATGTTTTTTATCATAAAAAAGCTTTCAAAAACTAAAATATCTCCAAAATCACTTCAGTCAACTCATGTAATACCATTTCATAAAGGCGTAGAGAAAAGTCTTTGGTAGAGCACATTTTTCCGGAAATTCGGTCTATTAAAAGACTTTTTCTACAAATTCATGAAATGGTATTACATGAGTTGACTGAAGTGATTTAGGAGATATTTTAGTTTTTGAAGGCTGTTTGATGATAAGGAACATAATTTAGCTCATGTTATACAGAATTCGTTTAGGCTTAGTTAACAGAGAGGATTAATGTGTTTAAAGATAAGAATGTTAAAAACACTTAAGGAAGTAGTCTCCTCCCATAAAACAAAAATATTGGTTGAGGTATTAATCATTTGAGAGGAGTCATTTTGCATGGGCCTCCTGGCACAGGCAAAACTTTGCTTGCTCGAAAAGTAAGCATTCAAAAAATAAATCTTTTGTTTTAGTCAAGACCCTAAACAAATTTTCAGATAGCCGAAATGCTTAACGCTAGAGAGCCGAAAATAGTCAATGGGCCAGAAATTTTCGGAATGTGGTTGGGTCAAAGCGAAAAGAATATAAGGTATGACAGCACAGGTACTCTCACTTTTGAGTACACCAATCCGAAATCGCTTTGGTCTCTCAGTTTTTTTCTTTGGCCCGTGTTTAAACGCAAAGTAAGTAAGCATATTTCAGAAGAAACTCAAAAACATTTTTTTCAGCCACTTTTTGTCATTAGAATAAAATCAAATTTTTTATAACTCGACAATGCGATTATTTTTTTGAAATTAACATGTCAAGGCCAAACAATGAGACCGGCTGTTCTGACGCAGAATTTCATGGAAAATCGTAATCTGCAGGGTGTTTTTCAAAAAAGCCGGATTGGCTCAAGATTTATACCAATCTCTAGATGGCGTCAAATGGGAATTGGGTATTTTCGATGATTACGAATGATTGCGGCTAGCGGCTAGCCGCACCGCTTTTCAGAAAATAGCCGCAGCCGCATAGCCGCAGCAACATTTTTGAAATAACCGCAAGCCGCAGCCGCAATTTGCGCTTAGCAGCACTTGCAAGTTTGAGAAATAACACTCCTTTAAAGGACCATATCTGTTGATGCAAATGAAAATTTGACAAATTTAAATGACACTTCTCTTTGATCTCTCACTATACTCTTTTAAGTAGCTCAAAATTACTTCAAAGAGTTGAGTGAGAGACGCAAGAGAAATGTCCCGCGCGCGTTTGGACTTGTCAAATTCTTATTTGCATCAACAAGCATGGTTTTTTAAGTTAACCCTTATTAAAGTGAACCTTTCATTAAATGGGCATGCCCACGCTATCACCGGTGGTGCCCACCAATTTTTTTGGCAATCATTGAACTTCTGTTCGGATTTTTCAACTTAGTTTCTAGCAAAACCATACCTAAAATTAAATCATTGTCTTTCTTTTATTCGAAACCAAGGATAAAAAACCGTATGATTAGGTGAAGTTTTTGAATTTGCAAGCACCCTATGTAATAGCGTCGTGCCCTTTTGATTACCCATGCCCCTTTAACGTAAATCCAGCCATGTTCTGATTGGTCTACAAAAGAACTTCTGTTAGCCAACTCTCTTATTAATTTAGGTACTATTAGGAGAGTTGACTGTATTGGGAGAGTTGACTGTAGCAGAGTCTGCAGATAGCGAGTAATAACATTATTGACCGGTCAAATAATATTATCAGGTTGTTCACAAAGTTTGTAGCCCCTTTAACTCACTTTTTCACTAACTACATAGCAAATCTGATGTTTATGACTAATAATAGTCGCGAGGCTAGCCGCACTTGATTTTCGGACATAGCCGCAGTCGCAGCCGCACTTGATTTTGTATAAAAAGCCGCAGCCGCACAGCCGCAAATACCAAAACCATCATTCCTGTAAAATATCTCAAAAAATATGTCTGTTTGTTAGCTCTTGGCTACTGAACTTTTTCTTCTCAAAAGCTTTCATATCTTGGTCCCAGATTCACCAAAAACAATAAGGATATTACCACCTGTTAGAGAAGTTCCTCAGCTATAACCCTGTTTCCCAAAAATTAAGAAATGTCTGCCAAGAAAGTGATAAAAATGTTTTCGAAGTTAGCAAGAGCCAAAATAGGGTGCTCAGCACTTAATTTTAATTGATTTTATTTTCTGCGCTTTCTAACCAGCAATAAAAGTCATGCGTGTGTATAAAGCTGGCCAAATTCGTCGAACTATTTTTTAGTCACATCTTTTTGAATTTATTGCACTTTCATGAGACCTTTTTCTAATTAATAGGGGACACTCTAGGCAGCTAAATGACACTTCATTTTTTATTTTAACAGTCATTCTCACAGTCCTGACTTGAGGCCATGCGATTTTCGTTCTGGGCTGGAGCAGAAACCAACTGCAACTAACACAGCCGGCTGATCTTAAAGAATTGACGAAAATTATCGTGCAGGCCATTAAACAGCTTTTCTCTGTCATGTTTATACGTGTAATCAACAGCTGTAAACGCTGCGCTAGCAGATGTGTTGCAGCTTTAAGCGAATTGTCAAACAATCTTATGACAATATAGAATAAGAAATGTTTTTTTTGTTAAATAAAATTTATCTGTTATTTTTGTTGTTGCTACAACGATCTTTTATCATGCATGATAAGTGTCATTTCTGTTGCCTAGAGTGTTCTTCATCAATTGAAAATAAATTAAATAAACCCAAAATAGACCCAATAAATTCAGAAACATACAAATAGCTCGACGAATTCGGCCAACCATGTATTGTCCGAGTACCAGCTGATTTTCTGAAAATACCGTATTTCCTCTAATTGTCGCCCCCCCCCTCTAATTGCCGCCCCGCCTAGAGGTCGATCGAAAAATAAGCGCCCCTCCCCCCCTCTAATTGCTGCTTCCCCCCCCCTATTTTTTCGAAACCGTGTTTTAACCTTTTTTGCGCAATTTTTTGGCGGTTAGTTATCAATAAGAAGATGTGTCCAAGATCATTGTTTGCTGAAGAGGTATATTTCAAGCGGGATCTTAAAATATTCACGTGAACAATTAGTCTACAAGAACAAGTCGACCTTAAAGGGGGGGGGGACTTTATATACGCATCGTCTTAGGTCACAGGTTTGATTACCACTGGCTGCAGACCTTATTTTTTTCTCCTTTTACAAGTTTGGTGTCAAAATGTAGCTAAGATCCTCAGCTTTCATTGAACTATCATACAGATAAAAAGTTTGTATAAAGTTGGAGCTAAAATTTAAAAAACATTGAACCATGTCCAATTCGATGAAATCCTCAATAGGATTATCAATCAAGCAATCAATTGCGACCATTTTCAGCTTCACTATCAGCAAATGCTGTAATTTGGAGATTTCATGCACATGACTGGCTGGTATTATATTGGACATCAGTAAAAGTTTTTAAAATATTACCTCTAACAAAATATTACCTTCTACCTTGTATGATAGCTCAAATGAAATCTCATGATCTTAGCTTTATTACTGTGTATGAAACGTGTGACTTGTCGAAAAAATGCAAAAATATCAATCAAGTAGAAGAAATCCCTCAAAATCATCGATTATCGGAGCTTTAGCCTATTTTTTAGCCTACGAATAAGCTACACTAGGTGTGAAACCCTGCGTTGATAGTCTTGTCGGACAGTCAAAAGCTCGAGGATGATTTTTACACGAAATTGTTAATAAAAGAAAATTAAATACATGTTGTGCAGCAGATGGTAGTCGAACCTGTGACCTACGCGATGCGTATATAAAGTTCCCCCTCCCTTTAATTTGGCTGCCCTGGACAAACAATTGGCCTAAAAATCATAAAAATTTTAAAATAGGATAAAAACTTTCATTGTTGGAGTGGTAAATTACTTCAAATTTATGATCGAAAAATAAGCGCCCCCTTATAATTGCCCGCCCCCTCTCTAATTGTCGACCGGCAAATAGACCTGACAAGGAGCTACCTCGCAAAATTTTTAAAAAATGCACTGGAGTTGCCGGTGCCAAAAAAACAGCTTGGTGCCCCTGGACCCCCCCCCCCTCCCCGCCCCCCCCCTAGACGGAATTATTAAAACTGATTTTAGAAACCTCTTTCTGGATGCCGAGAAGGAATATACAAGTGTGGGTGATAAGTCCAAACTTCATGTCATTATTTTCGACGAGTTTGACTCTATATGTCCTAATCGTGAGAAAATTGTAAAATAATTTTAAATTAATGTTTCACCAAAAAGAATTTTTCAACCAAACTTTATTTGCAGGTACATTCCAATCGGACAGATTCTAGAGTTGTCAATCAGCTGCTGTCTAAAATCGATGGAGTAGATCAGCTTAATAACATCCTGATCATAGGTATGACTAACCATCTGGACCTCCTAGATCCAGCCATTCTAAGACCTGGGCGAATGGAGGTCCAACTGCAAATCCATTTGCCTGATGAGGATGGTCGACTCCAGATTCTGAACATACATACCCAGAAAATGAGGTTGGCAAAGAAATTCAGTCATCAAATCTCAAAACTATATCATTGCTCTAATTAAGATCGCATAATCGCCTCGATACCAGTGTGGATCTCTCCCAATAGCCAAGCAAACACCTAATTACTCAGGGGCTGAATTAGAGGGTTTAGTGCGAGCTGCCCAGTCTCATGCGTTTAGTCGATTTGTAGGCACAAATGCTAAAAATCTGTGGCTAGCGAGAAAGACACTGATAATTTGAAGATTATATTGGAAGACTTTGAAATATCATTAAAGAAGGACATCACACCGGTAATAATTTAGAATTTCGTAAAATGACTGATATTGACAGTAATACATTACGTGCTAAGTGTAAGGAGGTTTATTAGGGGCTATCAGGAACAGATTTGTTCAAGTCTAGTTAACTCGGTAGCTCAAAAGGTCAGCTGGAGCCGGTAAAAATTCAGTCTTATGTTCGATTTTGACTAAAAGAAACATTTCTTAATGGCCTGTTCACGTTGTTAGAGTTAGAGTTCGGGTAAGAGGTGTTCATGTACTCAAAAACCCGAACTCTAACTCTAACTCGATGGTGTTCACGTACATCGAGTTAGAGTTCGAGGTCGAGCTTGAAAATTTTCATGTATATAGCTTAGATAGCTCAGAATCATACCCGTCTAAAGCCACTAAAAGTTACTTTTGGGGGATCAGCTACAAGGGAATCCAAGTTATATGCATCAACACCTTCAAATTTAACCTCGAACTCTAACTCGAGGTATATGAATGCCCTAGAGTTAGAGGTAGAGTTCGAGTTAGAGTTAGGATCAGAGGTATTCACGTAAGCAAAATCCCGAACTCTAACTCTAACTCTAACAACGTGAACAAGCCATAAAAGATTTAAAAGGTACAAGACTAATGTTTCAACATTTTTTTAAGTTCGTTTTAACATAAGCTGTTTTTATTTTTTCGAAATTCTGATACGTTTTCCAGATTCCTCATTGAACCTCATCGACCTTTTGGAATAAAAGCTCAAGCTTTAGGCTCAGAGTAAGCAAGCCGATGTTATGACGAACTCAAAATAGTCTTGAAATGTTAACTATGAAAAAAATCACTTATATTAAAAAATAAATAAACCCCATATAAAAAAATGAAATTTGAAAAAATATTAAGAAAAAAATTAATCTTCAGTCACTTTTATTATCTTTGTCAACTTTAAGAATTTTTTTATAGCTGTTTGGGAATTCCACAGCTGCTCTCGAACACATTCTGCATCACCCATTGATCAGCTGGTGTCCCGAGATCGACGACATTTTGAGCAAAGGAGACGAAGCTATTCGGCAGACGCTTGCCAAAAGTGGATGTGGTTTTGTTAGAGTGCTAATAAGTTAGTTTTTTTATTTTTTGAAACTTTATATAAGTAGACGTTCGTATAAAAGACACCCCAATGGACCAAGCAGAAAGTGACGTTAATCCGAGCTGACCTTAATCTAGTGTCTAAAAGACTTTTGTATGAAGCAAAAAAACTTTTTTGGGGGCAAATTGGCTTTTATTTGGTGCAAATTTTTTTAGTTGTAATTCTGAATCCCTTTTATTTTCTAACACATAAAGTATTTTTTCGGGCCAAAACTGTTTTTGGGGGGTTTATAAGAAGCGGTTAAATTTTTGCGAGAAAAGTTCCAGTCAGATGTCTAGTCAGATGGACTTTATCGCTCAAAAACTTAGCTTATGGGCTGCACCCAATGGGCCGTATCCGTGTCCGCATCCGTATCCGCAAACGCGGACCGTAAAACGGTCCGTGTATTTCCACCCAATAGGCCGTATCCGTGTCCGTAAAACGGGCCGCAAACACGGACCGTTTTACGGACCACAACACGGATAGTTCATTTTTGACCTGTTTTTTCCTAAAATCGAGATTTGTAATATTATAGAATACATTGTTATGCCGTAACCAACAAAAAACGTAATATTTTTCGTCGGAAATCCCTAGCCCAGATCTCTCCAATGAAGGGGCCCTGCATGCTCATTTTGGTTCCTTCTTATTTTTTCGTTCTCAATTTGGTTTTTCTACGTAAATGTCTCTCCTGACAAAGTGCTTTTAAATTATAGCCCTACTGAATGGTAGAAAATAAAAAAGTCCAATTGGTCGTGACATAAAATGACGAGATGCCTTAGGGACTATTGGCTCTGAACCTAATGAAGAAGTACGGTATGCGTAAGCCTAAAACACGTTGCCTAGTGTCCGTCTCGGTAGCAAGAACATTAAAACATTTAGGGTGCATTTTTTTGCCTCCTCACTCGGTAATGGCTATTTTTTTTAATTTTTGAAAATCATTTAGCTAAGATTCAGGGTAGCAAAATAAAGTACTGATCAAGTCACTGTGGGTTTGAGAATTTTGATGAGTTGAGATGCACGCTGGAACAGCACTAGGCTGGCATTTGCCGAACACGACAATTGGGCGGATGCGGCATTGGCCCGAGTAGCTCAGATTTCATAACCCGGAATCGCGTATCATCAAGTTTTGAGACCGTTTTAAGCCGAGAAACAGGATACAAAAAATGATTTAGCGGGTGCTCGATTATTTCTGACCAAAAATGTTGACCTAAAATCGACTTTTTGCCTCAGGTTACCAAGGTAAAACACCCTAGAAGGGTATCTAGGGACCATAATCAGGAAGAATTTGTATATAGTTTTGTTTATTGAGGACTACCGCATGAAGAAAAACTGATATACACACTCCTTTTTTTCCAGCTCTAGTGACCAAAACAAAGAAGAATACTCTTATGTAAATAAAAAATAAGGTATCCAGCTCCCCTCCAGTACTATTTTCCTGTGTCCTAAGTCGAAAAGTCGATTTGCGGTAAAATATTTTGTTGGCCGAAAATTTAAAAGCACTCGTTTAAAACATGTTTTTTTTATTGTTTGAAAGGCTTGAAACGCTCTTAGAAGTTAAGAAAACGCAATTTTGGCTTGTGCCATCTGAGCTACTCCTGCCCTAAAATCACGGACCGTACGAAAAACACGGTCCGTGTTGAAAAATTATCGACTCTGAATTCTGTGTTTTCACGATTCTTTTTCCGATCTTTTTTTACAGAAATGCTGCTCATAAATTTGGGCGTTCGATTAAACTGAAAAAGACATGCAAAAAATAAATTTACCTGCTAACTAAAAAAATCGGCCCGAAAATATTAACGGACCGTATCACGGTCCGTGTTCACGGACCGTGATACGGCCCATTGTGGGTGGCAATCCATTCCGTTTCACGGACCGTTTCACGGCGCGGTTTACGGACACGAACACGGTCCATTGTGGGCGAGAACACGGTCCGTATTACGGACGCGGACACGGATACGGATGCACTGTGGGCATCCCATTACAGAAACACAATCTAAAAAGGTACAATGGATACAGTTAAACTTAGATATATGGGTCTCTCCAATAAAGGTGCCGCATAAGCTCAATTTGATTGATTTTACGTTAAATGTTGCAAAATCATCTCCTGAAATAGTGGTCTGAAATAGTATAACCCTTTGACTTAGAAAAGTTTGGGGACTGACATTGATAGTGTTGCGGTTTGTATTGCATTAATGGCAGATCAGATGCCTAGACATTTATTTGAGCAAATTTTTGTGTTAAAAAAATGTGGACAAGATTTCCGAAATTACCGAGATAAAGTCAACTTTATAGCATTTCGCAAATTGGACAATGGATAATCCACACACCAACCAAACCAAGTGGTGGTCCGTTTGTTGTGAAATTCTTTTACATATTTTTCGGGTTCCAAAACCTGCTTTTTGCACTAATGCGAGCACTCTAAAGAAGGTTTGATAACAGTAAGATGCTATTTTGTAGGGTATTTTTTGATAACACTTTAGCATTAGATACCAATACCCAGGTACTACTACCTAGGTACTTCCACCTGAGTACCGATAATTAGGCATTGCAATTTGGACTGACACCTCAGTACTACTTAGGTACGACAGCCTGAGCACCACCTGGATGCCCATGGGGTATGAAACTGTTACAGAACTGGGGTTCCTGCAAGTCAAATCGTTGTTTTAGCATTATAAAAACGTGTTCAGGAGACAATTCTGAATAAGGTACGATGATTTTTAATTACTTAAACCTAACTCCAGAATTTTAGATTCTGGAGGTGGATAACCATATAGGTGAGGTACCAGGTGATTTTCCTTAGTGACCATGAATAGGGTGGTTCAAAATGGAATAACGTGCAATACTGAGCAATAAAGTCCATCTGACTGGAATTCTGACTGGAACTTTTTCTCGCAAAAATTTAACCGGTTCTTGTAAACCTCCCAAAAACAGTTTCGCCCCAAAAACATACTTTATATGTTAGAAAATAAAAGGGAATGCAGAATTACAACTAAAAAAATTTGCACCAAATAAAAGCCAATTTGCCCCCAAAAAAAGATTTTTTTGCCCCAAACAAAAGTCTTTTTGACCCAAAAAAAAGTCTTTCTTGACCCAAAAAAGTCTTTTTGCTCCAGAAAAAAGCTTTGTCCGACTCTATATGCATTTTATGATCAAGAGTACTTCTTATCCTAGTAGCGCCCAAATGTGTTCAAGGGTGGTCGCAAACTTTCTGAACAACCTGATATATTACAGAGATGTTGCAGCAAAATTAATTAATGATTAATAATTAATTGTGTAATATATTGTATAATTAATAATTTTATTTGCCAGAAACTAGAATCGCAGGGCTACCTGATCGTATGAAAACTTTGAAAAAAAATCTGAAAATTTATAGGAAAGAGCTGATAGAAAGGGAAAACTAAAATCTATGACAGAGATTAGGAAATCTGACAGAAAAAAGTGAATCTGTGGTAAAAAAAAGTTTGCCCAGCATAAATTCAGAGAAGCTTCTAGCGAGATAATTCCAATTTAATATTTTTATACTTACTGACGTAAATCAGATGCATCTTTTACAGAACGGAGCTAAACTGGTGTGAAGTTAATCCGAATGTGTGTTTATTCTGAGTGACATTAGTCTCGAAGTTCATTACAAGTAATTTTAATCAGACCAGGCAAATCGCTTCAGCGGTGTCCTTATTTCGAACTGACGTTATCTGGAATGTCTTTAACTGTATATTTCATAAAAAACCACTTTCAGTTGGAGCCAAATTTACTGGAAAGACATTTCTGGCAGCCAAAATTGCCAAGAAATCAGCTTTTCCATTCATCAACATCTTGACACCCGATTCATTTGGAACAGACAAGCTAAAAAAGTTGGACAGCACTTTTGTAGATGCCAAGGCTTCACCACTCAGTTGTCTAGTGCTTGACAATTTGGAGAGAATTGCAGGTACAATTTGATAATAATTTTCTTGGTGATAAAAAGTGTAGTATCATTTTTTTAGAATATTCTGAAACTTTTAAAAGATTTAATCAAGGTGTGATTTTTAAGCTTAACGATTTGCTTGAAAAACGTCCTCCAGAGGTAATTTTAATTTTCAAGAGGTGCTGATCTGCTGAACGTAGGATTAAAACGACATTTTTTTAAGAATTATCAGCATTATTATTATGCCTACCGATTCTTATAAAAATGCTTTTAGTTAACTATTTTTATACCGAATAAACTGTGAAATTGCTCGTATATTACTTGAGAAATTCACCAGTTAAATCGGCGGGTCTCACTCTGAGTCAGAATGAGTGGGCGGTCATTCTGAGTCATCAACTTTAGGCATTTTTTAAGAACAAAATTTATTGAAAAAAAACAAATCCAAATATATTTTTGGTTGCTCCATTTTCTTTCCTCTTTCGATTGGTGTATAAAACGTGTCTGTGTAATTTTGAAAAAATCAGCATGAGGTCATTTTGAGAAGTTGACGAGCATTTCTAACACTTGAGCTGGCCTAACGTTTTATTAAAGCTTACGCGCTTCAGCAACATCTGAGCACCATATTGTAGCGCAGTTCAAGGGCTACAAAACCCATTTTACAAAATACAGTTTGAAAATCTGAACATTGAGATATGGCCTTTGAAAATTTGAATTGATTGAAAAAAATGACCAAAATCCAAGTTATTCCAATCTTTTCCGAGTGGTCATTTGGTCATTTTTTTCAATTAGTTGAAATTTTCAAAAGGCCATATCTCAGGATCCAGATTTTCAGAATGCATTCTGGAAAATGGGTTTTGTAGCTCTTGAACTGCGCTACAATATGGTGCTGAGATGTTGCTAAAGCGCGTGAGCTTCAATAAAACATTAGACCAGCTCAAGTGTTGGAAATGCTCGTCAACTTCTCAAAATGACCTCACAAGTGTTCGGAGCTAAATGCTGAGTTTTTCAAAATTACACAGGCAACTTATTTACACAATCGAAAGAGGAAGGAAAATGGAGCAACGATATATTTTGGATTTGTTTTGTTCAATAAATTTTGTTCTTAAAAAAATGCCTAAAGTTTGTTCACGAACTTTTCAGACACACGGTGGTTAAGCGAAAAATGCCTAATCCCAAAATTAGCCAAAAACAAAAAAGTTTATTTGAATGTCAAGAACACGATTTGGATTTGGCTCTTATCTAAGATTTCTGTGCTTCTCAGCCTGAGCATCAGTCAAAAAATAGGAAAGATCAAGGCTTGATGGTGTTTTTGTCAATAAATACCCCAAATTTTTCCGCTCCAATAAAGTTGAACGCGAATTTTTTTCCAAACAGGTGCTTTTTGAAATCAAACGAATTACATAAGCAACCTCCAAATATGAGTGAAAAATACGGAGACATACAAACATTCCAAATAAAAAAGGCTCACACCGCTGCTTTGTTTCTTTCTCTCTTTAATTTCAGGACAAACGCTTGCTAGTGCTGGCCACCTGCTCATCATCTGAGTTTATTCAAGATATAAAGTTGAAAAACTTCTTTAATTACGTGTTACAAGTGCCTTCTATCAACAAACCTGAGCACATTTCTAAAGTGGTAGACTCTGTAAATGCTTTTACTGCAGAAGAAATGCCCTTGTTCCGAAATTATTTGAGCAATCTGCCCACCCACATTGAGCTAGGTATAAAGCAGATTTTTGAAGCTCTTGAGCTCCTTGACGCCATTTCTCTAAATGAAAAAGAGGCAGAGGAGATAACACCAACTGGACAGCCTGATCCGGTGAAAGGCAATGATGAGCACAAAAAGAGAGTTAAAAATTTTTCAAAGGTTTAGAGGAGGTACTTCTGCAAATGCCTGTTCATTTCAACATGTATGCTTGATTGTGTTTCTGTAGTGCTGTCATTTGGAAAATACTTTTGATTTGTCGGCCATATGTCTTGTTTCTCGTATAAATTGTAACAGTCAAACAAATATGGATTTTTAAGCAATGTTTTGTTTTTTGTCTTTTTGTCGGTGTCCAGTACGAGATGTTAAGTATATCATACGACCTCTAATAGTGGATCAAATCGAATCGCAGCAGCAAATTACTAATCGAGCACCTGATTTTCAGAATCGCATATCATACATAGGCTCTCAACTCAAGTTTTTTTAAAATAAGTACAATTGCTCAAAATAAGTACATTTAGGGTATTTTAATGAAAATATGCTATTTTATCCATGCCATAACTATAGCCATGCCTGGGTCCCCCAGTGTAAAAAATCCAGAAAATACAAGATACAAGTAAAGTGTTTCCAAGTGCACACTTTAATTATTTATATTAAGATTACTGACGTCTAAATCAAAAAACTATCGAGGAATCGATTGGAATTATTTTCAGCGCTACTTTACTCTCAGCAAATGCTCTAATTTTAGGATTCAATGGAAATGACAGTCCTGTGTAGGATAGCATGTAATTGGACATCGTCTGACGTTCTTTATATTCTAGTTCTAACTAAATATTATTTTTTTTCTGTGTGATAATTCAAATAAAAGCCTAGAGTCTTAGCTACATTTTAGTGTATGGAACATGTGATTTGTAGAAAAAGTGAGAAAATATCAACTAACCCAGTCACAGAAAAACCCTAAAGATTTTCGGAAATTTAGCATAGTTTAGCCGATGAATAAGCTTCAGTAGGTGTGAAACACTGCGCTGATGAACTTTATAGAAAGCCAAGAGTGCAAGGATCATTTTGACATCAAACATGTAAATCAAAAGAGATAAAAAATAAGATATGCACCCATTAGTCGAACCTGTGACTTAGACGATGCGTATAAGAAGTACTCTCTCGAGAAAATTTTCGGTCTTCAACGCCCTAAAAACAAGTTTTTCATACGATTATGTAGTCCTGCCAAAATCCTTTTCGAGTGCTCGAAATTGTTTTCGAGCGCTTGACATTCGAATTTTAAAAATTTTCTGCTCGAAATTTGAAAATTTTCAAAATTTTAAGCGAAAATATTGAGATCGAGAGCTTGACTCCACAACTCGACAACCCGCATACTTTTATACAAAATGTAACAAAATCACATGCGATCTTATCTAGTTTTTTACTCCATTTATTTTTTTATTTTTTTTGCTCCAGGTTGAGAAGCATCTTACAGGCGCCTAATTCAGGTGGTTTACTTTCCATTCTCGTAGACCTACTGTTTCAGTAGTCTGCCGTGTTGCGTGGCATTCCAGCCTTAATTTGCCAAACGGATCACTCATAAGATTTAAAACCCACAATTTTCAAACTCAAGGGTTCAAACTTCAAAATTTCACAGCAAACTTCAAATCTAAATGCAAAAGGTCCTCCGCCTTCAGTAGTATTTGAGCCAAGTTTTCACACTTGAAAGGATGCCGCCTTTGCCCCATACCTATGAGGCACTTTAAATATAAGCCCTTTACCCTTAATAACTCTACGTCGCAATTTCAAAGGTTTCGTCCTGGAAATGCATTAAAATTTTGTTGTCTAAATGGATAGATGGATTTACCAAACTCGCATGGTGGTCGTACCCACTCACTGTAAGCGATATCTTATTTTTTAATGAATATAGATAGTCAGTGTTTGTAATTTGAGTCTCGCTGGATACATAAATTTGGTGGACCTGCATGGTGGTCGTTCTCAGTCATCCTCTTCATAGCCTCTTGAATACAACAGGTCAAATAAAATGTTATATTTTCGTTAATGATGAATAAATCTAATGAGTCCTGTTGCAAATGAATAAATTTCAAAACAAACACTTTCTATTCGTTTCCTTGTCATTGCTGTAGCGAATAAATCATGTTACATTTTTGTATAAATATTCGGCAAAAGTCAATACCGAGCTATCAGCTTCTAAGGATGTGACTCATTTTTTCAAGTTTATATCAGACCCGCGCGATGTCTGTTTCTCTAAAAATCAATTGTTAACTTGGACTTGCGCGGTGGTATTCAAATGAGTTCTGTGAACAATGAGTCTGTTAGTAAAATATTTAGCATTTATTATTTTAAAATATATGGCTCAACTTTTGTAGATTTTAAGAAGTCATTCCATAGTTTGACTTGGAGCGAACACGGAAGTCTCGAAATAATCGAAGTGCAGCGAAAACGGTTAAGCAGCGTTCAAAAAACAACAAAGCAATGAAGGTCCGTCAAACTTCAATAAAAAGTAATCTTTTTTCGGTAGCCAAAAACGCACTTAACAGAAAATACAACAGCGTCAACCGCAGTTTTCATAAGAATGGTTTTTGTTTGTTCAATTACTACAGCTGAAAGGATGCGCGTCAAAGAATATGTCGCAAGTCTTTGAAGATGTAGTTCTCTTTTGCTTTATTAGAAAACCCGATAAAAGAGTTTGAGAATATAATATTAGAGGTCTGATTTTTTAATAATGGAGTGTTAAATAATATAAGAATCTTTAGATCTGCGATGCTGTAACTCAGTGGGACTCTCATCATCCTCTTGAAATTGTCGAGAGCAAAACAATCGCTGCTGCTATTCTTAGTCATGGGATCGGGAACTGCAACTTTTTGCCGTGGACAGATGTTGGCCTTACTTTAGAGCAAATAAGTATGTTGAAGCACGTCGATGAATATCAAAGTACAGAATGAAGAAGCGCCACATAAAGAAAACATCACAAAACGATTTATGAATCAAATGTTATGCTCAGTCTATTGTTTTAGTGTCATAAAAATGTTGTGGTTTGTTTCAAAGTATCTCCTTATAGAAAAACGAACGAGCGTATTTTATAAATATTGCACAAGAAACAATTTTTCATGATTCCTACACAATAAGAAAAGCTACGATTCAATTAGAAAATAGTTTCATAAAAATTTTCATTAAATTTAAATTCACAAAAAAAGAATCGAAATAGAATCCTATATGTTATACAAATCATTTTTGTAGCAAACTAAAATTCAAGCGTGAAAATATAAATATGATTTTGCAAGGTACGTTCAGCGAAAAAAAAATCCCGCTCGTAGGGCGGACAAAAGCTAGTAAATAATAATAATAAAATGTTGGATGAAGAAAGATTTTAAAAAATTCGTATACAATTTGTGATTTCGGTAAAGGTGATTTATTAAATTTTAGACATCAATTAAAAATATTTTTTCAAAATTTTAGAAAATCAAATTTTAATTATCAGTAATTACTACAATTTTCTATTTATTTAACTTCCACTTGCAAAGTGATTGTTCCATTCTGCTTAGTAGTATTATCTCCAGCTTCTTTAAATGCTCGAAATAATCCTTGAGGGTCAGTGTCCTGGTCATCCACTTCCATCCATTCAATCACAAACTTGTCTTCCACTCCAGCCCCAAAGTCAGCTGACTCTGAAGCGTTTTCGTCTGCTACTCTAGTGGGTAGTCTTCGAATAAACTCAATAGCTGCATGACCTGATTTTCTAGGCACTATTCCATATACTGGTCGCACTCTGTACACGTGGTTGTTGGTAGATTTTACCTGCAGTAAACGGGTTAAATACCAGTCCTAATGTATTAGTCTTCAGTAAATTATCGCTTATGTATTAGTGAATTTACCGATTTTCAACTTACCCCTAAATTTAACAACCCTAGTCTTTACTCTGTGTTTACTCGTCAAATTACTTACTTTGAAAGCAATTTTGGTCTCACTTGCATTCTTGAGTTCATGGATAGATGTGTGCCAACCATTGGCGTCTGGAAACACAGCCACTTGAGGATCCAGGGATACGCTCGCCATTGACAGCCAAATATAAGTCAACTTATGTCATGAAGTTTGAAAAAAATTGAGGGCAAAGAAAAACATTTATTGTTTTCATTTAAAGTACCAACCTTTTTTGCCACCATTTTTCGCCTAGACAACAAAAGAAAATGGCCAAAACGCATTGATTTTTAGAGAACAAAAGAAGTGCCAAGCAACTAGGTTTATTTTAAAAAAGGTTTCCCCAAGAGCTTTTAGCAAAATTACCTTTCAGAGGGTGAAGAAAAGAATATATAGAATTTTTTATGATCTCAGGTGGGTGTGTGCCACGTTAGACTCACTAGGGAACTTCCAGTGATGTCTTTTTCAAAGACCTCCTTGAGAGGTTTTTTTGCAGATTCGCGTAGAGCACCCCAGACTTCTATAATGAAGTTCTGCCCCTTTTAGCATGCCATTTCAAAAAGTTGGAGAGAATAGGTCTTTTGAAGTTTTCGAAAACCCATGACACGAGTATGATGGTTTTTAGCCTACTTTCGGAAGCTCTCGTGTTTTTAGTGTATTTTGACTTTCCAAAGTTATGTGGAGTGTTTTATGGCATATTACATATTTGTTAATCAGCATTTTGCTGATTTTGCTAATTTCTTTGCTTATTTCAATAAAATCACCACCACACTTTTTGAATTAATTGTCAGGGAATTAGATCTCTATAATCACCCACGATTTCGTTAATTTCAGCATCGTGATTCACAAAAAATCAAACCAAGAACAGTATAAAATTTAAAAAAATCGCGTTTTAGAGGCGCTCTGTGGCTAGTACCAAATGAGTGACCCAGGGTCACATGTTCCCAAAATAAGGTACCATGCCCCTGTTCCGTACCAAATAAACGCATCCTGGTTTTTGGGATATCTGCCACGGGGCAATTGAATGAACGGGCCGCCAGGGGCACGTTCATTTGGGGTAAATGAAAACCTGCTTAGCGAAAACTCTAAAAAAAAATTATAAAAAGAGAATAAAACCGGGTAGGTAACTTTACTTTTTAAAAAGATTTGCACTTTTTTGGGGCCCAAATCTTTTTTATTTTTGAGGCTTAACGTCAAAACAAGTATTTTTTCTGCCACGTTTTTGGCTCAAAATTGCCTTCTTATTTTTGGTGAAAGAAGAAAATATCAAAAGAATTATTGTCGAATGGTTGCACTATCAGGTAGCCTTACGACTCTAGTTTCTAACGGCGTATCATTTGCGGCAACATCTTTGCAATATATAGCACAAAAATGTAAAAGTATGAAGCAAGTCGAAAAATAATTCGTTCCATACTTTTACCTTTTTGTACTACAAATTGCAACAATATCGCAACAAATGACACATTGTTAGAAACTAGAGTTGCAGGGCTACCTGATGGTGATAAAATTTAAAAAAGTTGTTTTTCAATATTTGCTTCTTTGACCAAAAAGAAATAAGAAGGCACTTTGAGCCGGAAACAAGGCAGAAAAAAGAGTTATCCCTTTGGTATGAGGGATAATGTTAGACATTCAGACAGGATCAGTAGGATTGTCGGCTGGCCGGCCGAATTTCGGCTTTTCCGGCCTAAAACCGACATTTTTTCTCGGCCAGGCCGAAAATTTCGGTATTCGGCACGGGACGAAATTTTCAGTTTTTTTGAAACGTTCTGTAGTCTGTTCCATATATATTCGCATCCATGTGATTTCTTGTTCTTACGTGAATTTTGAGCATAGCGCCAAAAAATGTGTGGAAGTCTTTCAATATAGTGAGATGAAGAGGAGCCCAGTCAAATCCTTAATCTTTTCAAAGGCGGATGTTTGAGTAATGTATGTAGAGGCTCATCCAATAAATCATTTCGGTGTGCAAAAGAGTTCATGTATGGAAAAAATGAAACTTTTTGTGTATTTTCCGACGTAGGTACTTTTATCTCTTTTTTGTTTACTTTTTTGAAATCACGCCTTTTTGATTTTTTTGGCTATTCAGTGCATTTTTTTCGTTAATGCAAAGCCTTATGTTAACCAGGACTAAATATTCCTTACAAACTGCAACATACGCAAAAATTCAAAAAGGTGGAAATTTAAAAAGTAACAAAAGGCTACGCCATTTTTTCCCACAAGAAAACCTAAATTTTCTGTTTTCTGGTCTGCTGGTTTCCGGCTCGGCCCAGCAGGCCAAAATTTTCGGCTTCAGTTCGGCTTTTCGGCCGGCCGACAACCCTAAGGATCAGGTAAGGAGGGGTCACGTGCCCACAAAATGATGCTCCTAGATGAGGCTGAAGGCACTATTGTCACAATTTTTTTTTATTCACTGGAAGGCCCGATCTTTTAAAATTGAAATTTTGGTAATTTTTTAAATTTTTGGTTTCCCACATTGATGTACAATGCTGTCAAAGATTTTCTAACTTTCGTTTTTCATACAGTATAGATCGGTAATTGATCTTTAGCGAAAATTGATCTTTTTTATTTTTGAGTTACTGCACCTATAAAATGACGAAAAAAATGAGAACGATTTTTTAATCATGGGACACGTGCATTCAGTTTCTTGATCACGTTCTGGAGACATCCATGCCCCAGTTCATTTGGTAAGAGGCGGGGGTAAGTGTCCCAGGGAAAGTGCTCCCCGGGGCACATGTGCAGAGCGGGGCACATGAGCTTGACCCATTAATTTGGTACAAGTCTGTGTGTCGTCAAATTTTTCATGATCCTGTATTCTTCTTCAGGTTGTTTGAGGAAACTTAAAACTATTGTTTCCTTTACTTATATCAGCAATTAATTTTTTTTTAAACTATACGTAAAAGTGACAGATGAAAACAAAGGATACCAATAATATCAACATATCTGAATGTCTAGCTATTCCAATAGAATTACCATTATTTTCAATATTTCTCTTTTCAGACCAGCTAATATGCCATACAGGTGCATCTTTGCTGAAGTCGATCAGTTGAGGAGTGTCAATCAATAATATTTGCTTGTCTTTGTCGTAGCTGCATTTGCTAGCGTCTACTTTTAATTGTTTGTCATTTAACTTCAGGCTAGTCAGGTCTGGTTCAAAAGCATGTCCAAATACTTCGATTTTGTCCAAGGTTGGGATGGAAAAACTGGGCTAAAATCGTATATGTAAATGTGTGGCAAATTTCTGGTTTTTAAAGTGGTTTTCTGTAATTATAGACCACCGGATGTTACCTGAAAATTTTGAGCCTATTTTTTCTCAATCCCTATCTTCTTTCTTTTAGTCCGTAAGTTCTTTAGGTACTTTTACGGTAATTAGGATATTTTTCGGGCAAAGCTTTTTCCAGGCGCTAAAAGACTTCTTTTTAACACTAAAAAGGTTAAGGGACAAGATTACAACAAAATATTAAATACCGTATTTCCTGTAATAAGGCGGCACCCTCTAATAAGGCGGCACCCCCAACTTCGAGGGTTTATATCTCGGAGCAGAGTAAATATTTTGCTTATCTGTTTGATGCATTTTCTTAACTCCCACGAGCTCTACCGATTCCAATTTTTAGATTTTGGTTGAGCGTCCGAAAATCTCGAGATTGAATTTGAAGTTTTCGGATTCTCGGTGGTTTGAAAAATAAGGCGGCATGCCGCCTTATTACAGGAAATACGGTAGGTTTCATAATTGAAATTTGTAAACTATGAAACCTACTCAATATTTTTCGTAGTTCGTACAAATATTTTAAAGCAACAATTGACCCGAATTACATTCGCTTCTCTATAACGGTTTAAAAAAACTCGCAGATTTTCTACATGGTTTTCTATCAAGATTTTTTGAGTTTTCTGCCTAATTTGGAAATTAGATTAAGGTCAGTAATATCAGATTTGAAGCAAAACGAGTGAAAATGAAACGATTCAAAAAAGCATTGTTGGTACTTGCCTTAATTTTTTGAATCTGCCAAAGGTAAAAAAATGGTCGGATACTGAGTAGGGTGAAATTTACCCAAATATATTTAACCGATATTATATATTAATATCGGTTATCGAAAGAATTGAATTTTTCTAATATCAAATTTAAATATTTGTAAAACAAAATTTAGTTAACCTTTGATCCACATCCAAACGAGCAGTTAATCATCAGCATAGCCATGTTTTTAGTTTCCACGAGCATGCTATACTCCAAGTAGATGTAGTCTTTGTAGCTGGTTATATCGTCTACAAATATTTCTCCATCGTCCCAATACAGCTCTCCTTGGGCTTTAGGCATTGAATCTTGAGCTAAAGTAAATTTAAGCCTACTGACTTTAGTTTATTATTCAAAAAAGCTTACTCAAAGCAATGAGAAGCTGGAATTCGTGCATTCGGGTGGCCGTCGTAGTAATATCTGGTCTTTGTTTAGGAATGATACTTCCAGCTAAAATGCATGGGTATTATGATTACCTAAGTAAACAGCATTCACCTCTAATAAAACAAGGCAATGGAGTGTCTCTAGGAGCAGAGAAGGTAGAGAATCCAGTTGGCTGAACACTGCCGTACTGGTGAGCATTGCTCATAGAGTACCAACTGCCTGTTGGTCCAGGTAAATAACCTCTGACACTGTCGACATCTGGTGTGATCACAGGCACCACCATAACACCAGATCCCCACATGAATTGGTGACTTAGGGTATAACTTTGACTGTCCTGGGGGAACTCAAAGAATACTGGCCGAACCACACTGCCACCGAAAGTGAGGCATGGAAGTGAAGTCTGAATAAATTACTAATGCCTCGTTTACAGACTGTGACTTAGACTGAGACTTAGACAATTTTTTATGCCTTTGAGTCTTTAACGGTTGAAAGACAGCTTTAAAACGTTTCTTTGCGTGTTTTCTTCCTCCGTCCACCATCCTTCAAATACATCTAACATTTCTGTATGTCTTTCTTGAATTTTTAAAAGAACTCCATGGACACCCTTTAGTTTACAGTCTAAGTCGCAGTTCGTGAACGAGCCAAAAGAGAATCAAAGCTGTACAACAAAAATTAGAAATATACATTCTTAATAAAAATTATTGTGCTGCAAAAACATGTTGCCACATTGTTTCAAAAAAATTTGAAAGATTATACAAGCAGGAAAACCGGTACTTGTGCACTTGGGGGCACCTTTTTTCGTTAACTGAAAATAGGGTTTAGACGTCTCCTAAGTAATTCTTATACGCTGAAAACGATAAAAAAAAAGTTGTTAGCTAACGATTTCCGCACTAAAAAAATGAGTTTTTCAAAAAAATTTTGATTACCAAAGGTTGACCAATTGCCTTGGTCCCCCACGGTAAGTTACCTTGTATCAAAATATTTTACACCGTTTTGGTCACTGGAGCTGGGCAAAAAGAGTACGCCTACGACAAAACATTGCCGCCATAGTTAATACCTATATAATCAATTCTTACATGTCCTACTTGACTATAACCATATTGAAATTGAGGAGCGAGTTCATTGGTACCGTATTTTCTGTAGTAAGTCCCCCGGGGAGTTATTTTTCAACCCTTAAAAAATCGGAAAAAAAATATTTCGATTTTGAGATTTTCGGATGCCCGACCGAAATCTAAAAAGTGGAAACAACTAAGATCGTGGTGATTAAGAAAACGCAAAAAACAGATTTACAAAAAATTCCTTAAGCTGAGATATGGGGTCGAAATAGGGGGGAGTTATTAGAGAGGGGAGAGTTATTAGAGAGGGGGGACTTAATAGAGAAAATCGCCTACTAATGTTAGTGTTACTATTTTGGCTGACCACCCTAAATTTTAGAGATTAGCTCAGAATTTTTCTGATTTAAACTATGTCAAAATCATGATAACAAAATCATGATAAACCATCAATCATTATATCATTGATGAGACAAAAGTTTTGATTTTACTAATTCAAACACCAAAACCTGATGTGGGTACCCGATGGTCAGATGAATATCCACCTGCATGGCCTGAATTCTTTCAGACAAATTTTAAGACAAACCACTAACCTTAACGTGAAAGCATGTAAGAAATCGATTTAAACAGGACCGAAATCGCAATTTCGCCACTTTAAACCCAAAATCCCGGTGGGTACCCTGTGGTAGGTGGATATCCACCTGGCTGACTAGAAAAATAAAAATTTGGTCAACTTCAAAAACAAACTACTTTTTCTAACGTGAAATGTTGTAGGGAATGGCGCTTGGTCTTGTAGTAACGAGACAGTCGATGAATTTGCGACTGCACCAAAATCTGACGGAACTTCGAGTCAATGACCTTGCGGTATTTTTAAACATAATTTATCAGAGAATTCCGAGTTTCCACAATATTAGCTAACCAAACTCTAAACGTTTACGAATGCTGGCGGATTTCTTGATCAAGTGGTAGCGGTCGCATGGAATCTCACGAGCCATTCCCTTTAAAATTTAAGATCACGTTAAAGAGTTGGCGACAATTAAACTTCAAAAAAACCTTTGATTTCAAGATTCGCACAATCTTGTTTCCAGTGACACGACGGACCTGAGAAACACCATGAGAGTCACGAAGAATGACACCTATCTGCGAAGGACGAAGACCTTTACGGGCCAGCTTGACAATCTGCTCTTCCACAAGGCAGAGCGGAGCGCGAAATACTTTTTTTCCGGGATCGTGCTGCAAATTAACAATTATTTATACCAGCAAAGTAGATCCTTCTAGGATTAACATACCATTCGCCCTATGATTGATTTTTAAATATTCCTTGTTTGAAAAAAGAAGAAGCTGAAATTTTTAGCGATGAAGGAAGGGAATGCGCCACACACAAAAAACAAAACCAGGTACCAATGAACTCGCTCTTCAATTTCAATATGTTTATAGTCAAGTAGGACATGTAAGAATTGATTATATAGGTATTTAACTATGGCGGCAATGTTTTGTCGTAGGCGGTGTTTTGTCAGCACGGTGTTATGTCCCATCCCCAGCGAGATGGTTTCTCTTCCTAACGTGATTTACTAACTCCGAAAAATATAATTAGCTTGATAACAATGCTCTCAAGACAAATTTGGAGGTTCAATTTACCGGAGGGTCAATTTGCCGGGGTTCAATTTGTAGAGGTTTAATTTACCGTCGCTCCTGTTTTACCCATTCCAAACCTATTCTTTCCGAAAAATTTTTACACCATCGTGTTCAGCGTGAAATTCTGCACAAGGCGCAAAGTTTAGTACGTTCCGCCTTTCCCGTGTTAAAAACGGTGTAGCATATCGACCATCGACTGGAGTTTTTTTTTGCCTCATTTCGCGAAGTATATAGCTTTCTTCCGTTTTTTCCGCCATTATTCTCTCGTTCTATCCATACCGATTATATTTAATGCATGTGTTAAAAACCTACGAGTATAGATAAGGTAGGTGCTGATATCTGAACAAATTCGCTTCTCTGGTAGCTTTGGCCACTGATTTCCATTGCGCTGGATCTTGCAGAGTCTGGTTTATCACATTGTGATTCCTGAAGGTTGACTTAATAGAAACTAAAAATACTCAAAGTAAATTCTGACCTGTAAAAAGAGTGGAAAGCTCCCAATTGTTGCCATCTCAAGCACAATTCTTCATTGGATTGACCAAGGAAGCCGCACACGTCAGCGCCTACATACGGAATACCGAAGAAGTTGAACTCCATAGATCCAATTATAGATGTTCTTAAGTCCTCCCAGCGCGCAGTATTATCACCGAGCCAATGGCCACCATAATGACCAGAACTAGGGAAGGTAGACCTGGATATTTTAGGAGATTTTCGGTCTTTAGTAGGGTTAGGATGGTACACCACCTAGAAATCACTGCTCCTCGCTTGCCAGTAGCCTGCTTCATGGCTTTGGCTGTAGCTACTGTCTCTGACCAGCCATACAGGTTCCTGGTGTCATAGAAATCAAGGTTACCGCCACCTGTTTTTGACAACATACACAGAGTTTTGGAGCACAATGATGATTCCTTAGGAAAAAATTAGTATACTATGGTATACCACCCTTTTCTGAATTTTCGATTCCTTACCCAAATGTATGGCCGCATTTGTCATGTTGTTAATACATTTATGTAAACCTTTAGCTTATGATAATACCGTATTTCCTCTAATAGAGCGGCATGCCGCTTACCAAACTCCCCAAAATCGGAAAATTTCCAATCAAATGGCCTCAATTCTAGATTCTTAAAAAATTAGGGGTGCCGCTCTATTAGAGGTAATCTTAAAAATGAATACCCCTCGCTTGTAGGCACTAGCAGTCAAATACGGTGGCACATCCAAATGGGAATCATTGCCTGTAACAGGGCATATCAGCTGCTGGATTCTGGGATGATCAGCAGTGAATTGGAAAAAGGGGTCGTCTTCATTGGTGCCAAAGTTAGCGGGTTCGTTCATATCGATCCAAATTCCATCGAAGGGTACCTAAAATGACTAGTTTAAAATAGCATGTAAATGTAAAAGATAGAATCTAAATCTACCTGCTGGCGATACGTGGTGAATTCATCCGCCCACCACTGGTTAGTCACTCCAGATTTATCGAGAAAGTCAGGGAAAGCAGCATGTCTGTCTGGCCATACAATGCCTAGCATGATAGAAGTGTTCTTGACCATTGGATACAGGCTTTGCACTTTTGGGGGCACTAGATCTATTCTTGGCCACTGGATAAAAGAGGCATTCTGCGAAATTGTTTAGGTTATTTAGCCAAATATTAAGTATTTTTTGTAGTAATATTCACTTTTGGTATTGAAATAAAAAATTTAAACCTAAACGGTAAAAAAGAAGGAATTTGTCAAAATTGAATCACCATTTGCAAAGCTCTCTGAAAGCTATCATAGTCCACTTCAACAGCAGGGTCAAATATCAAAATCATGTGCATGCCTTTTTGATGTAGCTCTTTCATGTATTGGGGCAGAGAAGCCCAGTTCTGAAAAGAAAATGTGTCATTTATTTTGTAGCCGAAATTTGAACTTTCTCGTAATAGTTAACCCATCATCCCAATTGTTATTTAGAAAGTTCAACCTCATCTACTAACATAATGGGGCACTTGTTCACTTAGGGGGGGGGGTGACGCATTTTATAAAACATTTTAAATCATCAAGTAATTTGTAATCAAGTAATTTTTTGCGACAAAAAATATGAAATTTGTTTTCTGACAATTTCCTACATAAAATAATTATTTTTGAAGAGAAAAAATTTCGACCAAAATTTGACTTTTTGTCGAAAATATATACAGTCCACCCTATACAGGGTGTCCCGAAATTACGCGTACATCGAAAAAAAAATCGTGTACGTAGCGCCTTGCCCGGTCGATTTCCATTTTCGGGATCCTTACCCGTGGAAATCTCCAGAATTTTGGGATTTTGAAAATGGAGAGCACATGCCACTCCCAGAAACAGACACCGTTGTTTGAAGATACCTAAAAATGAGAAACAAGAGAAAAGCAAGAGACGACCAACACAAAAAACAACTTATCTAATAAAAAGTCATCCTTGATTTATGCTTTCCATGTGACAAAATTCTGCAACTTATTGAACAAAAACGTCAGTACCCTTCCAAGCAAAGCATCAGCGGCTTTTCAGGTGAATTCTGGATCTCAAAATGATATCAAAATTGATGAGCCTAGCGGATTTCAACAGTTTAAAGACAACTTAAAAATGCGCGCATAATTCCGGGACACCCTGTACATACAGTCCGCCCTCTCTCTGAAGCACTAAGTGTAAATATAAACAGAGTCGACTGTACGTTTATTAAAACAGAGCAAAAAAAACACTTCGACATAGCCTGGATGTAAAAAATTCATGAGCATTAAATCTAAAAAAACTATTCACAAATTGCTGAAACATTTCTTGCGATCAACTGGCAAGTGCAAAATTGACAAATATAGCTATTTCGCCAATTTTTTGTTAATCGCTTTTATTAATTACGATTGGGCCAGTGTTGTGCGGCACCGGCCGCTCACGGCACCGCACCGGTGCCGTAAGCTGGTGCCCAAAATTTTGGGCTCAGTGCCGTGAGCTGATTCCGGTGTCGTAATTCTAGGATTTTCAACAGTGGATCGGTCTTACAAACTTCCTAAAACTTTGCTTAGTATTCATACCCTAAAAAAAACTTTTTAATGCTAAACTACTTTAAGATGTTTTTTTTTTCAAAAGTTATGATCTAATACCGTATGCATGAATCTGGTTTCATAAAATTTAGCTACAGTCTTCGTGTAATTCAGGTTATTGATTGTGTATTTTTTAAAAGATTTGTACTTTTTTCGAGGCCCTAAATCTTTTTTTATTTTTGATGTTATACGTCAAAATATTTTTTTCGGGTAAAGGTTGATTGGCACTTTTTTTAAACAACAATTGACCAAATTGTACAGGGTGTTTCAGGAAATTCGCCGGTTTTCATATGGTCATAACTTTTCCTAGAGCGATTTTCGAAAGTCTGTTTTTGTCAATCGATTTTTCTCGCTGACAATATTTTTTAGTGTATAATGAGAAAACCAAAGTTTTTGCTTGGTCCCCCCTGTAGTTTCTGCCCTGCGGTGTAGATGGTCTCCAAATGGACAGAGCCCATACCACGGGGACGACCAAGCAAATATCGTCTTTTTTGGATTATATGCCAAAAAAAATATTGTCGGCGAAAAAAATGGATTGGCGTAAACAGAATTTCGAAAATCGCTCTAGGAAAAAAGCTATAACCTTTTTAAAGTCGGCGAATTTCTTGAAACACCTTGTACTTTTTTTTAAAAAATGTACTTTTTTCAAAATTTCGAGTGCGCAACCCTGGTGTAATTGAATTTGTATGAAATTTAAGTTCATTTTTGGCTTTAAAATATCAGCTTTTGTAAAAAAAATTCCAAAAAGTTTATTATTTTTAACATCACAGTCTATTGCTTATCATGAACTTTTCATAAAACTCTCAAAAAACTAACTTTGCCTAAGCTGAAGTCCTTATACCTGTCCATATAGTCAATATCAGCATAGGCCACATCAATGGGATACCTGCATCTTGTTGTCGCTTTATAGTTGCCCTTAGATCTTCTGTGTTCTCATAGCCATATCTGCAGAGCTGAAATCCCAGAGACCAGTAGGCAGGCAAAGTAGGACGCCCAATCAGTTGGTGGTATTGCTGGAGTACTTGTTCTGGTCGAGGACCAGGAAAGAAGAAAATATCGAGCTGGCCGCCAATTGTTCTGTAGATTAGGTGAGGTCCTGGACCAGTGGTAACTTCCTGGGCATTACTGTTGAAAATAAACACTCCGTGGGCTTTGCCATCCGGCTCAACTCCCAAGTAGAAAGGATGCACACCTGAAGAATTGGGTGAGACTAACGAAATACCACAAATGATCTAATAGAACACCCAGCGGTTCTATTCTTTTACCCCCCGAAAATTGGGAAAACTTCTGTTAAATCTCGAGATCTTGCGTAAAAGAGCAGAATTGATGAAGCTCATAATAGACAGAAAAATTAAATAAACAGCTTTACAAAATATTGACTCTGCCTCGACATACATACTCTCAAATTCAAAGGAAGGCTCTAGTAAGGGGTTCTAACTGATGTGAAAAAAGTTATCGGACAAACTTTGAATTAATTGTTTGGAACAATATTTATTTCAAAATTAACATCCACATACACTATGACGTAGCATTTTTTTTCCTCTATTGGATAGGGGTTCGCTTTCTGCTCTACTCAAAGAAATGACTTACATTGGCGGCAATACACTTGTCATCGATAGTATTGTGGATGTATTGCTGGGCAATTGCGTCCCATTCCCGCATCGTCCTGTTGAAAGCACCAGTTGTCGTCCAGATTGGCCTCTGCGCATGACAGCACCTCCGTCTCCAGCATTTGGCG
Source organism: Ditylenchus dipsaci (assembly GCA_004194705.1). Taxonomy (NCBI): domain Eukaryota; kingdom Metazoa; phylum Nematoda; class Chromadorea; order Rhabditida; family Anguinidae; genus Ditylenchus; species Ditylenchus dipsaci. The sequence goes on from SADC01001301.1 coordinate 627,445, forward strand.
ATGCGCAAAGCAGCAGTTAAAAACAGAAAATAACAAGTGAACAAAAATGATTATTCACCTACTTTCTTCTTTGCTTTGCCTTTCATCATAACGTCCGGCATGAATAAAAAGCAAAGCCCTATCTTATAGAGTAAGAAAAATGCTACTTCATATTGTATTTGGATGCTAATTTGAAAATAAATATTGTTTGTCCCGGTAATTTTTTTTACACCAGCTATCAGATCATTTACGATATATAAATAAACGGCGATCAATTATAACACCATAATCAGGTGCTATTTTTATAAATATCTTTTTGGTAAATCATTAAAATTAGGCAAATGAAATATAAATCTTTTTTAATTTTTTATTTTTGAGAGCACCGCCCCAATTGGCGGTGCTCAGACCAGCGATGGGTCCACCCCGCCCGGGGCCGCACAGCCTCAGTGCGTGGGAGGTGCGGGTTCACCTCGCGGTGTGGGGCGGTGCCGCGGCATGAATAAAAATAGTCCGAAGCGTGGGGTGGGGCGAGGGCAAAAAGTAGTGCTGGGGAGGAGCATGGGTGCCCCGGAGCCTCTATTTGTCCTAAACTTTGCAAGGAGCCTTCAATGTTTTAAATTTAAATTGGCCTTACGAATTGCGTCGAAGCCTAATGCCAGCTTTAAAAAACCTCGGGCACTGCCTCATGACCCCGCGCGGTGCCACGGAGATAATCTGTCACACTTGGGACGTGTGGCGGTGCCGGGGAGCCAGCTGGCGAGCCATGAGCATATTGACTACGATAAGCGAGAATTGGATGTCGTCCTGTCCGCCGTCTTGGCGTTTTTTGCCGGTCGTCCGACCGGCCGTCCTAATTTTTTTTGCGCTTTGCCGGCCGTCCACTTTATTTTTGCCGGACGGCGACCGCCCGGCCGTCTCACTTTTCGGCGCCGTCCGGACGAAGATGAGGACGTGACGGGCCCGGATGACGGCGCGGTCACTATGGCCCTGGGGCGTGGGACCGTGGGTCTAGCAATCACGGGGGCGTGGAGCTTTGCTGGGCGAAAATTGCTCGCTTATCTAACACTGGAGACAACATCACTGGTAGTGACGTTCTCTTCGGTGGAAGAGCCATAAAAAATATACGAATTTAGCACTTAACTTTTCAGTAGGTCGCGTTTCAAACGTAGTTTAATTGTGCAACCTACTAATTAACAGTTAAGGGGAAACTTATTTAGGCCTAAATAACAGAACTGCAGAAAATCTTCCATACTCATATAGATTGTTAGCATTAATTTGGGTGAACACCTGTTAGCAATAAGTGAGAGGGCACCGGAAAGTTGCGCGTGGGAAAATTGCACGCCGGACAATTCAGCGCCGAAAAAATAAATACAGAAAATAAAATTTCTTGGTAGGTTTCACAAGTGACGTTTGAGCAGGAAAAGTTTATTTGTGAAAGCGATTCAGAAATTGTATTCTCTTTATTTATTTTTTCTGACGCGCAACTCTCTGCCGCGCAACTTTCCGGCGCGCAATTTTCGTCCCTCTAATATGTGGGTCACATATAATTTACTAATTATTTTTTAATTTATTGCTTTCACTGGATTCTAACAGCTAGGGACGGTACTTTTTAATTACAGTCAACTCTCGATTTAACGAACCCCTGGGGACCGGAAAAAATGTGCGTTAAACCGAGAGTTTCGTTAAATCAAGAGTAAATTTTAGTCATTTTATTTAATCGCTGGCCAAATAGGCGTTGAAAAAAAGTTCGTTAAATCAAGAGTTTCGTTAAATCGAGGGTTCCTTAAATCAAGAGTTGACTGTACTCTTTTTGGCCTCTAAACTTTTTTCTGGCCGCAAATTAGAAATTTCGCTAATTACTATTATTTTACAAATCACTTTTTTCTGACCGCGAATTTTCAAAAAAATGGCCGCAAATTTTTCTTCATTGGGTACAAGGCTAATTCGCTAGCCCGTTCTCAATTTTCTCATTCTTCTGTGGTTTTTTGTGTTTGAGCATCATTTTGAAAGCTGGCTCTACAAAATTCATCATTGATTTGGCATTTCGGTGAGGCATCTGCAACTAGTTATAGGCTTTTTCTTGTTTCTAAGCCGAAATCTGTCTTCTAGTGATTGATTTTTTACTTTTCATGGTGATTTTTTAGGTGAGTGCCACAGTCTTCAGTGAAAAGAGCGCAACAGCAATGTCAATGATGTCCGACAATCGAAGGATTCTCACATAGGGGCTTAGCCTTCAATTTTCAGATTTTAGACGCTGTTTTCAGGAGATTCTATTTGTGATTTCAGGTTCTCTGATCAGGTAAATTTTTCCTCTCGATACAATTCGAGTTGCGACTACATAGAGCTTGACAAAGTCGTTAACGTAACTTACGTCAATCAAGAATTTTTTCCGTCTTTGTGACAACTACTGACTTTGTCGGGTTCTATATGGCTGGAATTTACTCTTTATAATTCACTCTTCGTGCTCCAAACCCGAGACAGTATGGCTAGGCCTATGTAAATGACTGTCGTAGCACGTTAACTTCTAGAGTCTGCCTAGCGAGAGTCGCCTCCGATGATATTCACTTAACTCATTTTGAGATCTCCTCGGCAATCAACAGGTGTCGGGGTTCAACCAAAAGCCTTTTCAATCTTCACATAATCACTATACGGTCAAAAGGAGCTCCTTGATTTCTCGACAAGATCTGAAAATGAGTGAAGTGAATAGTGAATTAGCCTCGTACCCATTGAAGAAAAATTTGCGGCCAGAAACAAGTAATTTGCGTAATTAGCGGTATTTATACATTAAAAAAAAGATTTAGCGGCCAGAAAAAAAATTAATTAGCGGTCAGAAAAAAAGCACCGTCCATTAGTTTGTTTGAAAATTCATAGTAAATTGTTAAAATTTGGAAAAAGAAGTTGACAATCCAAAAGTTTTAATTTTTTGTGAAAATTTTTAAACACTCCACTAAATTTGATTAATATTTAATTTTCGAATCTTGTCTTATTTCCTATGGAAGGATATTTTTACCATAGTAGTTGTGGTTTGTAGGATCTTTGGAATTTGGTCCGTCGTCCCTGGAAAGCATTCCCCATGTAGTATATTGGTTGAAGTTGTGCTAAATATATTAGTAAAGAAAATAATATATTGTAGAATTAAGCAACTCGTTGTAGGTTCAGTAGGGTTTAAAATTAAAAAGTAAAATGCAAAAGAAACATCGTCAAAAAAATATATTTCGTGTTTATTTCCAAACCTGGAGCTCCTGGTGAATATTTTCACCAAAGCCATAAACACGATCCGATGGCAGATAGGTAGCTATTTGGATATATTGGTCAGCAAACAATAAACCTCCTAAACAAAGCAATCAAGATTGCTATTGAACGAAATTGAAAATACCAATAGATGTGTCCCAAATTTTACTTGAACTGTTTGCACCACTTCTGGCTACGTTGAACGAAAATAGGGTGTCATATTTGTGTTCAAAAGATAACTTTTCTGCCGATTGAATTGGTGTTGTTTCATCTAATGGCACTGGTGGTATGTATCTTAACAAAAGTTTAAGCCTTATAAAAGTGTAGTTCTTGTTGACATAACTGTGTGTAACCCAGTAAAAAGTAATTTTACATGTAAGCTGTTAAGTTGTGGTCAACATCAAGACTCTAAACGACAACACTAGTCTTTAACTCTAGAGAGGGCACGTTAAAATGGCCATTTTTCAACCACGTGAATAAAATAACACCTACACAGGTCTGTTATTTGCATGAAATCTCAAAATTAGGGCATTTGCTGACAGTGAAGTAGTGCTTGAAATAGTTGCAATTGATGCTCGATGGGTATGCCCCTTAAAGGGGCATACCCACGCTAACAAGAGGTGGTGCCGGGAATTCAAAAAATTTTCCTAATCTTTAAACTTCTCTCCGGATTTTCAACTTGGTTTCTAACAAAACAAAGCCTAAAATTTAATTTTAGGTATGGTTTTGTTAGAAACGAAGTTGAAAAATCCGTACAGAAGTTCGATTATTAGGGGGAAAATTTGAATTCCCGGGCATCACCTGTTAGTAGCGCGGGCATGCCCCTTAAAAGGGCCATTGCCATCCCAAGGGGGCCATTGCCATCCCCGACAACGGTTGTCCCCCGCCAATTCAAATTTTTTTCTGAATCATTGAAATTCTGTACGAATTTTTCAACTTGGTTTCTAATAAAACTATTAGAAACCAAGTTGAAAAATCAGTACAGAAGTTGAATGATTAGGCACGAAAATTTGAATTGGCGGGGGACAGTTCAAAACAGGTGGCAATGGCCCTTTAAAGTCAGTGAACTTACTGAAAAGTAGGTTAAAATAAATAGGGTGTGCACCCAGAAATATAATCGGCAAAAATTACGAGTAAGGAGTTTTGTGCCAAGACGAAAATTCAAATTTCTTTCAAATGGTGGAAATTCTCTCCTAACTGCTCCTAATTAATCATTCTAAGTTAGATATTATTTTTCGTGCTGCAGCTGAAGATGCCCCGTATTTGATTGCGTAGAACTGTGAAAAAGTTTGTCGAAGTGCACAAATATGCTTCAAAACACTCATTCGTAAATGATGCCCGAAATTACTAATTTTTTGAGCGATAATACAAAGAAAGCCTTAGCTATTTTAGCCTGTTCGGTTTTGATTTGCTCATAACTTTTTGTTGAAGATAAAGATAAAGTGCTCATCTTTTTTTGTTAGATAGCCCGTACAATTGCATTTTGTTTGCACGTTGAATAAATTTGTTTTGTTTAGAATGTTTGTTATTAATCTTCAAACAAAATAAATTACATCTTTTTAAAAAATTTAAAAAGTACGAATTGTTTTTTATATTACTCATTCTTTATGTTAACTTTGTTTTATAAAGCATTTAAAGTCAATTTTTTACCGGATTAGTCCTCCTGTATTACCATACAATGCTGTAGTGTGCACAGGACAAGGCTTGGGCTACTGTTAACTTTATCAAAATTCAATTTCCTAAGACAGCCCAGCAAAACTTTCAGCACGGGCGACGGGATGAGGATCATTCGCCGATAAATGAGCCTGATGCATTTTTCGATCGATAAGATTCGAGATCTTATAGTTAAGTCCGCTCTTTTTGCATGGTCACCTAACAGTCCTGAGATATAAATTTTACACAAAAATCGATTCCATTGTTAATTTTACTGTCAGCGAACTTGAAATGACTTGATGGAAAAATTTAGGTGTTCTTCACCAAAATTTGTCAAGAAGATTGACTGAGCTATGAAGGCCCATAAGTTTCGACCGCAGAGGTTTGTCAACTTCAGTAGCAAAAGCGTATAAAAAATCAAAATTCAATATTTTGAAAATTCAATATTTTTTAATTCGTTTTAGTTGGTCAGAATAAAATTTTCCTCAAAAATAGCACTTTCTTATGTTTTGTGATTATGATAGACGCGAACAAAATTCAATTGGACGGGCTATCTAACAAAAAAAGGATGAGTACTCTATATTTGCTCAACAAAAGTTTGTGAGCAAACCGAAAAAGGAAAACAATTTTTGCCGCACCCTGTATATGCTCAACTTCGCCGCGCAAGGAAATTTTAATTTTTTCACTCATGTAAGAAGACAAATGTACTGGCGGGTAGCCCAGAAACCGAGCTACAACAGCTAAGGGTTTTCTGTAACATCACAAAACAAAATTTTAAAAAAGTTAACATCGTCATTTGTGCATCACGTAAGAATGCGTATTTTGAAGCTTATTTGCGTACTTCGGCAAACTTTTTTTTACAGTTCTATGTGATCAGTAGGGAGGATTCTTTTAAGCACAAGCACTCAGCCGCGTCACAGAAAAATGATATTTAACCGATGCAATGAATGGAAGCATTATAGGAAAATTTCCCAAAATCTGAAAAAATTGAATGTTTGGTCTTGGAACGAAACTCCCTATTCGCGATTTTCACCGATTTGATACGACTGAAGTAAGGTTATATTCCTGTCACGTTATGTCTCAACAGCCTTTAAAACGTGCCATTTTTAAGCTGAGATTATTATCTCCCTAGATTATCTAACCATATTTTAAAGGTTTTTTGGGGAGTCTAACTGAAGCTTGCAAATGTGACATGACTACATTGTAGTGAATGTATCCTTCTGTGATGCCCAACGTGCCATTTCTAGAGTTAAAGTCTTAAGTAGATTTGTATGTACAGTCGAACTCCGATATAAGGCACCCCTGGGACAAGGTGGCTTATATCGGGTGGCTTCATAAACTTTGACTAATTTCTTTCTTTGCTGGCCAAAAAATTGGTCTCGAGGTGGCCTTATAGCGGGGTGGCCTTTATCGGGGTGGCCTTATATCGGAGTTCGACTGTATTCGAAAAAAAAGACACTTTGAAAAAATAATAAACGCTGGGATTTTAATGCAACAAACCGTTAAATGCAACCCACAACTAATAATTTAAAAAATTGAAATTTACTGGCGTTCAGTGCTGTAAGTGGCACCGGCAGCTCACGGCACTGCACCGGTGCCGGTAGCTGCCGTTTCCGAAAAATTTTTCGGTGGGTGCCGTGGCTGGTGCCGGTGCCGAAATTTTCAGAGTCGGTGTCGTGAGCCGGTGACGAAAATTTTCGGTCGGTACCGTGAGCTGCTGCCGGCGTCGAAATTTTTGGAGTCGGTGCCATAAGCTGCTGCGGGGGCCGCGATTCTGAGATTTACAACACTGCTAGTGTTGCTTCTAGTCTCCGGAAAATCAAATTTTTAATTTTTTCGTGTTGCGATTTTTGCAGTTTAAAAAGGTTAAAATAAATCCAACTTTCGCCAACTTTAGTACTACCTGTTTCCCTTGCCAATGGAGACCTTCAACGCCGAGCCAATCTGCTTGTAGGTCAAGTCTAACTCTGCAAAGTCTACTCCATAAGGATTTTTGGCTCCTTGGCTACTCTTCTGAAGCAGCAATCGGCCAGCTGATTCACTCTTGACATTGTAACCAGTGTTTTTGGGAAGTAGCACAGAGGTACTGTAGGGTGGTAAAGATCATAATTGTCGTCCCAAATGCAACCTCTGACAATACAATCAGTCTTGGAATCACCAGGCTTGGGTGCACAATCCACTCTATAGTTAGGGTCAATTGATAAAAGGTTAGCTGAGTAAAATAAAGAAATAATTAATAAAATTCTGAAGGCATCCATTAGCTGCAAATAGACTAATATAATTTTTTGTCAAGAGCGATTTTTTGAAAAAATTGGATCTAAAGTTGCTAATAGTGATTTTTATCTAAAGTTTATTACATATAACTCTATTCACAATACGCCGAACACGATGGCACTCATCGATTTTTGGTTATCTAACTCATTTTTGAGATATTGGCCTCCGAAGATAAACACTCGGAATTTCGACATTCGTTTAACTTTTGGTCGTTTAGGGAACTTTCATGATGTTTCATTGAAGTGCTATATAGCATTTGAAAGCCCAGATTATGGGATTTTCAATAAGGTATCACATTCTCCAATAATGATTGCAAGAGTCGGAACAACAGAGATAATAATAAAAAAAGCCTTTTAGAGCTTGACTTTTTCTCATAAATATCCATTTTTCTCAAAATTTTTGTCTAGCTGACCAAACTAAATTTCATGCTATAAGAAAGCCTTCATTATAAGCTTTTATATGGTATATAAATTTCCTTTGAATGGGGTGGCGTAGGATGCCGCAAATGACACTCGGACTCTTGGTACAGGTCCAGGCCAACTAATTTAAAAGGAGGGACATATACAAGGTGTTGACTACTGCACTTATGAACATCTAATTTCCTTTAACTCTTATTTTCTTATCATAGCAATTGAATTAGGCAAAAAAAGGAATGTAAGAGCACATTTGCAATACCTAAATCATTTGTTATCTCAACAAATATTTTTGTGAGTAAAAAAATTTGCTTTTTTATTTGTTGTAGTAAACAATTATATTGCTGACACACAGAGACAATATTTTTTGTAAAAGTTTCAATATGAAACAATATTGCAAAGAGAAATTAATTTTGTCTATCCATACATCCACTACTACCTAAAAGGTGTTTCTCTCCTGTGTTTTAGTCGTAGTGAACACCGGCCTTGTCGTCCGAAAAAAACGTTACACAAATAATAAATACAGTTGCCAGTCGATTTAACGACATTCCAAAAAGTTTGTTCCCGCATAGGGTCCGACACTTTTTTTAGCTCGATTTTCAAAAACTTTTGACCGTTTTCTTTTGACAGTCCGGTCGCAAATATTGCAAGGATTCCGATTTTGCCGATCGTTTTTCAGAATCATGAATTTCTTTTCTCCAAATAATCCAAATCTCGATTTAACGACACCCTTTTATTTAAAATAGTGTCGTTAAATCGAGATTTGGATTTTTTGAAGGGAAAAATTTCATGACTCTGAAAAACGTTCGTCAAAATCGGAATCCTTGCAATATTTGCGACTGACTGTCAAAAGAAAACGGTCAAAAGTTTCTGAAAATCGAGCTAAAAAAGTGTAGGAACAAACTTTTTGGGGTGTTGTTAAATCGAGCGGCAACTGCATTCCTTCAGAAAATATAGCTCGCTTGACAATTTGTAAGACAAATGACTGATAAAAAAATCAAGAAAATTTTGAGCCTATCTCGAGATTTATAGGTGCTCAACCGATATCTTAAAAGTGAAATCGGTAAAACTCGTGGTCGTAAAAAATTCAAGAAATAGCTCTGGTGTGAGAAAAAAACTCTCGACCTTACTTGGATATAACCGCCCCATCCCCTCCCCCCCCCCCCCCCCCAATCAACTTTTTTTTAAAGTGTTTCTAAACACCCTATATCGACCTAAAATGGCCTCAGGAGTTCGAAAAAGACATTATTATTTAGTTCTGGTCAATAAAAAATAAAGTTTTGAGCTTTTTGAAATTTGACTTTTAACCTGTTTTACCATGTTTTTCAACATGGGACTTGGCAAAAACTGCCTCTATACGCATTTTTGATAAAGAGTCGTGCTCGGAATTATGTCTAAGGTAAGTGAGTGCGCGCATCTCTAACCTACCAAGCCGTTAGAGATGCGCACTTCCACATACCTTAGACGCAAATCACTTGAAAGTGACTCTGGATGCATGAGAAAGCATGCATACCAGAGTTTATTTATGCGGTAGGCCCCAGTATTCAAAACTATGTTCAAAATCTTCCTTTTTGTTGAAAATTGCCCCCTTTTTGATCCATCCCCACCCAAATACAGACCTAAATCCCTTTGAAAATGGTCAAAATGGGTGATTTAGGGTGGTCTCAAAACTCAATTTTTTATTAAGCACAACTCAAAAATAATGTCTTTTTTGAACTCCTGAGGACATTTTAGGTCGATATAGGATGTTTGGAAACACTTTGAAAAAGTTGATTTGGGGAGGGGGGGGGTATATCCAAGTAGCGCCAAACTCTCACTACTCGAAGCAGGGCAATGGTGTATAATAAAAGAGAAAATATGTAATGTTTAAGGGCAGTTTTCTAAGCAAATTGACCGTGCTGAACTCGAATCCAGTGACAAAAATACGCGTTTTCCGAGCAAAATAGAAGTTTTTCATCAAAACTGATTTTGAAGCTTTATTTGAGAGTCTTGCTAAACACTCCTAGAGCCTTTTTTCACCCTACTTCGAAGCTTTTTATGGTGCAGTTTTTCATTCTCTGTCAAATGGTGTACAGTGATAACTAAAAAAATGACGTTATCACACTTTTGTTCGGTTCTTAAGTATCAATAACGTTTTTAAAAAATGTCGTAATTTTTTATTTGAAGTAAAATTTTAGGCCCTTATTTTAAGCCCCCTCATTTGAAAGCCCGCAATCTGCGCTTTCTTTTAAGCTATAAATTACTGTATTCGATGATAGAAAATGACGAGATCTGCCCTCTTGAAGTTTCATATGTAAAAATGTTGACTTGGTAAGTTCGTAGAGGCAGCTGACCCACAAATAGTGATTTTTTTTAAAAATTTTTACCATCGTGTTCAGCGTGAAATTCTGCACCAGGATGTATACATTGGCTTGAACATCGGCATTTTTGTCAAGCAAGCCGATTTTACAAAATGACTTATTATATGTTATTTTGCTCAGAAAAAGCGAAAACTGATAATATTTTCAGGTTTCTGATTGTCCAACACATTACAGAGATATGAAGCATTTCCTGTAAACAACACCTATTTTTGACCCCGTGAAGTGACAGTGTTTTACAAGTTAAGCAAAATGTTAGTCTACAAATCGCTGAGTCTCCGGTCTCTTTCATTAAAAGCTACATTATTCCAGGTGATTGTCCACACAGGTCCATTCTTGTTCATATTGATTAATTGTGGTGTGTCTATCAGCAGTACCTTTTTGTTAGGAAAGTAGGTGGATGTACTAGTACTGACTGCAAGTGGTTTGCCATTCAATTTGGCTGAGGCAAAATCAGGCCGGAATGGGTAGCCGAAAATCTCAATGATGTCCAGTGTGGGCACAACTACTTTTTGCTGCAATTTTTAATTAGGAAAAACTGATAAAGAAAAATAAGGACTCTATATGTCTTTGAGGGACCCCTGAAAAACGCGCCTTGGTCCACCTGTTGTTTATTTTTGTGACTTGTAAGGCTTAAAATTAGGCAAGAATTGGCAAGCGTATGTTAGTATTGACTCGAACATCGGCTTTGACTTATAAGTCTATAGCAAGATCAATTCATAGACTTAAGAAAAAAAAGAAAAGTTGTCTAAACCTAAGCCTTAAAATCACGAAGGCATGTTTTTTTTTCAGGGGTCGCTCGAACACATATCGAGCCAAAATAAGTATGTTACAGTCGACGCTCTCTATAACGACTCTCAAGGGACCGGCTAAACTGAGTCGTTATAGAGAATGTTGTTATAAAGAGCGTCGTTTCGACGTAAATGAGGTCGTTCGTGACAAAATAGCTGTCTTTTTCCGGGTCGCTATAGGGAGCGGGTCGGTATAAAGAGCGTCGTTATAGAGAGCGTCAACTGTACCTGATTTGAATAGCCGTGGTCGCAGTTGATGACTAACTGGGTTGTCTCATTGGTTGCTTTGACAGTGTATTTGTAGTGGAGGTAGTTGTGGTGATTGAAGTCTTTGACAATACTCTCGCCGTCATCCCAGTACAGCTCACCCTCGGCAATATGGCTGTCCGGTGCTAAATGAAAAATATCGTCGTATTTACTTCACAAGGCTACTAAAAAAACAGGGATATTTTTGGATCGTATTTTTTTTCTCATTACAGATTGTAGAAACTGGCCGTTTTTTTGATCGAAGAGCTCCCAATTTGATTTATATTTGATTTTCTTGGAGAAAGCAAAAAAAGTCACCGGAAAAAAGCTTTTTTCTGGGGCAATAAGACTTTTTTCTGCAAACCGGCTTTTTAAGTGTCGAAAATCGTTTTGCAGCAAAAATAGACTTCTTACCCCGAAAAGGCTTTATCCAAGGAAACCACCTTTAGGAATTATTACGATTTATATTTTACGTTTAATAGCTGTTCAATTCAAAGCTTACAGAAAAGCCAAATACTTGTGAACAAAGCTTTTTGGAGCAAAAGATATGTTTTTGAATATCCACTCCCCCCAATGAGCTTTATCCTATGCTTATACCGGAGCCCTGTTTTATTTATATAAAGAGCCCTTTACATATATAAAGCAATTTTTGTAAGCACCTACTCAAAGCAATTAGAAGCTGGAATTCGTGCATTCTGGTGGCCGTCGTAGTAATATCTGGTCTTTGTTTAGGAATGATACTTCCAGCTAAAATGCATGGGTATTATGATTACCTAAGTAAACAGCATTCACCTCTAATAAAACAAGGCAATGGAGTGTCTCTAGGAGCAGAGAAGGTAGAGAATCCAGTTGGCTGAACACTGCCGTACTGGTGAGCATTGCTCATAGAGTACCAACTGCCTGTTGGTCCAGGTAAATAACCTCTGACACTGTCGACATCTGGTGTGATCACAGGCACCACCATAACACCAGATCCCCACATGAATTGGTGACTTAGGGTATAACTTTGACTGTCCTGGGGAACTCAAAGAATACTGGCCGAACCACACTGCCACCGAAAAGTGAGGCATGGAAGTGAAGTCTGCAATGAGTAGCTATTTAGTGAGGCCTACCGACTTAGTTTTGTGAGAAATTATTTAATTCTCGAAACTTTATCTCTGGATAGATTAATCATTCTCTACGGTATAGAACTTTTCGCGACGGATGTCCTTGTAGGAACATGCTTGGTGGAAAATTTTCGAAAGCCAGCAACCAGGTAAATTGAAAAAAGTATTATTTTTAATAGAATTTGTCTCAAGCACTCTCGCGTCTATATGAAGAATTTTCTAGCATGGTCGCCAGCTCAATGGTAAATCATCAACGAACACTATATTTTCCACTCATTGGTCAATTATCGGGTTTTTCAATTGCGGGAAGTCACTGTTGTCAACTCACCCAGGTTCTGTTTCCTATATGGTAATATCCACGTGCTGGCATTAATGTCTAGGTACCCAGATAGTGGTACTGAGGTAATAGTTGTTCATGAGTGAACAAATCAGGATTGTAATTTCTAATTCAAGGTTGTTGTTAACTTCACCGGTCAAATTCTGAATCAAAGTAAAGATTTTGACCGGACTTTTGAAAATCGGTCAAAATCTTTTGGGTCGGATGGGTATAATTACCCATATCGTTATGTCAGGTGGGCGGGTAGTCATGTCGGGAAAATGGTTAGTATGACACGAAGTGGAAATACCCGATGGCTGTACTTAGGTGGAGCTACCCACGTGGAAATTTTTCGCTTATTGTATCCATGGTATCCTACCCAAAATAATATCCTTAAAGGGGCATAACAGAGGGTTATAGGCAAATTAAGCGGTAGACTAGTAATTTTAAAAAAGATGTCTGTTTTCACTCGTTTCGTGTTAAACATGATATCATTTACCTTATCCTACTTTTGAAAAATAGGCAGGAAACTTCAGTCGGTTCAGGTAAAACGCTTAAAAAACTTGAGACCCTATTTTCCTTGAAGTACTGATTTTACAAAGAGTTCCCTATGGTTTTTTTTCTTCAAAACCTTCGAAAGCTTGGTAGAAAACCTTAAATAATTAAATTAAAATTGAAAAGGTGTGAAAAAACCACAGGAAAGCCCTTTTGGGAAATCGATAAGTTAAAAAACCCTGTATCTTCCTGATCAATGGTCCCGCGCCAATTCAAAAAATTTTCCCTAATCATTGAAGTTCTGTACGGATTTTTTAACTTGGTTTCTTACACAACTATACCTAAAATTAATTTCTATACCTTGTTTTGTTAGAAACCAAGTTGAAAAACCCGTACAGAAGTTTTCATGATTAAGCAAAAAAATTTGAATCGGCGCGGGACCATTGATCAGGAAGAGACAGGGTCCTTTAAGTAAAATATCGCCAAACTTAGTCAAGAAGGAAACTAAATTTCTGTCCCCTTATTTACTGTAACGAAATGGCATGCCTCTTTAACACGGTGAAGTCGGGGAGTGCTCTTTGATCCAGTTCTCAGTCTCCACAGCTCGATGCGAAGGTGCTCCATCTTTCCAACAAGGACTTTCCAACAAGATGGAGCACCTTGTGAAGACTCAGAACTGGATTGAAGAGCACTTCCCGACTTCATCAAGGTTGACTCTCACTGGAGCGACAATGCTGCCATCAAGGGTGACTGGCCACCAAATTCACCCGATCTGTTACCAACTACTTTGTCTGGCCATATCTGCAATCGAAGGCATGCTCCAAGCCCCACAAACAATTGCTGCTCTGAAGGCTTCTCTGCTAAAAGAATGGGATGCAATTCCGCAGGAGATGATCCAGAAAGCCATCGACGACTTTCCAAAACGCCTTCGTTTATGTATTGATGCAAATGGTGGTCATATTGTTGAGTGAAAAAAATTGTGATATGTCGTTTGAAAGAGGAGAATCAGGGCTTTCGAATGGTTGCAGCATTATGGTACTAAGTTTTTGAATATGCGATAATAAAAATGTTGAAAAATAGGGCTTTGAAAATTCATTCTGAACTTATTACGCACCCGTTATTTTAACGTATACTATTGGGTTGTTCAGTAATCATTGCAGCATTATTGAAAATAGTTTTTGGCAAAGATGTTCTTATCATTTTTTTATAAGTCATACATGATGAGATAGCTCTTTAATCATAAAGGGTGTAAATGCCGGAAAGAAATCAGTTGCGAAAATGGGAACTTTAGAGAGCGAATGCTAGCAATTTTATCATCTTAACTGGTTAAAAGTTTAATTTAGAGTCAGGCATTTTACCAACATCTCATAAATAGTATTTTAAAAGATTCGTTTATAAACCGTCGGTTAAAATCAATAGCTCAACAACTTACGAGTACAGGTAAGGCAAGTGTTGATATCTGAAGAGGTTGGCTTCTCTAGTAGCCTTTGCAACTGACTTCCACTGCGCTGGGTCCTGAGCAGGTAAACCCAAGGAATTGTGATTCCTACAAAAAAATTGACGATAATTTACATACATACTCAAAGTAAATACTGACCTGTAAAAAGAGTGGAAAGCTCCTAATTGCTGCCACCTCAAGCACAATTCTTCATTGGTGGTACCAAGGAAGCCACACACATCAGATCCGACATATGGAATACCAAAGAAAGTAAATTCCTGTACACCAATTATGGTGGTTTTTAAGTCTTCCCATCGAGCAGTATTATCCCCCAGCCAATGTCCACCGTGATTGCCTGAGCCAGGAAATGTGGATCTGAAACAAATTGGATATGTGTATTAGTGAAACGTTTTGAGCAAAATTTGAGATAAATAATTTCTTATACCGAGATCTGACGCATTTTTGTAAGTTTATTTTCTTTTTGCTTGAAATTATGTCTGTTAATAACAATTTATCCATTGCTTTGTTATAAATTATCAGATCTTTTTGTTTTCCCATCGATTATGGTTACTCCAACCAACAAACGACGTGGAAGCGAAAATAGGAAGTCTGAAGAATTTCGACAAGGAATTAAAACTCCCACAGTCAATAGTCACCGTATTTTCTCTAATAAAAGCGCCCTTTGCTTCAAAATCCTGTTTTCGATTGAATATAAAAACTTAGGAACGGACGTCGAAAACCTCACATATCTTATCTCGAACTCGCACTTTTATCGTGGCCAAGCCATTTAATTGGGCATTTTTTCAAAAAAAAATAAACCCACCTAGAAATAACAGCGCCTCGCTTGCCTGTGGCTTGAGTCATAGCTTTAGCAGTGGAAACAGTCTCCGACCAGCCATACAAATTGTGGGTGTCATAATGGGTTAGTTCACCGCCTCCTACTTGTCCTATTAAACACAATGTCTGCTGACTCAAAAAATGCTCCTGAAATTTTCACCAAAGTTTAGATACTAATATTATTTAACTAAAAGTCATAAACATCTCTGTTGTAAGCACTAGCCGTGGCGTAAACGGGATTGTCAAACTGAGAGTCAGAACCAGTTAGTGGACATTTGAGCGTTTTGAACGCCACAGAAATGTTGTTGTTATTGGTTTGGAAGTTGGATGGCTCGTTCATATCAATCCATATCCCGTCAAACGGCAGCTAAAATGGATATACCAGCTTATGTTAATCACTCACACAGTTTTTCCTTATTTAGAAAACGGTTATATATACCATATCTACTCTATTAACTCACCGCCCC
This sequence comes from Ditylenchus dipsaci, assembly GCA_004194705.1. Taxonomy (NCBI): domain Eukaryota; kingdom Metazoa; phylum Nematoda; class Chromadorea; order Rhabditida; family Anguinidae; genus Ditylenchus; species Ditylenchus dipsaci. The sequence continues at coordinate 643,048 of SADC01001301.1, forward strand.
TTGTTTTTTGACTAGGGTTTTAGAGTTAGGGCCATTTTTCTGTGTTTCCACGTTTTTTGCAATTTGGGACACTCTTTTGAGTCCGTCTCAACGTTAAATGGCCTGAATTTACAAAAAATAAAATTTCCTGCCTAAAAATCATGAAAATACAGAACTCCGCAAAAAGGCGCAAATTTGGAATAAGCCGTAAAAAGTAGAGTTGTAAAAATGCTCGAGCAGATTGATTTGGAGCATATGCTCAATCATTTGCCTTTTTTTCGAGCATATTCGAGCATATGCTCGACATATTCTAACCGTCAACTGTGGCTGTACATGAACGTACGTGAATTTGTATTTTATAAATTTTTTGAAAAATGCTAATATTTTGCATGTTATACTGCCGCTTACCCAAATAACCTTGTATTTATTTGAAAGCTCGTTAAATTCTGCACCAGATAAGTGTTTTAGGTGCGCACAATTGCTCTCGTATGAGAAAGTACAACCAAATAACTGAAACAACCCGTAACTCTCCGATTTCATATAATCGATCCCTGAAAGAACCGCGAGTAGCACTTTTTTAGAGAATTTTTTTCTCCTATCTTGTTTAGCGTGAAATTCTGAACAAGACGCTCGCATTGGTACAAACCGCTTTAAAAGTGTTAATACAGTAAATACGGTAGGTTAAATTACGACTATTTCTACGAGTTCTACACGTGTAGCCTAGTGGGTCGGATTCCCTTTTTACAAATACAACAAAATGGCGCAGAAAAACATGCGCGGGCAAAGCCAATTGATTTTCAAAGCCTAACTGAAACATGTCTGACAAGTATGTTCGAACTGTAAAAATGAAACCCTTCAAATTTTTATTTGCACCTAGCATTTCCATTATTTTTCGATGTGCTGGATATAGAGCCATAAAATTCCTGTAGTCAAACCCAGGGACGGCTATTGGGATGTTTTTAGTGTTTAGCTCATCGACAATATTGAGAAATGATAAAAGCAACTAGGAATAGTTTTCATTTTACTAATCGGGCAGTTACCCAGAGGAACTTCGAGGTTTTCCTCTTTTTTAGCCCGAGAAACTTCCAGACGACCAAACTTTAGCCCCTTGAAATTTTCACTGTACATACACCTTCGTTGTGGCTTTAGGATCATGTGAGTTTATTAATTTGCATAAAGACTAAGAAAACCACAAATCGACATCAGCTACGAATCTATCAAATCAAAAATCGAAAATTTATGGTTTAGAAAAGTAGGGAAAAAATTACTACACTTCGAACTATTCAAAAATTATTAGAACAAAAATATTTTTTTAAATGTAAAATAGTTTATGACGAACAGCCAAAAATATGACCTGAATTTCTTAACCAATTTTTTTAATAACCATTTACTATTTACCTTTTTATGAAAGTCCACAAACTCATCTGTCCACCATTGACTAGTTTTCGCAGTGGGGTCTAAGAAATCAGGAAAGGCCACGTGACGTTCTGGCCATACTTTTCCCAGCATTACAGTAGTGTTTTTGGCTAAAGGATACATATCTTGAATATCTCGAGGCACTAAATCTTTTCTGGGCCATTTGATAAAGGAGGCATTCTAAAAAGTGCTATGTAAAGATAAAGATCATACAGGAAAAACTAGCAAACAAAATTTTATTTGAATATAAATAATATTCGGCGCTAGTAGCGAATACCCCCCCCCAAGCATTCAACTTTAAAAATTGCTGTAACTACCCTTGCAAACAACAAGTTTAGGCTTAGCCCTTAGGCTTGGGGGTAGGCCAACGTACGGAAGTTGTGACTAATGAAGAGTTTGCGCACATTTTCCGGGGTCTGGGACATAAATTTGGGTACTTTTTACTAAAGTAAAAAAAGTGAAAATCGTTGGGGGGGGGGGGGTTATTCGCTACTAGCGTCCAATATTCTATACAGCCAACTTGGCTTGGTATGCCCCTGCTGCCGTATCATGTTGTCGGAAAATTCATAAAAACACTTTTTTTGTGTTTCATTAATTTTTGTTTCATTAAAGTTAAAGCGAATAGCCCTTAATGGGTTGTAAAAAATATATTGAGCATCATAATGACGTTTTTCAACGAAAAATTCAGTATGTGAAACTCATTATTGTTTTAAAGTTTTTTTAATTTTTTTGCAAAGCATCACTAGGTGCTAGTCACAATATGGTTCATCAAGGAATTTCCCGACGACCTGAAACAATAGTGTTTTTATGAACTTGTGGACCAAAAAAGTCTCGGGATATTTACGCTTCCTCTGACTTATTCGCCCAGCCATTTATTAGTTTTTCGACATCAAATAATTTTGATGGTTGAACGTTTGTCGGGATTCAACGTTTGTAACTAACCTTTTGCAGTGCTCGTTCAAATACTTCATAATCTACTTGAATAGCTGGATCAAAAATAAGTATCAGGTGCATTCCTTCTTGGTGCAGTCGTTGAGCAAGCACAGGAAAATCTGACCAGTTCTGCAAATATATAAAGACTTATAGCACAATAAGATTTACAAGCTCAATTACATGGTGTCCCAAAAAACTATGGGGAGTTACTAGAGGGTGGGCGGCTAATAGAGTGAATACGGTATCTGCCAATGCACATTATCTCTTTGTATCTTTTTGAAGGAAAAAACGGAGGTGAGGAAGCAGCGACTGATTTCAATAATTTCTGAAGAAGAATTGGCGTGCGGAAAAAAATGAAAAAAATACTTTAAATAATCCCATTATTGTAACACATGTCAAATCTTTGTAAGATCTTTATATAATAAAATTGTCTTGTCAAGCGTGTTCTTCCTGAAACTCGTTGTATCACGAACGTTTATTGGAGATTTCACCGGAGACTCTCGATGTTTTTTTCCAAAATGCTTCAGTTCCTTTAACTCAACTATAGGACCGGAACCGTCAACAAGAGCGGAGTTAAGTTTGTTAATTAAATTCTTTTAAAAAAGCATACCTGGGCCCCATAAGTGAAATCTTTTTTCATCTCCATATAGTCAATATCAGCATAGGCCACATCAATGGAATACCTGCATCTTGTTGTCGCTTTATAGTTGCCCTTAGATCTTCTGTGTTCTCATAGCCATATCTGCAGAGCTGAAATCCCAGAGACCAGTAGGCAGGCAAAATAGGACGCCCAATCAGTTGATGGTATTGCTGGAGTACTTGTTCTGGTCGAGGACCAGGAAAGAAGAAAATATCGAGCTGGCCGCCAATTGTTCTGTAGATTAGGTGAGGTCCTGGACCAGTGGTAACTTCCTGGGCATTACTGTTGAAAATAAACACTCCGTGTGCTTTGCCATCCGGCTCAACTCCCAAGTAGAATGGATGCACACCTGCAACACAAAAATATATTCGAAAAGTGGTAAATGATATGTTCAACCAACCATAATAATTGTGGTATAGAAGGTCTTTAGAGTTTGGAGCATCGTCCCTCGCAAACAGTCCCCAAGTGGTAAAATTTTCGAAATTGTGCTGAAAAAATACAAATTTGAGTCTCGCTAAATTTTCTTGCTAACTAACCTTTAACTCTTGATGAATATTTTCTCCAAAACCATAAATTCGATCTGTTGGAAGGTACGTGGCGATTTGGATATACTTGTCCGCAAACAATAAACCACCTTGAAAGTTTTTCAATTGCATTATTAAAGGGGCATGCCTGTGCACGATACGGAGAAAAGGTGGGAAACAACAGTTTCTTTCTTTGTCGAAAAATGTTTACACGTGTTCTAATTCTAAAAATTTTAAGTTTCCTCTCTAATTTTTTAAAGTAGTATAAGGTCATTGACATTAGATTTGACGCAAAGCAAGTGAAAATGGGACGATTCAAAAAAATTTGCTCGTCCCGTCGCCTTAACGTTTCATGCCCTGACATGACTTCGACATGCCCTTTTAAGAAATTTCATACGCTACTGGAATGTACAGTATCGTTTGGGGGGGTTGTATATTGCAGTAACATCCAATTTTGAATAATTTAATGAAACGCATCATGGATAACATTTAGAGATGATGAAACTGGTTCGGGCGGGATTTCGGGACGGCATTTTCGGCCGAAAAAATTTCGGGATCGGGATTTCGGAAAAAAAAATTCGGGATCCCGACGGGATCCCGAGCAAATTTCGGGATTTTTCAAGTAGAGAGAAGAACAGGGAAAATTCACATATTTTTGCCATATTTTCAAACTATTGACTATTTTAAACAGCAAATATGTTTAATGAAAACACATATACCGTATATATTCTAATAAGGCACCTTCTATTAAGACCCCACTTTCTAATAAAGCCCCACCTCTTCAGAGGTGTTGAAAAATAAGGCTTCACCTCAAATAAGCCCTAATAAGGCCAAAAAGTCATCTTCTAATAAGGCACCACCTCCAGAGAGGGTTGAAAAATAAGGCCCCATGGGTCCTTATTAGAAGATATACGGTATATTGAAAATTAATGCCTAATCTTTGAAATTAGCTGCTTTTTATTTTTTGACCTGTTTTAGTTATTTACTAGTTTCCAGGCCGGGCGCTTGTATCGATCAATTTGATTGTCTATGCTCTGACAATATTTTTTAAATGGCATAGCATGACTAGAGCTTGGTTTTTGAAAGATTGTGTACAATTGGAGGCTAAACTTACTGAGCTGTTATTACTTCGATTAACCACTTGAATCGGTCCAATCAACTTTATTGGGCTAATTGTATCGATCATATAAACAAAATCGACCCAAATTGATTTTGATTGATTGACGTGATTGCCAGTCAGACCGATCCAGCCAGTTTGGTAGATCCAGCCAGTTAGATCGATACACCCACTTGAATCAATGCTACCAGTTAGAGACGAAAAGAAAGTGAGAATGAGGGTTTAACCCAGTGATAGCCTAACCTGTGACTTCGGCGATGCGTATTTAAAGTTTCTTTTCTCTTAAAAAAGCATAAATAACAAAAAAATTTAAATAAAAAATTCAGATTTTTATGAAAAAACTGAAAAAAATAGCAAAAAAAAGATAAAAAATTTGTGGTTTTTAGAGCAAAAGTGGTGTTTTTTAAAACAAAATAGGAGCTCGAGATTTAACGAATTTCGGGATCTGGATTCCGGGAACTGATCGGGCGGGATTTCGAAACGGGATTTTGGACCAAAATCTCTAATAACATTCAACACTCATATATAAAATATTTTTTCAAACCGTCAATAATTTTAGTTTTTTTGCGCGCATGTTTTCGCGGGCAGTGGTATGTGCAAAATTTGAATTGGCGGGGACACTTCTCTTTCGTCTCTCCCTGTACTCTTTGGAGTCATTTGAAATGACATTTGAAATGACTCCGAAGAGTACAGTGCGAGACGAAATAGAAGTTTCCCCCGCCAATTCAAATTTTGCACATGCCGCTGCGCGCAAAAATCATGATCCTTTAAAAGACCATCCAGAGGTGGGCAAAGATCCGATCAGTTCAGATTGATCTGACAAAAATTATTGTCAAAATAGCCAAAATTCAGCGGGAATTCAAATTTCATAGTCTGGAAATGACTTGGATCGCTCACCCCGCGAAGGCTAGAAGGCCCGGAAATTGGTTTTGGGGGTTGACTGAAGGGGTAAACTTTTTGCGAAAATTCGCTTGTGCACATCAGAATCCCACTTTGATTTGCTCAATCGCTCAGAATCCGGTTGCAGTATGGAATTCCCCCACGCAGAGTGATCGGATGAAGGAGATAACTTCATATTCGTGTTTCTCGACCCCGATTTCATGAGAAAGCCGCGTGTTTTTTTGATTCTGACAAAAAAAATTTTCGAACCACAGGGGAGGTGTCATGGTTTTCTAGCCAAAATTTGAAAATTTTAAATTGGCGCCTTTTGAATTTTAAAGGATTAAGGGCTCTATGAGGAGGGGAAGGAAATAAAAGGAGGCCACTTTTATGGCAGAACAATAGAGAAGTAAATATACCAAATATATACCTTAGACACAAATCACTCGAAAGCGACCGTGGATGCATGAAAAAGCATGTATACCAGAGTTTATTTATGCGGTAGGCCCCAGTATTCAAAACTATGTTCAACATCTTCTTGTTAGTGGGCTCTGTGTGATTAGTGGCCCCTTTTTTCATTCTCTTCCCATTCTCATACAGCCCTTAATCCCTTGAAATATTCAAATAACGCTAATTCAAATTATGAATTTTTGACGAAAAGTCCATGATTTCCCCCTGTGGGTAGAAACTTTTTTCACAGAAACAAAAAAACAGCCGTCTTTCTCATGAAATCGGGGTTGAACATTTTGCACACAGTGACATGTGCAACATTTGAATTGGCGGGGGACACTTCTCTTTCGTCTCTCCCTGTACTCTTTCTAGTCGATTGGAATGACTTCAAAGAGTACACTGCGAGGCGAAAGAGAAGTGCCCCCCCCCGCCAATTCAAATGTTGCGCATGCCGCTGCGCGCAAAAATCATGGTTCATCAATGAAGTAGTAAAAAATAATCGAACCTATAGATGTGTTCCAAATGCTTGTTGATGGGTCTCCTAATGTTGAATTTCTTTCAACCGTGAAGGAAAATACTGGGTTTTTCTGATACTTGAACAAAAACTTTTCTGAGGGCACTGTGGGCTGGTTTTCATTTAAAGGGATTGGAGGTATGTACCTGCAACAGTTTAGTGTTAAGTTTGCATTGTTATATTATCGAAATCTTGAGGACCAAAGTATCTGGCAAATACTTTCAAAAAAATTTCAAAATATCCAATCAAAAACAGTTAAATTACCTGTTGCCCTTGCCAATGGAGACCTTCAACGCCGAGCCAATCTGCTTGTAGGTCAAGTCTAACTCTGCAAAGTCTTCTCCATATGGATTTTTGGCTCCTTGGCTACTCTTCTGAAGCAGCAATCGGCCAGCTGATTCACTCTTGACATTGTAGCCAGTGTTTTTGGGGAAGTAGCAGAAGGGGACTGTGTTGAGACTATCTGCTTCAAATACAGGATCCCAAATACAGCCTCTGTTAAGGCAATCTTTCTGAGAGTCGCCAGGTCGAGGGGCACAATCTACCCTGTATCTGGTGTCTGCGGTTTGGTGTGCAAGTGTTGGCAGAAAAATAAAGTAGGAAGAAATGATGAGCAAAAGGGCTAGCCACATGATCGCCTAAAAATCATTTTTGGAATCATCGATAAAATAGTTGCGAAACAATATGTGGTCATTCTGCAAATATAAGAAGGACAACAGCGTACTATTACAGCGCAGTTGCACTGTGTTTTTCTCACAATGTATATTCAAATCTTTGTGGTTTCAAAAATAAAACTAGCATCTTATAATAAGGGTGCTATAAGTTTTAACGCGAACAAATGTTCAAATTTAAAAATGGCTAAACTATTTGAAACAAGTTCTGCAGCTGAAATAACTGAGACCTATTTTTAAGTACTAGGATCACAAAATTCTATTACGAAGTGATAAAAAAATTAGGTTTTACAATTTATTGGAAAACACTTTCTCTATTTTGTAAATATATAGACGAAAAGGCGGGAAGCCTAAGGAATGACAGCTTTTTAGATGTTCCTTATCTTTCAAAAAACAACAACCATAATATTGATTGGCAAAGAAGAGTCTTTAAACAATGCCTGAAGCAAAAAAGTAATTAAATATTTTATTGAACTTTGTTCAGTATTGATATGTGCTATACAATCCCCAACTATTTATTATAGATCAAAATTTTATTTTTACAAATGTCTAAGTCTGTCCTTATAGGCACTCAATAAGCTCTGCCTAAATTCAAAAAAGAAAAGAGAAGATCAAAGCAAGAGATATATATAGGGTGTATCAATTTTCCTAATACTTTTAAACGGCTATAAATTTTTTCCTAGGGCATTTTTTTTAATATGTGTTCACAGATCGAATCAGCTTGCTTTGAAACTTTTTTTTTGATGTATAAATTCGAAAATACGATCTCTTTACTAAGCATGTTCACGGCCCTGAAAACGATTTAAAAAGAGGAGAAACGTCAGTGTCACTATACCGACGTTTGACTGTAACTGATCCAAAAGTAGGGATCAAAAAAATATTCATTGTGAAAGTTTATTTAGCTGTCGTCGTTAAAAAAGTAACACCGGCTCTAGAATTTTAACAAAGCTCTGATGCAGAAACATGCTTATCATCAATACAAAAATTGGCTCAGAATATTCTGGCCATTTCAGCTAGTTTCTCACGAGTTCGTCGAAAAGCAAACAAATCATCGAAAGACATACAAACAATTCTTTAAAGCACAGCACATCATAGATATGGTCAAAAGCACAGCGCAAAAAGCATTCAAAATTTTTTTTGTTATTTCGACACCAAAATTATTACTTTTTTTATTTTTTGTATTTTTATTATTAAACACTGTGCATTTATGTACTTCGGGGCTCCTATGTAGAGTCTTAGGCTCAGGCAAGGGTAGGCTACCAACACAAACGTATTTTCCTAACTACAAAGACGTAAGAGAAACATGGTTGAGTCCGTTTTAAAATACGTTGGCCTACCCTTGCCTAAGCCTGAGACCTTACCTAGGGTCCCTTGGAGTAGATAAGTACCAAACACCGATGACAGACTTAATTTAAAATGTTTGTTTCCACGCATTATTAACGGTCACACAGTCAAGTGGAATAAATAGACTAAATTTGTACTTACTTTGTAAAAAATGGACAAAGCTTTTTTGCAGCTATTTTTTAAAATGAAAATCTGCTTATTTTATGCTTGTATTGTTGTTTTTAGCAATGATTATTATACAGCTGGAGAGAGGAGGGTTACGAATCATATTTTGAACTCTAAGGCTCAAATCCCCCTGGGTGCACACCTTATTTTTTACTCCATTTTTGATGTTTTTCAGACAATTTTGTTATTAAAAGGTTGCTCAGGCTCTTGGCTATCCAGCTAACCGTCAGCACAGGGTTTCGTGCACTACTGGAGCTCAATAACAAGCCATGACCTCGCTTACGCCTTCTTTTTACCCGATAATCCATAATTTCTGGATTGTTCTCACAGCTTTGAATGCTATATATTCCACTGTTATTTGTCACTGCTTCTTTTCTAGATGCTTACAAGGCATCTAAGTGTCGGACTTGAGTTCATCCAGTGCGAACAATCATAAACTGGGAATGACTCTGCGATCGTAGGCTTCGGGTACTAGCTTATTAAAAAATTAATATCACATTTTGAGAAGTAACGAATCGGTAGCAAAGGATGTGATGAAAACAAAAGTGAATGACTTCTAACTGGTTTCCTTTATTTTGATGGTCATTTGCACAAAATCGCAAAATCAAGGTACTAGCCGACAGCAAAGCAGTGCTGTTAATGACATCAATCGATTGCTGGATACTTTTGGCCCTAGAGGTAGGTTAACTCACTGAAATGGAGTAAAAAATAGGGTGTGCACCCAGGTGGATTTGAACCGCGAGAGTTCAAAATATGATTCTTACCCCTCTTTACTTAAGCTGTATAATAATCCTTGCTAAAAAACGGCTAAAGTTCCTTATACGACATCTTATCAAAAGTTGATTTTGACCACTTATTCGTGCTTTTCAGGTCGTTATTAGTCGAAAAAACATGTTTTTGGGATTGGGAAAGACATTTGCAGAAATTTTTTTTTCGGCAAAAAGTTTAACATCTTTCGAAAATTTTCATTTTTAACCAAAATTTCAAAAAATGTCAAAGGTTTTTGCCGAAAATGTCTTTCCCAATCCCAAAACCATGTTTTTTCGACTAATAACGACCTGAAAAGCACGAATAAGTGGTCAAAATCAGCTTTTAGTAGGATGTCATATAAGGAACTCCTGCCCTAAAAATAACAATACAAGGATAAAATAAGCAGATTTTCATAAAAAATAGCTGCAAAAAAAATCATTTAGCTGCAGAAAAAAGCTTTGTCCGTAAAAAATTATGAGAGCACACTTCATTGGAGACTAGAACAAGGATTCTGGTCAACGTCTCAGCCATAGGTCAGCCATCTCCGCTGTGCACGGCTTCGATGCGACCTGTTTGGAGCACCATTGGATATTGGCGAATCCTGCCTAGGTTTCGTGCTCGGAGCACCCTAGTTTTCTTTGCGGTAAAGCCAACGGCGTGATTTGCGGAATAGAAATTCCATGGTTAATCTGCCCAGACGCCAGCCTTGTCTTTTCTCCTTGATGTGTCTCACAAATTATTTGACTAGCAACAGAGTTTATAAAGGGCATAGATGAAAACGTTTATTTAATGGATAGGTTTGCCTAATGGAAAGACAGTCAGAGAAATGTGCGCTATTTTTTAAACACGCATCCTTTTATTGCTTTTTGAAAACTCAGGTGGTTGTGGATTGGTTTCGTAATTTTGTTGAAAATTTGCAAGAGATTTTCAGAAAATAGAAAAGTTGCGTGATAGAGCATGAAAAATTGCATCAGATACAAGTCTTAGATCACAGATGAGACTGTGTTTTCCCCTTTTTGAGAGGGTTGGAGAAGTGTGATGGCAGCCTGGTCACGGATGGACATTTCTAGTTTTATTTTATTGGGTTGGAAATCTACAGGGTGGCCCAAAAAAACTTTGTTGTCTTGTGAGTCTTTGCCTTCGTTCTATTGCATTTTTCATGCTGAGCATTTTGGTATATTGTCAGCAAAAATATTTTCATGCAGATCTACTTTTTTGGACAGATGGGTTTGGGGTAGATATACTTTTTTCGGGGCAAATTTATTTTTTGTGGGGCAAATTTTTCTCTTTTCAGGACAAATTCACCTTTTTCCAAAAAAAAATCTGAAAAGTTGTTCCGAAAAGAGAAAAATTTGAAGTATATTATGCTCAGAAAAAAGTATATTTGCTCCAAAGTAATTTACCCCAAAAAAGTTAACAACAAACAATTGTAATCAATTAAAACCAAAAATTGGATTTGGAGCTCTATAAAATAGTGCCTTGGTCCTCCTTTATTGATTTTTCAGCTTGTGATTGTAGCGTATATTTTTTTGGAACTACAAAAAAGTTAAGGAAAAGATGTTTAACACGCTGACTAACCTTACATACGCTGATCTGAGCCAAGAAGACTTTTCGGGAAATTTTTTTACTAGGGTTAAGTTAGACTCAGGGCCTGGCTATTAATACTAACAAGGGCTGTTAGCTGATCAAAATTTTCTTCATCCATCCATTATAATCCTTTTTTGTTTCGAAGCGCAGCTTTATGCCTATGCAAACATACAGTACCCCATATGAAAATAGGTGACTTTTTTGCCTTCGTCAATACTGTTAGTTTTTGTGATTTTTTATGCTTAGGCAAAGATAGGCCAGCGCGTGTTAGGACGGACTCAAACATGTTCTTCGAGGTTCAAAAAGTTTTCTTACTTTTCGAGGTTATAGATTGAGTCTGTCCTAACATACGCTGGCTTACTCTTGCGTAAGCTTAAAAAATTACAAAAAATCAAGAAACAAACAATCTTGAGTATAGAATCAAGAGTATACACCACGCAGAGTGCTCGGATGGAAGAGATTAACTCATATTCGTGTTTCTCGACCTCAATTTCATGAGAAAGACGACTGTTTTTGTTTCTGAGAAAAACAGTTTCTACCCACAGCCGCCGGTGGGTAGAAAATCCCCCAAATCATAGATTTTTCGTCCAAAATTCATAATTTGAATTAGCGTTATTTGAATATTTCAAGGGATTAAGGGCTGTAAAGGAATGGGAAGAGAATAAAAAGGGGCCGCTAATCACACAGAGCCCACTAACAAGAAGATGTTGAACATAGTTTTGAATACTGGGGCCTACCGCATAAATAAACTCTGGTATACATGCTTTTTCATGCATCCAGAGTCGCTTTCAAGTGATTTGTGTCTAAGGTATGTGTGCATCTCAACCCAAGCCACCAAGTCCCCTGTGCCCCGAAGAGGGCTCACTTACCTTAGACATGATTCCGAGCAAAACTCTTGATCAAAAATGCATCAACGAAGTCTTTTTGCACAGCTCCAGTAAGAAAAATGTTATAAAATGACCAAAGAATGTCGGCTGCAAATGTCGCGCCGCAAATGTCATAGAGCCTTTTTTTGTAAATGAAAAATTTTATCGAAAAGACTCTTTTTGAAAAATGGGTGCCGGTTTATCGAGTAACCCGCGGGTCTTTTCGGTTAAACTTTTGTCATTTAGAAAAATGATCGGTAAAAGTACAAATCTTAGGATATTTCGGACTAGACTTGCCGAAGACAAAAAGCAAAAGGCTTTAAAAAATTGAGGTAAAAAAAGTTTCGCACCCCAGGCGTGAAAGAACTTAAAGGGGTGCCATTTTAACGAAAGTTGACTGTAGGGAAAACGATGTAGTTACAAAGCGTAGCCCATGTAGAGGGTGTCTTATAAAGAGCGTAGACTGTAATTAAAAATAATCACCATGCTGCTCGAAACACCTGTTTAATTATTTTGAGAATATTTTGATTACTTTAACTGGTCAAAAGTGAAATTCATAGATTAGCGATCTACATTTTTAACTTTTTTTTAGTTTTTAAATGATTTAATAACAAATCTCTGACTTTTGAATAAATTACTTGAGAAAAATGTTTTTTCCCAAGGCTATTGCTTCCAGCTGCACCTGTCAGATGATGAAGTTATTGTCAAGGAAACCTACACTCTCTCACTTACATACCCATCTACTTATTGTATTGGCAATTACTCTTTTGTTATGTGCCTGTCACCTACAAAAATTTTATTTTTAATAAAAAATACAATTTTGTATTTGTATGTGTGTTATGTTTGAAAACGACACTTATTTTCGCTAATAATTTTCGAAACCCATATTTTTTATTATGGAATTTAAATTCTTTAATATTTAGGAAGTGCATTTATCGTTGTAGAAGATCAGCTGGGTTTCATTCTGAGGTCTGATTTAAAAGACCTTCAAGTTTGTCCTCACGAAACTTTTGAAACTTTTAACCTAATTTTTTTGCACTGTTGGTAAATCCGTCAAAAAGCTACGGTAACTGGTATTGAGAGCTGTATTTAAGTAAAAAAGTATAATGCAACTTAAAAAGGGCTATGTTAGTCACTAGAGATAGAAACGGGACGGGATCACGGCCGGGATTCCGTCCCGTTGGACGAAAATTTGGCCCGAAATCCCGTCCCGGAACCTTGCTGGATCAATTTCGAAAATCCCGGTCCCGGTTTCATTTTTTTAAATCATAGCTCGGGATTTCCAGTTAAGAAGATAAGGAACCATCATACCTCTACTTTATTAATATCCAACCTTCAAGTTCGACCCTATGTCATTTCCCATACTTTTTAGGCCACTTTTGGGATTCTATGGTGAACTAACATGTCCATCCAGTTAACAAAATCACTAAGATTTCACATATTTTGCAAAGGTTAAATTTTTCGCCTGTAAGACTGGACTTTCCATATAATTATTTAAAGCTTTACTGTTATACAGCAGCCAGTTAAATCTTTAATCTTTGCGATTTTTCGAAATTGGGAAAAAAGGCTTCAAAAATTGCAGTAAAAAGGGCTTGGATCAGCATAATTGTCAAATTCGAGAGCCTAATGTTATTTCGAGAGCTATTTTATTTCTTGCACCTCATCTCTTGCAGCCATTATTGAAAAATACTAGCATCGGTGTATCAGTATATTTAACAGTTTTAACAGTATAAGATACTTGCGCAGTAAAATTATTGCTTTTTTGCTTAAAAAAGGCTGAAATTTTTGAAAAATTTAGGCATGTTTTAACTTAAATTAAGCCAACTGAAATCGCGGTCATTTGCCGGGACCCCGTACGGGGCCCCGCTGGGTAGGTTCACAAAATCCCGGTCCCGGAATCCCGCTGGGTGGAGTTTTTCTATCTCTATTCGTCGCTAATGAGAGCTTTACAAATTAAAAAACGGCAAATATCAAGTAAATTCAAAAAGAATTATTGGGCAAGTTAAACTGGAAGCACAATTTTAGCTTAATTACTATTCTGCGCCAGCTTCCTTCTATTTCTGAGATGACCTAGTACTCAACTTTTTTTATTTAAAAAGTTTTTTGTTGGCGAAGAGCATGCTATTTAAAAAAGACATCAAATTTTTTAAACAGAAGTTAAAGAGCAAAAATTGACGAGGTGATACAAGACTGAAGTCCAGAGAGATTCTTATTTAACACTGCTGCTTTATATTTGAAGTCGACTTTATTTAGATAAAGACAGACTTTGGAAAGTATTGAATACTTGTAAAGATTAAAAGCTTTGAAGGTCTCATTTCGAAATGCTGAAAAGTCTAGTCATGTTAGTAAATTAATAATACTAAAATACATAAATTTGATCCTTGTGAAATTTAATTAAAAGAGCAGTTCTTGTTTTTTGATTCTCCTGATTTTTCTTCGAAAAATCTTGTCAATTCTAGAGAGTTGATATTGAAAGCAGTAAGCAATAAGCTAGGCGGTGCTGTTACTTTATTTATTCAATAATAACAAGTACAATTTCACCTGCCTTTGTCTGTTTTCTGTCTCGTACTTGATTTTTTCCACATTTCAACATCGACTTGCTTTTTCGGCGTATAATTATCATAGCTTGTAAACCCAAATCTCGTCACGAACTTCCAATTGATATTGATCAGGGCTGCGTAGGATACTAGAAATATTGGATCGGATATTCGATAACGGATGTAAAGAAGTGTAGCATATCTAATATCCGATGCAGCACTGATATTGATGTTTCTTGTGCTGCTATTTCTTGTTCACGACCCAAATGAATGTAAAAGCTACATTTGTTCAAAGGTCTATTCGGTTAATCTCATTCACGTAAAGTCAGTTAATAGGATTGTGAAAATGGTCAAGCAAATTGATTTCCAGGATATGCTGACTGTTCACAGTGGCTGTACAGTAAGAAGTATAATTAACTGGGCCTCTATATCCACGTTTGACTGCATATGCTTGAAATTCAGCAATGTATTTCATAGCATAAACTTTATCATCAGAAGAAAATCATTATGCTAGTTTCAAATAAAGAAGTATGAAAAGAGAGATGATCATTAGTTATGATTCATAACCGAAGTAAAACCACGTCGTAATTATTTTCGTAACCCATTAAAAGAGCATGTCCGTGCGTTTCAAAAAGTTAAGGCTGTGACCACCTATTTCTTTTGAATCCTTTAATTTTTGCACTTGTTTCGCTTCAAACCTGATGACCTTATGCTACTTTTAGAAACTAGGCAAACAATTTGAAAAATTTAGACGAGAACGAATGAAAAAGTTTGTCGGGAAAGAAAAGAACTGCTGATCCCTGCCTTTTCTCCGTGTAACGCACGGGCATGCTCCTTTAATAAATTCGTTTTTATCTTGAACAGTTCCGCAGCTTTATGTGAATCTGCCGCCAGAATGAATTCGTTCTAGCAAAATGATCAATGGCGGCAGATTCACATAAAGCTGCGGAACTGTTCAAGATAATTAGCCGACCTCGATATAAGCATGCTCTTTTTGGCTCTAGGCTCTATTCCATTGTATCCGCCCGAATAATTTATTACCTTGAAATTCGTTTTTAGCTGATGTTTCTTCATCTGGTTTAAATGACTAGAACAACAATATTTTTTCTTCACTAGCTTTGCCATATTTTCGTTTATCATGCACACAACAATAAATAAAACATTTTCCGCTTTTAATTTTTCTTTCATTATTCACTTGATTTGTTTACTTTTCACTTGTGTCTGGGCTGACAAATTTGCAGGTGATTTTTCAAGACTTGATCTTTTCGGAATTTCGATTTTTCAGATTCCATTTCCGACTGTGGAGTTTCTAAAGGGTGCTGGCTCATGCCACCTGGCTGTCAAGACCATAGTGAGGCGGTGTGCACTGGCATTTTCTCCTGGGTGACTAATCCTAATGGGTTTTCTTTTAACTTGGTGTCTTATTTGGGCGATTTGAAATCGAGTGCTGATATTGCTTACTATGGAGCTGTAGGCTTCTCACTAGATGAATTTATGGTAAGTCATTACAGAAAGTGTAGAAAAACAGGCTTTATAGGTTTTTATTTAAAAAGGTTTGGTCTTTTGTTTTTGATAATTAGATAAAAATTTTATTAAAGTTTTAAAAGTGTATCAAAAAAAATCCCATGCATCAACCAGTCTTCATACAGCTGACGAGATTTTGCTTTGAAAAGAGCAGTCCAATTGACATCTGGGGTACTTGTCCCGTTTATCACTAGTGTTAAACCAAGTGTGAGGCCTACACTTGGTTCTTTACCTTACGCTTAGTGTGTTTTCGTCGAAAATTATTTCCAACTAAGGTGTTTGACCACTTAATCGATAGATCAGCTTCAAAATGGTGTGAGAACTTCTGATATACGAAAACAAAAAATATGAAAAAGGTATTTGAAGTAATTGTCATGCAAAAGTGTGAGTTGAGTTACGGAAACACTGGTACTAGCATTTTATCCTACACAGACTAGTTGACTTTCGCAGAAAGACAAAATAGCACATTTGTCGCACCTAATTTTTAGCTACTTTTTTCAGGGTGATGATACAGTTATAGTTTGTACAGTTGACAATACGGTATTTTTTCTAAAATAAGAATAAAAAAAATGCTATAAATATAGGGTTATGGCACAGTACTGCTAGGTTGGAATGACCACACCAAGAACTACCTTCAGTTCCAGGTCTATTTTGCTGGTTTTTAATAATCTCAGTATAGTTTAGGCAACTGAAGTAATTCTAACTAGTACAACAGCTTCGCTAGTTAATGACAGGATTGATTGCGAAGGAAAGTTTAACTTTGCCGGCTGGAAAAAAGTAGAAAGACCTAATAGGGCATGTTTTGACAGTTTTGAGAGTCTAGCAAAAAAAAATTTGTTTTAGGTTTACGACTTTCAAAATGGCAACCAGTCCTACCATCTTTTGTTCGCGAGAGGCAGGGCTGATCCTAGAAGTATGCAAGCTAAATTACGTTTAGACAACCAAATAAAAAAATAAAGGGCTATCTGAATTTTGGGGCAGGAGAAAAATGTGCAAAATCAAATTGTGCAAATTCTATTTGTGCAAAAATGATCGGTCATCATTGGCAATATTTGCCGAATATGACCGATTATTTTTGCACAAATTGAATTTGCACAATTTGATTTTGCACATTTTTCTCATGCCCGAATTTTGCCGTAAAAAGTCATAATTTTAATTCAAACAGTATTTATTTCACTGTATCCGTATCCGCAAATTTTTTCCTTAGCCTGGTCGGGGGCAGGATAATTCCGCGGATAACTTTTTTGGGCGCTACTGTAATATACCCCCCCCCCCCCCAAAGCGCTACTGTAATAGGCTGAATTTTTGGATGCTGGGCCTCTGGCCCGGCCTTGTAGAACGAGGGGAAATGCTCTTGGGCGAAAAAATAAAGATGTTGAACATAGTTTTGAATACTGGGGCCTACCGCATAAATAACTCTGGTATGCATGTTTTTTCATGCATCCAGAGTCGCTTTCGAGTGAATTGTATCTAAGGTATGTGGCTGTGCGCATCTCAACTCCAAGCCCCCAAGGTTCGAAAGCCCCCCCCCCAAGGTTCAAGGTTCGAAATGAAAAATGTCGAAAAAGGACATTTTGACCATTTTTAAAGAAAAAGGTCATTTTTCCAGTGCTTATTGCTATTTTGAAGCGAAAAAAAAAGACTTTGGGTCCCGAAAAAATGACAAATCTTTTGGACCATATCGAACCCCGGATTTTTTCTACTTAAAGTGTCCGAAATTGAGTCATAGTGTTAGAAACAGAACTTCAGCACAAACAAAATCACTCAAGAATTATTTCAACATGATTCTGACATCAAGTTGGTATAAGGATGAGGTTATACTCCAAAAGAGGCGATTTTTTCTTCATTTTTTAGGAGGAGAGACTGTAGGAGGGGGAGTTATGTTCTGTAATTTTTGTTTTTAACCCCTTATTTTTTTACACCAAACGATATCAATATGAATCAACCCGACAAAAAATTCATCAGATCAAAATTCCGAAAATATTTTTTCAAAAAAATGCTTTGGTCTAATTTAGGGTCGTCTTGGTGGTTTTTGGAACTGTTTCAGAACTTACATTTTTATAGGTGCTCTAGTAGGCATTATTATTTACAACTTTATACGCAAAATGATGCCAGAAAGCAGAGCTACGTTTTGAGAATAAGGTTAATCATGACTGTGCGTGTAAAATTTGCCAAAAAATACAAAAGTTTTCGAAAAGTTCGGAGAATTTTGGAAAGCCTAGAAGTTTTTTTTAGCACTTTTGTTTTTTTTTCGCAAATTTTCTAGATATAGTCATATACAACCTTATTCTCGAAATCTAGCCCTGCTTTCTGACATAATTTTGAGTATAAACTTGTGAATGAAAATTTGTCTACTAAAGAACTTATAAAAATGCAAGTTCGCCCCTGAATGGCCCAGGGCAACTTTTTTTGAAAAAAATTATTACGAAATTTTTATCTCATGTGTTTTTCGACGGGTGGATTCATGGAAATATCGATTGGTGTAAAAAAAATAAGGGGTTCGAAACAAAAATTAAACTAACTTAAGCTTGCGAAATCCCATTTTTATTCAAAATATTTAGCTAACTTAAAAACTAATTAAAACTTTATTGTAATTTTTATAAGTCAAAAATTTTTGCAACCCATTATGGCCTGTTCACGTTGTTAGAGTTCGAGTTGGAGTTAGAGTTCGGGTAAGAGGTGTTCATGTACTCAAAACCCGAACTCTAACTCGAATTCTAACTCTAACAACGTGAACAAGCCATTAAAAAACATCCGCTTAAAGTCTATCAACGACTTTCGGACAACCTTATAATTGCAAACAAATATTCTGCTCACATCAGAATAATTCGTACAGGTCAATCGAGTAGGCGAAAACAATATTTCAAAGAACTTATCGATTAATTGATGTTTTGTCAATTGGTTTTTCAATATAATTAATAATAATAACCCCAGAGGTGTGATAATGCCATGGCAAAAACTTTTTAGGAATATTCTAGCAGAATATTGCACGGTATCATTTTTTCATGGCATTTCTTTGAATGTTTTAGCAAAGGTATGACCGTATTTATTTTTTAAAACTTCAGCCCATGAACTTCGGATGCACCAAATTTGGGACGGTGACCGTTTTCCATGGGTAAGTACAGAGACTATGCAGTTTTGTTTGTCTAGTGGCTGCGGAGGCACAGGCACCATGCCTTGGCTTAACACTATGCATCAGTCATCCATTCCTAGACGCATCAGGCACAACATTGCGGCTGCACATGGTAGGCATATTCAGAGATTTTAACTCAGTTAAGCAATACTTTATTAAGGCATTATAATGACGCTCAGCACATTTGTGTTAATCTCCACAGGCATTTTGATGGCTAGGTTTGGCAAGGCATACCACGCAAATGTCTATGGAATGGCTTTTTGGTTTCAGGTATTTGCAGCATTTGTCGAAATAAATTTTATATATCAAATTGTCGGATAATTTTGGCTCCGAGACCGAACTGGCCTGCAGCTTTTCATGGGCTCTGAAATATTTTCAATCATTAAAAATATTTTTCACAATGGAGAACTGAAACCTATGAAATAATTTCATACTAATTTTTCGAAAAAATTTCGCTGTCGAAAACTAACAAAACGTTTTTTATTTTTAGTATTACAAACATTTTGTAACCCATCGAGAGCTCAGGTCACTTTTGGGTCGGAGCCAAAGTTATCCGATAAGCTGATAAATGCCAACAAAAGATGGGGAGTTCAGTTAGAGTATTTCTGAGATTTTTTTATATTGAAGCCCATTAAAATAAACTTTTTTAAAATCATATAGATATATAAACTTTCCTAGTCGGTTGGTAACTCGGATTATTTCAGCCCAGAGCAGAGATTTTGCAAAGTGTTCGAGTTGCTATTTTTGACATAATACAATGTGATGAGCCATGCCGGAAAATTGCTTTTATGTAAATTTTGTGGCGAAATCGCTGAAGAGTAAAAAGCCGCTAAAAGTTACTAATCAAACCTATCAGTCGAAACTCAGATGCTTTTTTTGCTCATCTTTTTTTTCTATATAAAAAAGCGTACGAGAAGGCATTTTTGACCAACTGGGGGTTTTTCAAACTGTGAACTTTTAAAAGTTTTTCTCAGTGTTATGATGATCAAGCACAACAATATTAATCGAGAAGCCTCTTTCCCGAGAATTAAAATAAAATGTCATCGTGCCGAGTCTGATAAAAAAATTGTTTAAAGATAAGACATACGCGAATTGACTAACTTGAAATACGTAATTTTTGAAGGTTTTTCACAACAGAAGTTTATAAAACTTTCGAACTTATAGTGATTTTGCCACAAGATTGACATAAAAAATCAGACTTATCAGTAAAATTTTTCATTCTTAGGGATCGTGTTTCTTTTTTTAATAAAAAATGTTGGTTATCGATCAAAACAACTTTTTATATATTTAGGTGCACAGATTCTGCATGTTTACCGCCTTGATTGGAATGACCGTCTCTATATTTTTCATCTTCTATCAAGCGCACTTTAAGCTTTTCAATTGTTCCACCCTCTGCAGCATTGAGGTTAATAAAATATGAATATAATAAATAAAAATGCTAATTTTGCACACTTCAGTGCCCAATGCTCGGTTTTCCATTTGTAAAGTGCCAAAGCTGATCGATATGACCTTATGTTACTTTTTGATTTTACGTCTAACAGTTATGTTAGATATTATTGAAAAAGTTGGAAAATCTAAATTTCACTGATGCAACACACGTCTTGCGAATAGTCAAATTTTCAAACATTATTCAATTGATTTCTAAAAACATCATCAAGAAAGTTAACATCAAAAAATATATGAAGGTCATGATAATCAGATTTGGCACTTGACAAACAAAAACCGAGCTTTGACCTAGAACTTAAAATTTTTGTCACTGTTCTCTTTGCCAAAATAACTCCGGCTACACTATACATATAGACTATGTTCCACAACCTGGCAACACAACAAACACCCAATTAAAAAGTGGGGTTCTAAGGTTAATTTCTAAATATCAAAAAGCCACATTGAAACTTATTAATAAAGGATCATGGCTTTCAAATATTGCGGCGTTTTGTAAAACAAGAATTGCAGTTACACTTTTTCCCCAAAAAAATTTACATTAAGATTTTTTTTTAAATTCTTCTTTGCTTGCATCTAAAAAAATTAAAATCTAAAATTTATATTTTTTACCAAAAAACTGTTTTTCAACGAAAAAAAGTGTGAAAAATATTTTCCTAAAAAATTGAAAGAAACAAATTAATTTGCTTATACAAAAAATAGTCGATTTTCTTACATTTCGTCGGTAGTATAGTGGTAAGTATCCGCGCCTGTCACGTGCGAGACGCGGGTTCGAGTAAATCGTTTTTTTGTTTTTATACTATTGCTCCATCTTGTTACCATGCGTCAACCCCAAGTCCAACCATCTTTCTTCCTCCCAAAGTGCACCTTTTGCTTCTGAGAAACACGTAAAATATTTTTCCCAGCTTGATACAATAAGATAAAATCTGGTAAAACGGCTACGGCCACATTTTGAAATCGATTCTTGAAACGGTCTCGACGTTTTATACTCGACGTTCCAGAGACTTAAGCTCATAGAAATGATATTAGATTTAGTTATGACTTCTTAACTTGAAATTTTATTAGAAAAATTGTATTAGAGATTGTTTGATGGGTCTCCTAATCAAAAAACAAAAATTTAAAACCAAATTTTAAATGAAAACCAATAGACGAAAATGTCGGTGTTTATAGACGTCCACTGCTGTTCTAAGGTCGTTAACAGCTTAAAGTAGAAACTAATGTCAAAATTTAACTGTAAATATCTCTTCCTTTCAATGGTCCTACTCATACTTCTTAAAATTGAAATGTTGCTCTTTTTGCATTACTTTTTTTCATATGTCGACGTTACGTTAAGCACGCCAAACACCTATTTGTCTCAAAATGTTTCTCAGAGACAGAAGAATCAAAAGAAAACTTGAGCTTTGTATTGTGATTCAAAAATCTTTGAGATTTGAGCACATTTCAAAAAGTGTCATTTGCATTTCACATTTCAATTTTAAACAAACGGAAATGCAAATTTTTCTTTCTGAAACGTGCTGAAATGTAACAGATTTTTATACGATAAAACAAAGTTCGAATATACGTTGTATTGCCGAAGACAGGGCTTCATTTTGACACCAAAAACCATTAGGATGAATTCAAATCACGGAAGCTGTATTTAAAATTGTGCCAAAATGGCCGAAAAAATAGTGCATTTCGATTTCAAAAAGTATGAGCGGGGCCAATGAATCGCATGGAATTTTTATTATTACAGGACTACCAGAAGCAAATGCATGCCATCATTGGCACATTCATCTACATTTTAATAATTGCCCAAGCCGTAAGCGGAATTCTCAGACCTGCTCTGTCCTCTGACTACCGCACCATTTGGAATTGGTTCCATGCAGTTAACGGACTATTCATATTTGTTGGGTCAGCCACTTGCTGTGTTTTGGCTCTGCCTTTAGGCAAGGTGGGCCTGGACATCTTCTATAACAAAATGCCAAACTACGTGATGATGGTCACTATAATCACATTTATTGTGAGTTTTGTAGTGTGCGAATGGTTTGTGCATGGCCAGCGGTTTGTAACATTAGACCCTGACAGAGTACAGAAACTACAAGCTGAACTAGACGAAAATGGAGATGACGAAAATGATGAGGTAAATATTTTTTATCGACTGTTCACAATTTGAGCTACTCAAAAAGTTGCAATTCACTGTCTTACAAAAAATAGAATACGAGTTTTAGATTTAAGATAAAAAAGTAGGATGTTTTTTGTAGGGATTTGGATTATCAACTTAAAAAACTTGATCAAATGAACCAAAAAAATATTGGATATTTCTCATAATGTATAATTCAATTCCGAAAATTAACACATCGTTTCATTTGAACAATTTTTTCGGCCCTGTCACCGACCAGGGGGTTTTTGCCTTGGTCCTCCTGTAATTTTTTGTTATTTTTAGGCTTGAGGCTTAGGCAAGGGTAGGCTTGCGTGTGTTAGGACGTATTCAAAGATATCTTAGACTAATGTTTGAGTTCCTCATAAAATACGCTCACTTACTCGTGTTTAAGCCAAGAAAATATAAAAAAACAACAGGGGGACCAAGGCAAAAAACCACTCTATTTGAAGGCAGGGACAATTTTTGTCAGCTAGAAGCCAAAACGTCAAAAAATAAATTCTGTCATTAGGATGCGATGCAAGTCTCTTATAAGTGAGAAGTTTCTGGAAAATTAGTTGTGTTATTTATTTCTATATACGAGTATAGCAAAGATAGATTTTCACGTGAAAGATGTTTCAATCGAAGATTTCTGAGATCTCTGAGCTGAGCAGGCAATTCTACTGTAACCTTAACCAAGATCTCGATCGTGCTTACACTCACATAAATACAGACTAATCACAACAAGAAGTACAAAAAGTACGTGGAAAAAGATACATTTGTTGGAAGTTTTAAGAATATAATTGTTTTTCTACTTTCCTTTAAAGTTGATTCACGGTTACAGGTCACTAGGGTTGACGGCTCGGCGCGCTGATTTCGGCTTTCCAAGCTGAAAACCCGATAGATTTCGGTTTTCGGCTTTTGTCTTGGTCTCCATTGATCTCCTAGAAAGTAATTTTTTGTTAATTTAATCCTTTAACTTGTATAGACATAGATGTACCCTCCTTTAAATAAAATTATTAAATAAACGAAAAATTTTATTACAGTTTTTTTAAATTTAAATGAATTTTTTCAGAAGGATTGGAAGCCAGCGGTACTTATAGCTTTTAATTTATTAACTGGACTTGCTGCCTTTGGTATTATATGCACAATGTTGCTTCAGGCTATGAAAGCATTTAGTTTCATGTAAATTTTTTATTACATCTTTGTTTTTGGTGGTATAAAGGATTGTCAATAAAATTTCAACCAACAAAAGATCTTTCAAAAAAATCATAAGGGTGACCAAGACAAAATTTCAATTTTTCGATGACGTCATTTTTCGCGAAAATTTTCTGCCCATCTGCAAATTTCTAGGTGCTCAACAAAAGTCGTAAAGCGCAGTCAAAAGATCTCATGTTAGTAAAGGGTGTCCCAAAAACACCAACACATCTTTTTAACTTCGCTCGAATTCCCGCAATTAGCATTTCCTTCTACCAGTGAACCTTCAGACATGTTTAACAAATACTTTAATGAGAGATTTTTTAAAGATTCTTGTAGAACTTTTCAAATTTATATTATAAAGTGCTGCTGATATGTCCATGTTTGAAATTTGTTTTGCTAAATTTCACTTTACCGTAAATCCAGCAACACGATTTGAACCGCTCTAAACCATTTTTTATGCCGTGAAACGGATAGAAAACACGTTTTTAGATCTGGGAAGACAATTTAAACAAATTCGGTTCGCCTGGGGGACTTAAGCAAAAATGGCTCATGGCACCAACTCCGAAAATTTTGGCACCGGCAGCAGCTCACGGCAGCGTGCCGTGAGCTGCCGGTGCCACACGGGCCGCTTACGACACTGAATTTAGTGATTGTCAAGGCTGCTGTATGGAAATAAAAACAAGGTGGTTTACCCACAGTGCTCGTCTCACTTCATCAAAATGGTAGCAGAATCTCCGCTGGACAGTCTGAGGGGGTACACCTTGTCAAATTCAGCGATTAAAACAGAGCCTTACGCTTTTAATCTTCAAAACTTAAGCTAAAAGTGTGTGTAAAAATAGTAGGAAAAAAATTGATCCTTATGATCCTTAAAATGTTTCCATCAACAGAAATTGATATAAAAAATCAATAATGAATACCGTATATTCTTTAATAAAAGACCACTCTCTAATTAACGACCCCTTTCAGGACCTTTATCTCAGCCTAGAGTGAATATTTTGAAGATCTGTTTTCAGCGTTTTCCTAACTCTCACGAGATCTAGCGATTCCACTTTTTAGATTTCAGATTTTCACCCAAAAATTTCGAGATCGATCTCTCATTTTTCAGATTTTTCAGAGGTTGAAAAATAAAAGACCATGGTCTTTTAATAAAGAATACCGTATTTATTCTAATAAAAGGCCATGGCCTTCTATTTTTCAACCTCCCTCAGTGGGTGACCTTCTATTAGAGACTGGCCTTCTAATAGAGACTGGCCTTCTATTTTTCAACTCTTTCTTTGACAAACTATTTTACTACTTGACTGACTTACTCAAAATTTTTTATATACAACAATCGAGCTAACAATCAATTCAATAACATTCTAAGGAGACATTGCTATCATTTTCAACATTTTCCTCCTGTTGCTCGAGATCGATTTCTTCTATGAGTTCGGCCAATTCTTTGTCCTCTCTTGCTTGCTGCAGCTTGAATCTACCGCTTGGCACAGGACCATCAGGCTTGAAGCAGTGAATCTGGTCGTCTTCACACCCATCAGTGTCTTGAGCTGATCATAATTCTTTTACAACTAAAACGAAAGACGCATAATTTTACATCAACTACTAACTTAATAATGAGCGACCAAAATATGACCAATGACCAAAATATCACCAATGACCAAAAATAAATATTACAGCCGCCTTCCAAATATAGCACGACTGATCGATTCCACGATAAATGCACACATGCATCGTAATCAACGCATTCACGACAAAACAAACAACTATTTGGACACAACATATAATATAATACCTATATTTAGCAAAAAAATCCAATATTATCTATTTTGGAGCCACTTCGAGCGGGGAGGCCTTCTATTGGAGACTGGCCTTCTAATAGAGACTGGCCTTCTATTTTTCAACCCCCCTAAGGGGTGGCCTTCTATTAGAGACTGGCATTCTAATAGAGACTGGCCTTCTATTAGAATAAATACGGTATACGATAATTTCTTTAATATTTTCAAAAGAAGACATTTATTTCTTTTTAATCTCTGATAATAAAAATTCTATCAAAAGTAGCTCATTCAGTGCGCAAACAAAATGCAATTGGACAAGCTCTCAAAAATAAAGCTCAGCACTTTATGTTTGAAAATAAATTTTTTATGAGCTAATCCAATCCCTAAAAATTCCCGCAATCTGTAAAAAGTATCCCGCAAATTCAAACTCCGTAAATGCCGATACGCTCAAAAAACAATGTTCCTTTAAGTTTTAGCCAGTCTTTTATTCAGAATCGGCTCGTTAAATCCTCTCTGTCAATTTAATATCTTTAAAGGACCATCGCAGTTGATGACAATGGCAATTCAGAGTTTTTGAATTAGCGGGGGACAGCCGAAAATGCGGAAAATATTTTTGCGAATTATTTTTTTATTTGCACCGAAAATTTAGATTCCATTAATTAGATGAGGCGAATCAACAGTTACTATGCTCAATGGGTGTCGGCTATATCCGAGTTGGCATTGTCAAGCGACGTTGGGCTCGACTAGTAGATAGTTATTAATTTTGAATTTTAATCGTAAAAATTTAATATAAACATTAATTTTAATCGTAAACAAAAAATAATTTGAAATATATTTTCGCAACAAAAGAGCCGTCCTCCGCGAATTCCAAAACTCAAAATTGCCATTGTCATCAACGGCGATGGTCCTTTAAAGTTGTTTTTAGCTATTTTTTAGTTAATTGTTGGCTGAGACCTCAAAAGAATTTTTGATGTTTTCAACGGTCCGTGAAAGTTCGCGAAAAGAATCGAAAATGCTTTAGTTTTATTGGGACATCCTGTGCAGTCGAATATGATTATAATGTCATGCCTGAAAACTGTGGGGTGCTGTTACATAAAAATGGCGTTACATGAAGGATTAACTACGACTAAATTCAAAAGAGCATGCCAGTTGCCGATATAATATTTGAAAGGCGGTACTAGTCAATACCAAGCCAGAATTAAAATTTTGCATTTTAGTGAAAGTCAAGGAAAAACATTGAATACGGTATTGAACTTTAAAAAATTATGAGAGCACAGTTCATTGGAGACAAGAACAAGGATTCTTTTCACCGTCTCAGCCATAGGTCAGCCATCTGCACTGTGCACAGTTGAGATGGCTGACCTGTTTGGATCACCATTGGGTATTGGCGAATCCTGCCTCTAGGTGATTAGGCCTAAGCCCCCCAGTTTGTCTTGGCGATAAAGGCCAGCAGTACCAAGTGTGGATAAAATCCCTTTTGATAATCTGCCCAAACGCAAGCCTTGTGTTTTCTCCTCCATGTGTCTCACAAATTATTTGACTAGGCCTGAAGATTATAAAGGCAATAGTTACAAAAGTATATTTGATAAATAGGTTCAGATAGTAGCTAGACGATCAGAGAAATGTGCGCTATTTTTTAAACAGGCATCCTTTCAATGTTTTTCTCCTGCATCAGAAGTATAGAAAGTTAGATTTCTTACAGGGAAAGCACCCTGACTACAACCTTGATGAAAAGTTTTTTTAGTGTTTTTTAGAGTACACAAGAACACAAATTCCTTGTGAATTAACACTGTCATGCCCGAGTGTACCAAGTGAGGCTTCTGGTGCAGAATTTCACGGAGAACACGATAAGAAAAAGAACGAGGTCAAAAGGCTTCCTTTTTGACACTTTTCATGTGTTTGAAGGTAGCTAATTTTCGACCATCTGCACATACCTAATATTTAGGGTATTTATAGGTGGTACTTGCTCAAATTCATGTATCACCTGGGCGTGTAATATCTCAAAATGTAGCATAAGATCAGGGCTATATATTGCTCACAAAAGCTTAGCAAGAATATAGAAGTTTGCAAAATAAATATTAATTAATCCACTTAGGTTCAGGATCTGGAAATTCTCTGTTTCAGAACTAAAATAGCTCTAACTTTCCGCACAGTTTTTTTCAAGCAAAAACTCAAGCACATCTTGTTGCTCGAATGTAGAGCTACAAAATGAGCCTAAACTTGCCACAAGTGAAACATAAAATACACGTCCTCTTCAGTTAAAGACAAATTTTTTATAGATGTTTTTATCAAAATATCTCGCAAACATTGCTAATGACAGTCACCACAATGCTTCGGATTCTGAATTGAACGGTGATCGTTGCAAGCTGGTTTTTGACAGACAGAGCAGTGAAAGCGACTATTCTTAGGGCACTTGTAGCAGCGGGCATTGGTCTTAGACGAAGGTGTAGTTCTTGTACGCATTGGTGTGAACGTAGCAGTTGCCAGAGGAACTTCTTGAACTGTCTGATTTTCTTGGAGAGCATTCTTTGAGAGCAGCAGCATCGCTTGAGTGCATAAAGAGACGAAGATGCCAACAACGGACTTTTAAACTGTAAGCATAGCGACCGCACATTTCATCAAAGATATCAACGCCAAAATTGTTTGAATTGTAGTCAGTAATCATTTTGGATTCCCGCTTGGATGAATATCATTTTGATGGTGTTTTGTTGACTTCGGGCTTGAAATATCAACAAAGTCTCTTGCTTTCGAAATACAAACTTGCATTTTCCGACCTGAAATATTTTTTGAAGCGTTCTACAAGCCAAGGTCATACCTCAGTGGCCTCATTGACAAAATCTTCTGGATTACCGGTGCGATTTTTTCGGATTGTCCCTAACAGTGAAGTCTTTTCATCCCACAGCCTTTGGCCAAGTTGAGCAGAAGTAAAGAAGTTGTCGGTAACTAGAGTTCGACACTGGGACAAAATTCTCGAGGCAAGTTGAGAACGATCTAAAATAGGACAAATTACTTAGTAAAGCCCCAACAATAAAGTTCTAACTTTTTCTCCAAGATTTTTTTTCAGCTGTTCCCATTTTTTTGCCCAAATAAACTTCTGAGTTCACCATGTACATTGTTTTCGGATCAACAGCACAAAATATTTTGATGCTAAACTTTGTTTTCTTTGACGGAATGAACATTCGGAATGGACAGCGGCCCCGAAAAGGAAGCAACAGTTCATCGATTGTCAAGAATTTACCTGGATTGTAACAAGAGCGACAGTTACGTGAAAATATTTCAAAGACCTCAAAAAATTCATATGAAGCAATTCAACGCAGAATAGATAAAAAAATACTTGACGAAGGTGGACAAATTTGTCGACATAAGAGCCTTCGGAATTCTTCAGCCACTTCATGCTATCGTCAAAATGGATACATTTCATCAAGAATTGGTATCGGTTGCGAGAAAATGAAAGATGCGCATCTAGGTTTGTACGAATACAGAGTTCGTTCTGAATACAAAAGCTGACTCACCCAGCGATGAAGACTTAGTTGTCGAAAAAATTTCATGGACATTCGAGATGTGAAATCCTGTAATTCCAAGCTTCAGCCAGAGTCCAACTAATGCTTTTATCTCAGCATCATCTGTTTCATAAGCAAATGGGGGTGCGGTTTTTTTTCTCTTTATTGCTCCAATGCAACGAGTGATAGACAAATTGGTATTATCCACAATGCTAAAAACATTACAAAAGCCGTATAAAAAGTTATGAAAAAAAACAAACAGTTTGATCAAATATGGCGAAAAAATGGCCAAAAAGTCTGCTTGTACTGACTCATATGGAAGCTTGGAGCCAGTTGCTGATTGAAAACTCGTTGTTCCTTGCACTTCTTGAGGATGCTCCTTCTTCCACAGATTCGAACAATCGGTCTTCAAGCATTCAGCAACACAATTTTGGCGAAGAAAGAAGTCTATAAAAAATAAACATCTATAAAAAATTTGTCTTTAACTGAAGAGGACGTGTATTTTATGTTTCACTTGTGGCAAGTTTAGGCTCATTTTGTAGCTCTACATTCGAGCAACAAGATGTGCTTGAGTTTTTTGCTTGAAAAAAAACTGTGCGGAAAGTTAGAGCTATTTTAGTTCTGAAACAGAGAATTTCCAGATCCTGAACCTAAGTGGATTAATTAATATTTATTTTGCAAACTTCTATATTCTTGCTAAGCTTTTGTGAGCATATATAGCCCTGATCTTATGCTACATTTTGAGATATTACACGCCCAGGTGATACATGAATTTGAGCAAGTACCACCTATAAATACCCTAAATATTAGGTATGTGCAGATGGTCGAAAATTAGCTACCTTCAAACACATGAAAAGTGTCAAAAGGAAGCCTTTTGACCTCGTTCTTTTTCTTATCGTGTTCTCCGTGAAATTCTGCACCAGAAGCCTCACTTGGTACACTCGGGCATGACAGTGTTAAATTCTCAATTCCAGTCAAAACTTCACGAAAATGCAATTTATTGTATTAAGAAAACAATTTAGTCGCTCAGAAAATTAAATTGACGACCCGGGTTAAAAGAACCAGTGTGCTTTGAAATTTGTCCGGGAACTTATTGAATACCCGTTATCTTTATCTCGCTTGAAATTTTAAAATCATGACCTTGGCGCATTTTTTACTAATTTGTAAATCATGTTTAAATGACTCCTAAGTAATTTTTATGTGCTCAAAACGATAAAAAAAGTTATTTTCTGTCATTTTTCCACCCAAAAAAATAGATTTTTTCAAAAAAATTTTTTGACCAAAATGTGACTTTCTGCTTGGGGGACCAAGGTGAATTATTAGGTTGTGTAAAAAGTTTTGACAAAAAGTACGCGGTGAAAATTCAAAAATATTTATCCGAAATATGTCTTGAAACTACATTTCTAGGGTAAAATGACACGCTGAGCACGAATCTGTGCTCAGAAATGGCTCGAAACTCATTTTTTTAAAGGTATGGCAAAGTTGCCAATTCGTTGGAAGAAAGTTGTTAATTGTTGTGCGGATTACTTTGAATAAATTTGTTTTAACTTGTGTAGATGAATAAAATGTAAGAAGTTAAAATGGCTCTTTTCTCAGCTTTTCATAAGTCGCACGGCATTTCTGAGCACAGATTCGTGCTCAGCGTGTCATTTACCCCTAGAAATGTCGTTTCAAGACATATTTCGGAAAAATATTTTTTGAATTTTCACCGCGTACTTTTTGTCAAAACTTTTACACAACCTAATACTTTGTATTAAGGTGTTCTACCCCATTTCGGTCACTGGAGCTGGGCAAAAAAGTCTCTTTACGCATTGTAAATCAAGAGTCTTGCTCGGAATAAGAAATTTTTTGAATTTTTCTGTTTTTAAACTGAGTTTTTGCTTTTTTAGAAGAATTTTTTTTATAATTCTGAAAAACGATCGGCAAAATCGGAATCTTTACGATATTTGGGACCAGACTGTCAAAACAGAATGGATAAAAGACTTTGAAAATTCGGTTAAAAAAAGTGTCGGACCCAAGGCGGGAACGAACTTTTGGGGTGCCATAGTAGAGAGGTTTGACTGTACACGATACTGAAAAAATGAAATCAAATAGTCAAAAAAGTTAAGATAAAAAGCCAATTCAATGTGAATTTTGGTTTTTGGTGGCAGAAAAGATCTTTTTGGTGGCATTTTCGAGCTTTTTGGCAAACCAAATCAATATAAGCCATTGAAATCGCAAAAAATCTCAGTTCGTAGAACGCATCATTTGTCTGGTTTCCTCTAATTTCGGTGGTCATTTGCCAAAAAACGCAAAATTGCGGCAGTTGATGACAGCAAAGCAGTGCTGGAAATAGTTGCAATCGATTGCTCAATGATTTTTGGACCTAAAAGTAAAAAAAAACTTACTAAAAAAGTAAGTCAAAACACCCCCAGATGGACTAGAACTTTCGACAAAAGGCGATGCGTATATAAAGTCCCCCCCCCCCCTTTGAAAAAGCTTAAAAATTGGTAAAAAAAATTGAATTTTTTTAAATTTTTTTTTTGAAAAATTCGAACGAGAAAATTTTTGCCTGACCCCTGTCCGAAACGGGTTTAACTGTGTTCTTTTTGCTTTTATGCAGTGTCAAGACAATAACTAGATTTCAATGAGCAAAATAAGAGAAAACAGTTAGTCCAAAAAGGTGGTCCCGATAACCGACTAGAACCGTATTTTTATGTGCTTAAAACGATAAAAAAAGTTATTTTCTGTCATTTTTCCACCCAAAAAAATGAATTTTTTCAAAAAAATTTTTGACCAAAATGTGACTTTCTGCCTTGGGGGACCAAGGTGAATTACTTTGTATTAAGGTATTCTACCCCATTTCGGTCACTGGAGCTGGGCAAAAAAAGTCTCTTTACGCATTTTAAATCAAGAGTCTTGCTCGGAATCATGTCTAAGGTAAGTGAGTGCGCGCATCTCTAACTCTCAAGCCCCCTGCGCCCTCTTCGGGGCGCAGGGGCTTGGTTGCTTGGGGTTGAGATGCGCACACCCACATACCTTAGACACAAATCACTCGAAAGTGACTCTGGTTGCATAAAATGTATGCATACCAGAATTTCTTCATGCGGTAGGCCCCAGTCAACAAAACTATGTTCAAATTCCATCTTTTAGGGTATCCAGGTACCCTTTCAAGTTTGATTGCCGTGGGGGATCAAGGCAAAAAGTCACATTTTGGTCAAAAAATTTTTTTTGAAAAAATCCATTTTTTGTGTGGAAAAATGACAGAAAATAACTTTTTTTTATCGTTTTAAGCACATAAAAATTACTTAGGAGTCATTTAAACATGATTTACAAATTAGTGAAAAATGCGCCCAAGGTCATAATTTTAAAATTTCAAGCTAGATAAAGATAACGGGTGTTCAATAAGTTCCCGGACAAACTTTAAAGCACAAAAAAGTGATAATGCATTGAAATAAAAGAACGAGCACAAGGAAACTGTTGTTTTGGAATTTCATAATAAAACAATTTCAATGGCTAAGAGAGGCCTTACTGTAATAAAGAGAACTCACAGACCATGAAGAACTTACCGAACAACGTCTATTAATCCACCACTCCTCATTTTTTTGACTAGGATCCTAGAGATAAAGCCATTTTTTACTTAACACTGGAACGGCGGTGCGTGCTAAACTATGCATCTTGTGCAGAATTTCACGCTGAACACGATGATGTAAAGTATTTGCGGAAAGAGGAGGGATTGGAACGGGTAAAACAGCTTCCGAAAGTAGGTGATTTTCACCTATTCCCAACCAGCTAGAATTCGAGCAAAGTAGGGGTGTTACTCGCTCAAATAAATGCGCCACCTAGGTGTGTGACATCTCAAAATACAGGGCGTGCTCATTATGCATGAACTTGTTTCTGAGTGCCTACAATTTCACAGAGAATTTTCGATTTTTCCTCACAAAGACAATTTTCAGAAATCCAAAATTTTGACACTAAAATGGTCATAACTTTGGGTAGAGATCGCATTCAGATAAATTATCACATCATAAAGAAAGACTGGAATCTGACGGTTCTTTCAGTTTCGAATACACCAACAGCTTCTTATGAAATCTTGACAAAATTGGCAAAAGGAATGTCTAAGTCGTAATACATATTTCCCATAACTTCGTGATTGCCAAGAAAACCATCCATTCTGACACTGGATTCGTGTTATGGGTAGTCGATTTGCTTATGAAACCACCTTTAAAATAATAAAATCACTGTCAAATTTTAAATTCCGCTCAAGACAATAACTATCCAAATTTGAAAATCAAATATTTTTTGTCTTGAGCGGAATTTAAAATTTGACAGTGATTTTATTATTTAAAGGTGGTTTCATAAGCAAATCGACTACCCATAACACGAATCCAGTGTCAGAATGGATGGTTTTCTTGGCAATCACGAAGTTATGGGAAATATGTATTACGACTTAGACATTCCTTTTGCAATTTTGTCAAGATTTCATAAGAAGCTGTTGGTGTATTCGAAACTGAAAGAACCGTCAGATTCCAGTCTTTCTTTATGATGTGATAATTATCTGAATGCGATCTCTACCAAAGTTATGACCATTTTAGTGTCAAAATTTTGGATTTCTGAAAATTGTCTTTGTGAGGAAAAATCGAAAATTCTCTGTGAAATTGTAGGCACTCAGAAACAAGTTCATGCATAATAGATAGCCCTGAGCACGCCCTGTATTTGAGATGTCACACACCTAGGTGGCGCATTTATTTGAGCGAGTAACACCCTTACTTTGCTCAAATTCTAGCTGGTGGGAATAGGTGAAAATCACCTACTTTCGGAAGCTGTTTTACCCGTTCCAATCCCTTCTCTTTCCGCAAATATTTTACATCATCGTGTTCAGCGTGAAATTCTGCACAAGATGCATAGTTTAGCACGCACCGCGTTCCAGTGTTAAAATTTTAAATTTTTCTGGGTTTGAAAATTAATTGGTAGAGTTTCACGGTATATCGCTTTCGCACACTATAAAGAAGAAAAAGATTCCTGGCATTCCGATTAATACAGCAACTGATAAGATTACGACAAAAAAGTTGACCGATTTACTAAATTGTTCTCTATTTTAATTTCTCTTACTTTTGTGAAGTATTTGAACTTCAACATTTGTATGAGCTTTTTCAACACCACCAATTTTGCACTTACAAGGCAGGGACCTGACTGTGACCTGGGTATTTTTCGATGGTTTTGTGTATGCGCCTATTTTTTGTAGAGCGTGCCCAAACGCCATGTAAATTTTTCTCCCCACCTCTGGAATTTAGGAATCTCCCATGGTCTATGGGTCAGCTATGAAAAACCATAATAGGGGTACCGAGGTGCTTTTATAAGTTTGAGTGAACCTTGTACCACGTTTTGTGGACCTTCGAAGCGGCGGAGCCAGATTTGTCAGGAACGTGGACAGGCTCTGCAAGAATATGCGGAAAATCGAAGTTCCTCAGGTCACAGTCAGGGTACCTCCCTAGTGAGAGTTAATTAACAAGAACCTATGACTACCAATATCATAAGCCAGTATTTGAACACTTTTTTACAGGTTCACAAATCACAGAAATGTTTCGTTTTATTCAAAATTACTTTTTTGCAATGTGGGCCTTTTTGCACTTGTTTGCCTGGAAAAAGGTTTGTTTTTTGTTAATAAGCTTTTTTACCATTACCTTTGCCTCTATTTTTACTTTTTACCGTTACCTACAGGTTCAAGTGCTCCGAAATAATCTAGCTGAAGATGAGGGTAAAGGTGATGGTAAAAACAACAGGGGATATCGTGGAATTTTCTTTTTTGTGTTCAACCAGAAACACTTCCCAACAAGGACACATAGTGTCTATGAGCTAAACTTATATAC
Organism: Ditylenchus dipsaci; assembly: GCA_004194705.1. Lineage (NCBI taxonomy): Eukaryota > Metazoa > Nematoda > Chromadorea > Rhabditida > Anguinidae > Ditylenchus > Ditylenchus dipsaci. The sequence goes on from SADC01001301.1 coordinate 677,951, forward strand.
GATGAGTCTTCGAAAATCCGCATTTGACTTCGATACCCATTTTCCCTGGGCTGTTTTGAAGAGGTTAAAATACATTTGAATATTGATTAGAAAAATATAGCCTTAATGATATGTTCTTTTTTTCACACTTTTTTATATATTGGCATTAAGGGACTTTCAATAAATTTTTCTTACAAAAGGGATTATTTTCAATCAAAATTAATAAATTCATGTCATAAATGGTTACAAAATGCATATAAAATTTTATGAATTTTTAGGATCCTGAACTGAGTGTCTTTGAAGACGAGATAGAGATGGCTGAAGAAGTGCAGGAAACGCAAATCCTTCAAGAAAATTACCAAGAACTAGAGGTGGCCAACTTCAATATAATAAAATATGAAAAAAGTTAATCATATTTTTTAACAAATGCTTTCACAAACTTGCCACATTACAAAGAAGAATGAATAATAATAAAAAGCGCACTCTTGGTCTAATAGTTTAGACAGCTTAAGGGTTGTCTGAGTTGATAGACGATTCGATTCCCAAACGGGGCTGAATGACGAATTCATATTTCAAAATATTTTTTAAGTTTTCCTGGTACGCTTTTTAATTTTTAATTTGCTCGTGTAACACGGTGCTATGCCTGTTTACAGGCTAAAAAGAAATTTCAAAAAAAATATGGCTACATTGAGAGTAGTGAATAATAAGGAGATGTTTTTGTCAAAATGTTTCAAACATGACGCCTTTTCAGGCTGTTTTACCATGGTTCAGAAAAACAGCCTCTATATGCATTTTTTGATGAAGAGTTTTTGAGTCATAATTTTTTTAAACCATCCTCTAGTCACTTTTATTTCTTCACATAACATTGTAACAATGCTGAAACCACTGTTTAAACACCTTATTTTATAACCACTGCTTCTGTCCGAGGTGTTTTTATGCATTTCTTTAAGGCCTATCAAGCCCATATTTTCAAAAGACCAGCTGTACATCCAGATCCTGAGAATTCTCATAGCGCTCAAGATATTATTGATGAAATATTATTCATTGTTTACTATATTTTAAAGAATTTGCAATGTTGTGAAGTTGAAAAATAACTCCCAGCTTTCTAATAACTCCAAATCCAGGTGTCGATCAAAAAATAGCTACCACCCCCCCCCCACGCCGTGTCAAGCGTCAAATTCATTCAAAAAAGTTCAAATTTTGAATTTTCTTTCGAGACACAAAAGATAGTTAAATATTAGGCCTAGTTTTGTGTCCCTTCATTGCCCTTATTATTTTTTTATATTTTTTTTAGTACGACTAGTCATGTAGCGTACTAATGAAAGCTGTGACAACGCTCAACCTTTCCGTGTTTTTACTTTTTGCAGTTTGTTTTGTTTCTTGTGAAAATTGTTAATTCCATTTTGAATTTCCACTTTTAAGAGCTGGCACACGCACACTTAAAATGACTTTAACTTGTCGAACCTCTGTAGAAAAAAAGTGAGTCTATACAAGTTGAAGCCTTTTCAAGGGTTATCAATTGGTATATTGGGTTCCTTTTTACGTCTGTTGTTTCTAAAAATTTCTTTGGTCAAAGTTAGTCATCTGATTTTTAATACGTTACTCAGTAGCAGAATCCAGAGAAAAATAGGTGCCAGAGAAAAATAATTTTTTCAAACCCTGGTCAAAAAAGTGAAGCTGAAAAAAAGATACCCCTTTTCGAGGGCTATCGATTGCCATATTTTTTTTCGAAAGGTAGCATTTTCATATGTTCTAGCATTTGCTAGGTTTTGTGCCTCAAGTAGTTTAGTTGTCTTGGCGGTAAAGCTAAGCAAAACAAATTAGAATATCTAGATTCTTAGTTTGGTCTGTACAGACGCTAGCCTTGCCTTTTTTCCTCCATATTTCTCACTAATTATTGTGCTGTTTATAGGGGTTATAAAGACAACAGTTAAATCATTTTATTGAATAGGTTAAACTAACAAGTAGACAGTCAAAAGTATGTTATATTATCTTTAAAGACCATATTTCTTTTCAGCATTAAACAATTTTGCTAACTTTTTTAAGCTAAAGTAAAATAAGGAAATTACACGAAACTTGTTGACAAAAAAATGAAATAAAAAAAATAATAACTACAAATGCATGAAATAATATGGACTAATAAATTAAAACTCCAAAAATGTTCCTCCCCGGCCGGGAATCGAACCCGGGTCTCGCACGTGACAGGCGCGGATACTTACCACTATACTACCGAGACATGTAGGAAAGAAATATTTTTATTAAGATAACCGAAACTTTGTCTTTCAGAGAAAATATTTATTGAAAAATGCTAATTGAACAATTACTCGTACTTCCAAAAAAGTCAAGAATTAAGAAATCTATTTACAACTTGATTTTTTTACAGAGCAGCGCATCCTAATCGCTCAGTCGTTTTCGGTCTAGTATTCTATACTAGCACCTATTTTTTCTAACATTGCTTTTTTACTGCTTGAGCAGGGTTTTATAATAAAAAAAAATTCGGTATTATTTGATTGCCTATTTTTTACAATCACGTCAAAAATAAGCAACTTGCTTAAAATAATAGAAGCTTATGGACCAAAATAACAGGGCTCTTAGGAAATCCTGGTCTATCCGTGTTGCACACACCTCCTAAAAAAAGTTGATTTGGACCGCCCTATTTTTGTTTGCAGGTCCTCCTGGGCTATGTTGTTTTTTTTAGTTTCGTAAGTTTATGAAAAAACACTTCTCACAAAAAATTTAGTCTACTAAAAATAAAGCCAAAACACAATATTGGTGTTTGAGCAGATGTCCGATTACTGAACTTGTTGAAATTAAAACTTTTTTGAGAATTGTTCATTTAAAAAGTTTAAAAAACAACAGGGAGGATCAAGGCAATTTTGCAACAAAAACAGAAAACCCAAAGCAAAATTTTTTGGGATATATACAGGGTGGCCCAAAAAAACCTGAAATTTTTCAAAAATTAACACTGTTTCATTTAAAGCTTCTGAATTTTTTCATTTCTAAGATCATGTTGCAGTGTTTGATGGCTTGTTTGAAGGCCAAGATCAAGCGCTACGTGCTAGTACAAAAACATTTCGAAAATTACAACAAAAATTTAAATAATTGTATGAGAATTTGTTGTTCGAATTTAGACATTAAAGCATCTTAATTGAGACAGTTACAGCCATCAAATTTTGCGTGTCGCATTTATTCATTGTTTTTTTTCATCGTGCTGTCTTATTTTTTCATTGAAATTGGTGTAACAAGGATGGACGGTTGCAGTCTTAGGTTATACGGTCAGCTTCAAGGCAAGCAACATATGAGTAGCAACCACTTGGTGAGTTAGCCCTGTGCAGCAAGCTGCGTTAATCTCATGCTACGAGAGCTAGATCTAAGACTGCGGCAAATGAGAGAACTCGGTACCGGCCTCACAACCGTTATTTAAATCTTTATTTCAGACGGTGCGCGGAAGCCCTTGACAAAAAATTTCAGATTTTTCAGGTTTTTTGGGCCACCCTGTAGAGGGATATAAATGTAGAGCTAGAATTGCCATCCTGCATATTTGTTGACTACTTTTCAAAATCTATTCCAAAGTTTTCCCATTGAACTTCATAATCCAATTTGTTCTTTCCTCATATTCTACTCTGGCCGCTTCATAAGCTCTTCTTAACTTTATAAATTTGTGATTAGTTTTATAGTTAGAGCGAATACCTCCATTCTTTTTGGCATAAATACAAAGACTTTGAGCTGCATTACACCTTGGGCCCCGATTAACCCGTTTTTCATCTGATTTCTGTTGAGTTGTATTGGTTACTACAGTAGCCTGCACACAGTCGCAAAAAGTATTATCGCAGTCTTGTCGCCCTTTTTGGTCTTTGTAGCAATCCACGTGGGCTTCACAGCACTCGATTGCGGCATCTTAAACAAATATTTTGTAAATGGCAAGTTGATCAAAATAATTATTTTCAGGAAAATCGCATTCACTATTCTGGTACACTCGAGTCTCATGTAGATTTTGAAATTAATATTTAATATATTAATATTTTAATAAATATTCGACAACCTGATATGCTTTGTTAAGACGAAGCCATACCAGTCGACTGCCCTGAATTTCATAGCTGCACAGAAAGTAGCATGGCAGCATTTCATTAATGAATTTTATATTTTTAGTAATGTTTTAAAACTTGGGTTACGTAAATCCTTCCATAAATGCAATTTAGCTAAGCTAACCTTTCCTAGTAGCACAAACAGTCGATACAAAAGTGTTTGCTGTAAGTGTATTGTAGCCTCGAAATCCGCACTCAAATGTATCTATTTCTAGATCGGCTGTACAAACGTTGTAACACACTATTGCTGCCATAAAACCTGAACATTTGCAATAAGTGGTAAATGATAATAGTGAAATAATAATTAAAGTAAACCTTTAAGTAAAAAGTCAAAATTAAGTATATTTTAGCCATATTTTAAATAAAATAAATAAATTTTTAAAATGGTCTGCCAATTTTACATCAAAAAATCACTGAAAAGTTCAAATACCTGCTGTCTTTTTGCTGCGAACGGTGGGAAAAGACAATTTGTTATATTGTTAAGTTAGGAGTTAAGTCACAAAGCAAACAACTTTATTGTCCACATAGTAGCTTTGAAATTTTTTGCAGGTTGGCCATTCAATAAAATGTGTCGCTTATTTGATCATTGACTTCTCTTTTTTAGGTTAAAATTCTGGAGCTATAATGGCACCAAATACGAAAACAAAGTATTCCTAGTTGTCTCTCGCCAAAAGCCTATATTTTGAAGCGCAAAATAGCGTAAATTGGTGCTACTGAAATTTATCGCCCCCCCCCCCTCTTCCCAAAAAAGCTACCGGAACGTACTCAATCATTCAGGCTCGTATTGTAGCCTCAAAATCCACACTCAAATTTTTAGGGTTGGGGTTGCGAAAATCCCAATCGTGGTTCTAACCAGACCCAATTGTTATTCCTGTATAAAATTTTTAAAAGCTTAAGCCCTTAAGCTGCTTAGGCTTAGAGCCTGGCCAGTACTAATGTCAGCTTTTAAAAAAATCAAACATGGTATATTTTTCAGATACCCAGAAAAATTATTGGGGGAGGGAGGGGGGAGGTGCATTCATAAATTGATATTTTATCGACACTTTCTAACACTATCTTCTTTATCAGAAGCTCATTTTGTAGACTTGTATGTTATCTATTAATGACGCCAGATGTAATGAACTGTATCGACTGTATCGAAAAATAAATCTTACAATAAAAAATCAAAATGCATAATTGCAACCTTCCGGTTATTCCTATGGATATTTTTTAAAGACCATGCACTCACAGTATTGAAATTTTTGTGATAGGTTTGATAGATTGTCTGAAGGCCGTGCTAAAGGCGATGACGTTCGATGTATCGATAGATCTGGTAATCGCTCAAAGATGATCGTTATTAACGTTTTCTCTTTTCGTAAGTTAAGCAAGCGGACACGTGACGAATTCTGACTTACCAGCAGAATCTTCGATAAAAAAAATTTGCGTGTTTTGTAGAGCTTTACTAAGTTTCCGGTATTTTTAATTCCTCAGCTATAAAAGCTACAAATATTACACAAATGAACCATGGCTCATGCGCCAGTTATGAAAAACAATGACAGAAGTATTGAGTTGTTTTAGAATCTCTGAGGGCCAGTTGTACTACATTTCGGGAGTTTAGAGCCTGATTAATCAGAAAAAGGAACGCACTACAACAATACCACTTGTTATACTTTGGCCACAATGGAGGTGTGAAGTGCGAAGTACAAGTGCGAACTTTGAAGTGTGAAGTCAACGAAATTTCGTTTTAGATTTCTGATGACTGAGATTTATATTTTATCGTGTAAAAGACCCGAAGATGGGGAGTGGGAAGCTTTAAGCCCACTATTTTGAGCCGGATTTGGTGAGCTCTGGGTAGTCAAAGACCACCTCCATTGTGACCAGCGCATTAGAAGCCAAGTCCTCTAGAAGCTCCTTTCCATCATCAAGTTCCTGTCCAGTCATTGAGCAGACCGATATCGTTTCCACTCAACTATAGAAGTTCTTTTACTTATAATGACCGCAGCAAAATTTTTGTTGGGTCGTAAACTCAAAAACTAAAATTTTTCAAGATCTAATCATGGCTATTTTTTATTAGTTAAGAGGAAAAAAGTTTTTACGAACTGAGTTTGTTACAACAATGCGTTAAAAGAGCCATTGCCGTCTACGACAACGATTGTTAATCAATTCAAAAAAAATTCGAATCATTGATTTTCTGTACAGATTTTTCAGCTTGGTTTCTAACACCACCACACCTAGAATCAAATTCTAGGCCTTGTTTTGTTAAAAACCAAGATGAAAAATCTGTACAGAAGTTCAATGATTCAGAAAAAATTTTGAATTGACAGGGACAAAATTAAAACAGGAACCATGGTCTTTAGTACAACATTACCTAAATCTGTTTAGCAGTATTTCTCAACTATATTTTACAAAAGCAGCATTAGTTGTACAGTTCTCAGACCGTCAGCCACTACTATAGTCTGGTCATTGCCTAATAGAAATGAATTGCACACATCCTTTTCTAGCAGTAGCTTCTCCAGCTATTGTTGTGCTGCCCGAGAATGTCCACCACAATACAAACCACCTTTGCAACAACAACAATAGCATGGCTAGCGGCGACTGTCCCCATAGACAACCAGGTAGTTGAATCAAACCAAATTGTACATCTGACTGCTACATCTATAAATGCAAATAAGTGAAGGAGGAGTTTGTCCTGGCTTGACATTTGCTTCTTCACTTGTATCAAAAGTTGTGTGGAAGATAGGCAGCTAGGAATATTTGCTAGAAAAGGTCGGAGAAGGGCACTTCAGTCTTATTGCTAGATCATTTTAACAAATTTTCTGTTTTTAAAAGTATTTGGCTGTAGTTACTATGAGGTTTTGCTATTGGCATTGTTGGCCTATGGCTAGTAGGTTGGCGGTGGTGGTGATACTAATTGACGTGATAGGCACGGCTGTTTGCTCAAGTAAGTTGTGTTTGGAGTATTTTCGGCTACATTCATGAAGCATTTCACAAAAGTGTATCACTTAAAGGAGGATAGACTTTAAGGGAGAGGTATTTTGACTAGAAAATGGAATTTTTCTGACCTCAGTTAATCTAATTTTTTTTAACCTCTCATTTTTTACGTCTTATGACATTATCGCGAATCCAGCCGACGAAAAGCACACCAGACAAATATTTCGAAATGATTTTCTTTTGTAAAAATTTGCCTTGATCCTACCCTTTATCTAATTCAGGTGCGTACTGGTAGTTTTCGGAACTGTTTCAGACATTACTTTTTTGTCGGTATTCTACCGGGCATGATTATATACAAGTTTGTACTTAAGATGACGCCAGAAAGCATGAATAGTTTTGAGTACAAGGTTATATATGACTATGCCTTCGAAATTTCCAAAAAAACAAAAATTATGAAAAAGTGTTCAGTATTTTGGAAATTTTCAAAAATTTTTCATAATTTTTGTTTTTTTCGGAAGTCAAGGTTAGGATAAAGTCGAATTTTTACGAAAGAACATGATTTCGAAATGTTGATCTGGTGTGTTTTTCGTCGAGTGGATTCGCGGTAAAGTCATTAGACGTAAAAAATGAGAGGTTAAAATAGAAAATAAAATTAACTGAGGTTTGAAAAATCCCATTTTCTAGTCAAAATGCCCCTCTCCCTTAAAGTCTACCTTCCTTAATGTATGCCAAAATTTAATAGCCCGGATAATATATTTTCATCATGGTCTCAGATTGTTTGAAAAACATATCACTGCGATTGATAACATTGTTTTTTGTTGATTAATTGATTCATATAAAGGTTAGTTAAAAATTGAAGGTAACTGGGGTGTGGGCGTAAACAGCATAAATTCCACAAACGAAATGTTTTTATTTATAAAAAACTAGAAAACATTGGGAAAAGTCGCCACTATATTAACCCATTTCTTAGTGGTTAAAATGTCTGTATATTCTTTATTAGAAGCCGATGGGCGTCAAATTTTCAGCCTCCCAAAAATCTTGACATTGTCAATCAAAAATGGTCTTATTTCGAAAATTTTAGTTAAAATATTGGGGTGTGGGCGTCTATTAGAGAGTGCGCTTCTGATAGAGATATACGGCAGCCTTCTTTTATCGCATTCCGTCCGGGCATCTTACGTTCAGCATAACTGAGTTGCTACTAACTTCGTAGTTTTCACAAGATCGTACTTTACCAAAAAGGCGTCTTCAAATTTTTAACATTCATTTAGAGCTCACAGTTTTCAATTTTGACAAATTTGTGTTTTCAGATGACTCGAGGCCTGTGCACACCAAACAGAAATCAGAAGCCAAGAACCACACTTTCAATGTTGTCATTATATAGTAAAAGTGGTCATCGGCACAGCAAAACAGCATCTAGAAAGAAGGACTTGGATACTCTTTTATCTAAGGTACGAGCCTAACAAAATCCTCGATTCTGCTGGGCCGACCTTTTTCAACCGATATTTTACACCTTCTGCTATTTGCGATAGTGATAAATTTTTTTAACAATTTTCGGTTGAAAACTTATTATGCCTGGTAAAAAATCAAACTTATGAGATTTTATTGAATACAGTCGAACCTACATATGACGACACCCCCAAAAACTCATTCCCGCCTAGGGTCCGACACTTTTCTTACCTCGATTTTTGAAGGTTTTTGCCAGTTATGTTTTCACAGTCTGGTCGGAAATATTGCAAAGCTTCCCATTTTGCCAATTGTTTTTCAAAAACTAAAAAGTTTTGCGATTTAAAAAATGTCGTTATATCCGGTTCAACTGTATAATTTCAAATTAATACTACAGTTGAACCTTGGTTATCCGGCACCTTTGGCTGAGATTTTTCTGTGTCAACTGACACTCCAGTTACCCGGCACCTCGTTTATCCGTTACCCTGAAGCCGGTCCCTAGGGGTGCTGGATAACCGAGATTTAACTATAATTAAACCTAACATCTTTTTTACAGGAAATTCTGGCTAAAGTCAAAAGTCTGAAAACGGTAACAAAAATTTTAAACCAAAATAAAAAATTTACTAAACTTTTTTAAGAATTGCAATTGCCGAAAAGTCCTACTCACGCTCCATTCAGCATTGAGCTAGAGGTCAGCACCAAATCTAGCCAGACTGTTTCCACTACTCCAGTCCACAGCCCCACCATTCCATTGCAGTCTATCAGTCTGTTCGTGCCTAATACAGGCACCTATCCTGTGCCTCATTGGAACACAACCACCACTACTACAACTACCATAGCTCCAGTTCCTGGTCCTGAGTGTCCTAAGTGCTGCTTTTGCGTGGTAAGTGAAATTTGTGAGGCTTTTTAGGTCGTACGATTTGCCTTTTTTCAGTATTGCTCTTGCAAATGTCCTCACACCTGCAAGGTTAGATAGTTTTTTCTGTAAATTCATTTACCCTAACCGGTTGTGAATTTAGGTGACCACGACCACTTCTTTGCCGACCCCTATGCCTACATATCCGTGCCTCCCGTAACCACTCCATATGGACCAGAGTTAGCAGTTTAGAATACTTAAGGACAAAAATGACAAAAAGAATTTAGTTGTGGTTGCATCCCGATGATACAGCCTTGCTTTGTGTGTCCCTGTAGTCAGTCTTGCCAACCAGTACCTGCTTCAGAATGCCCGTGCCAGGTGGATCAGAGTCAGCCTTATACATGCCCTGCTGGTCAGCTTTCGCTTTTTGTTTTTTATAAAACCAACCTTCAATACAACATTCACCCAATATATCGTACAATGATCTGGTCCCAGGGTGTATATGGCAGTTTGACCGCCAAATGAAACTATTCTGTTGACAGAAAAAATTGGTACCAACTCTTCAATGCTTTTTGAAAAGCAATATTAGAATTGTAATATGAATCACAATAGATTTTTCTTTATTTTTTGGAATTGAAATATTAGCAGAAAAAAATCGAAATTTCAAATCGATTAACACTCCGCTGGCCGATCGTGGTAATATGCAAGGTAGAAGCAGTTTTTCTTTCTTAACACAAAAGTGCTTTCAGTTTTTCTTATTGGCCCGTTTCAAGCTGTTTAAATTTAATAAAAATCTGATAATACTGTCTCTATTGTAAGATATACCTCCTCAAAGCTTAACCTTCTCAAAATACTAGTAATCTTTAAAAAGGGCATCTTAGGGTAGGGTTGTCGGTTCGGGTACCCGTTTTCGGGTAATTGGAACCGAAACCCGGTTTTTTCCGGGTTTCGGGTATCGGTTCGGTCCGGATACCCGAAAATTTCGGGTTTCGGGTATCGGTTCGATCCGGGTACCCGAAAATTTCGGGTTTCGGGTATCGGTTCGGGTATCCGAAAGTCGGAGACACGATTTCAAACAGTGGGATCAAAGATTTACAACAATTTGTTTGCTTGTGTCAGCCTGGGCCCGTATTAATAATCGATTTACCCTTACATCAAGTTTGAGTGTGATTTTAGTGTGATTGGGAGGTTCACTGTGATTTTCTGGTGTGAGTGTGAGGTGTGACTGTGATTTTTGAAAACACTGATCTCACTTCACAATCGGCGAGAAAAATTGCAGTGTACCTATTTTGTAGTTTTTTTAATGAAAAGTCAAATCTTTAAATTACTTTGAAGAAATCGTGTTCTGTTATAATTTAACAACAAGATATACTAGCTTCAAGCAAAGGTGTAATTTTTTTTTAAAAACTTACTTTTGGGCTTTAAGTATGAAGTACGAGTGAAAACACAAAGGACGAGAAAAAAATGAGGACGAAGACGAGTACGAGTCAATTTTAGCCTCGTACTGCGAGGACGAAGACGAGTTCGAGCGAAAAGAAAGAGAAGTACTACGAGTACGAGCGATTTGAAAAAATTGGTACAAGGACGAGTACGAAGTACGGTCCCGAAATTTTTGATACGAAGTACAAGGACGAGGACGAGAAATTCGAAAATCCCTACACTGGAAACCATAATCTCAGGGCTACATTATGGTGTTAAAACTTTTTGAAAAAGGTGAACATTTTCAATCTAATTACGCAAAAGAAACATTTGCGCCAAAAAAGTATTGTCCTTCCAGATATTGTTTGTAAGAATGTTAAAAAGTGAGGTAACCGACTTCATAGTTGACAGCGTGTATGCAAGAAGCCTTTTTCTGAAAATTCGATTTTTTCGGATATCGGTTCGGGTACCCGAAAATTTCGGTTCCGGTTCGGTTCGAGTACCCGAAGGTTTCGGGTTTCGGGTATCGGTTCGGTTCGGGTACCCGAAAATTTCGGGTTTCGGGTATCGGTTCGGTTCGGGTACCCGAAAGTTTCGGGTTTCGGGTATCGGTTCGGTTCGGGTACCCGAAAATTTCGGTTCCGGTTCGGTTCCTCGGTTCGGGTACCCGGAAATTCCGGGTACCCGACAACCCTACTTAGGGGCTTTAAATGGGCCAATAAGAAAAATTGAAAACACTATTGTGTTCAGCAGGAAAAGATGCGCCTATCGGCCATATGCCTTTACATAGCTTCGACAATATGTAGAAAAGCTGTCTAAGTTGTTTAAGTGGTTGGTCAAACTTCTTAACCACAAATAAATTTCGCCTTGCACCCACCTTGTTGTTTTTTACACAGAAAGAGAATTCAACTCTTGAACTACACCAAGGTCTTATATTTTTTCAGGTTTGAAAACCTGTTTTCTGAACTAATTAGCGCATTCAAAAGATGGTTGAACAGTAGTAAAATGCCGTTTACACGGTATTTTTGAGTTTTCGTAAGATCGCTTAAATGAAACTTGTAGTACGACCATTCGTCCACACAATCTTTATTATTTCTGAGGAACAAGTAAACCATCCTATTCTGCCCAAATCCTATTCTACCCAAATTCTATTCTGCCCATTACCACAATTGAATTGTTAAAGAATTTTTTTTTATTCTTTTTATATAAAAAATGAATCCGAAAGTCATGAAAAAATGATTCGAACTCATTATTAAGTGGCACTTTAGTGATCAAAGTTTCCGACAACCAAAAACAATGTTAAATCTTCCAGGCTACAACCCTGGTGTCTGGGACTCACCAGTGGAAGACCTGAACCACATGCGCCAGCTAATGGGCCAGGGATATCGCTATCTGGACATGGTCAATTCAACTAACCCTTGTGGCCAGCCAAGCTATCCAGTGGATCCTTACAATGTTTTGCCGCCGTCGCCATATCCTGGATATCCCAGTCCTCAATACCCACCAGGGCAATACCCAACAGGACCATATCCGCCAGGACAATATCCTCCAGGCCAGTATCCTCCAGGACGCTACCCTACAGGACAATTTCCTCCAGGACAGTACCCGCCAGGACAATACCCGACAGGACCCTACCCACCAGGACAATATCCTCCAGGCCAGTATCTTCCAGGATCCTACCCGCCAGGACAGTATCCGTCACGACCCTACCCTCCAGGGCAGTATCCGCCAGGACAATATTCGGTAGGACCTGGGTATGTGCCTGCTCCAGGTGGTCCGTTTCCAGGACCAGCCTGTGTTCCAGGCCCAAGTGGAGATGGCTGCTATCTGCCTCCTAAGTGCAATCCTCAATGCATTCCAGGGCTTGGCCGCAGCCTCCAGGATGCACTGACTGCCCTATCTCTCCAGTCTTTCCCACTAAATGGCCAGTGCCTCCGAATCCTAAGCCATGGCTTCCAGGTCCTGGTCCTCAGCCATGGTCTCCTGGTCCATGGCCCCTGCCTCCGGCACCCCAGCCTTACCAAGTAGGTCCTCAATCTCCTCCTTATCAGCCAGGATATCCAACTAAAGGACCAGTGTGGCCTAACCCTCCAGGCCCACAGCCAGAGTACCCTCAGTTCCCTCCAGGCTCTTATGTGACTCCACCGACCATTATTCCAGACACCACCGAAGAGCCCACCACTCCAGGAAACTCAGCTGTGAATGCGCACTGGAGTGGCTGGATCCAGATATGTGTACTTCTGGTAGCTACTGTGATGCCACTGGGTTGCTGCTGGTGTAATAAAAAAGTGTTGCATGAGGGCTAGAACAATTTTTGAAGAATGAAAATTACCTGCAAAAATCCCATATTGATCTTTTGTTCACTTGTATTGCATTTGGTTTATTTATTATTTATAAAAATTTTGTTTGAAAAAAAAAAGATTGTCATTTGTCTGGTAGAGATCCGGAAAGGACAGCGTTCCATCAAGTTGGGAAGAGGGGGGGGGGGTTATAAAAGCTTTTCATGCAGCTTTTCATTGAAGGACCGAATGTAACGACAATTCATCCTAACTCAGTTTTTCAGGCTGAACACGTCTGTAAATTTGGTGTTCTCAAAAACGCGATTCCTGGTGGTTTTTTTAATGGTTTAAAAATTTAAAGACATCCACTTTAGTTATATCTTTTAAATTAACTAAACTTTTATTGTTTGTTGTTAGACTACAGCATGTAGTATGCTTAAAATGACGCTGACATTACGGAATTTTAAATAATGGGACGCAACCGACTCGCCAACTCCATAACTCGCCAACGCCAAAAAACTCGCCAACGCCAAAACTTGCCAACATAAAACTCGCCAACGGCAAAACTCGCCAACGCCAAAACTTGCCAACATAAAACTCGCCAACGGCAAAACTCGCCAACCAAAAACTCGCCAACGCATCACAACCCCCACCGACCCCAAAAACTACTTTTACAAGACTGCTCAAAAATCATTTTCATGCAATAATTTGGCCATGCAAGGACCGGAAAAGTATTTCCAAGGGGGGAAAAAGGTTGAATTGGGAGAGTAAGCGACAAAACAGGGCCACTTATTTAAGAGCCAATAAGTACAAAGAGACTTGTGACTAGTAGAAAAAGTCAGAAAATATCAGTTAAACCAGTAAAAGAAAATCACAAAAACCATCGACTTTCGAAAATTAAGCCGATCTTATCCTGTAAATAAGCTCCGCAAGGTGTGTAACCCTGTGATGATAGTTTTGAAATAAATAGCCAATAGCCAATAGGGTTAGCATCATTACGATACTGAACTCGTAAATAAACGAGATGAAAAAATAAGACATGCAACCAGTGGTAGTCGAACCTGTGACCTAGATGATGCGTTTATGAAGTTGTCCGCTCCCTTTAATGGTACAGTCCACTCTCGATATAAGCACACCCCCTCAAGTTCGTTCCCGCCTACGGTCCGACACTTTTTTAACCCGATTTTCGAAGTCTTTTGCCAAACCTGATTCGTCAGTCTGATCAGAAAAATCGTACAGATTTGATTCCACCAATCAGTTCTCGAGGTAGCCACAAGTTTGGCGAAAAGACCCGTGGCTCTCGATGTAAGCACACCTTTTAGCACACCTAAAAATTAGGTGTGCTTATATCGAGAGCCGCGGGTCTTTTGGTAAACTTGTGGTTATATCGAGAACTAATTGGTGGAATCAGAATTTGTACGATTTTTCTGATCAGACTGACGAATCAGGTTTAACAAAAGACTTCGAAAATTGGGTTAAAAAAAGTGTCGGACCCTAGACGGAACGAACTTGAGGGGTGTGCTTATATCGAGAGCATAGTGACCGCGCCGTCCTTCGCCGTCCTAACTTTTTCAATCGCCGTCCTGCGTTTTAACCATATTTTTCATTATGGACAGCTTTTTTTATTTTATATCATATAATCAGTTTTTATTTTTACACTTTATTTTTAGGCGACCGTCCATGTTTCCTTTCTTTTTTATTTCAAAGAAATGGGGCCGTCCTGATTTTACACAAAAATTTTCAAAAAAATCGGTTGAATTAGGACGGCCTCATTTTTTGAAATAAAAATGAAAGAAAACTTGGACGGTTTCCTGAAAATTAAGTATAAAAATAAAACTGATTATATGTTGTGAAATAAAAAAGCGGTCCATAATGAAAAATATGGTTAAAATGCAGGACGGCGATGAAAAAAATCAGGACGGCGTAGGACGGCGCGGTCACTATGATCGAGAGTGGACTGTATGGTAGTTGCTTTAAGATGCTATCGTAATAAATGTAGTTTGTTATTGTATTTTCACATGACACACATATTCTTAAATGAAATAAATATATGTATCCTTTTGCTAAGTAGAAAAACTTGAAACTTCATGAAAAAGATTTTTAATGTATACTTGTGGGTTACGCGATGGCAAGTTCTGCGTTGGCGAGTTTTTCATGGGCGAGTTTCGCTGTTGGCGAGTTTACCGTTGGCGAGTTTTTTGCGTTGGCGAGTTTTTCGTTGGCGAGTTTTTTCTTGGCGAGTTTTTTTATTGGCGAGTTTTGCCGTTGACGAGATTTGCCGTTGGCGAGTCTTTTACGTTGGCGAGTTTGTTGCGTCCCTAAATGATATATAACATGCCAAATAAATGACTAAAATCAATACAATAAATCTTTGACTTATCGAAGAATTCAGTGTTTGAAAGACACTTCACCTAATTCTGAACATTGGCATGTGACATCAAAATTTTTGGGGTCCGGATTTTTGCATTTTGGGTAGTTTGGACTAAAATATTAGGAGTGTTAAAAGTTACTTTTGGCGTCTTGTGTCATTTTTCTGAAAGTTTTTGCAATTAAAAATTAAAATTTTAAACTTCCGTCAAAAAATATATTTTTCTTTTGCATAAAGAATCACATTTTTGACATGGTAAAAAAATGGCAAGGGTGTCAAACAACGCAGAATTCTCTCCTCTTTCCGATGAGCAAAGCAGTTTTTGCTGCAGTCTTTAAAATTACGGATATTTTGGCCAAATACTCTAAAAGTGACGTTTTCAAAATCACGCATTTTTTTTAAATTGGCCTGAACGGACCAAGTGCGTCAATAGCCCGCAACTTTTTTATTGCACAATCGGATAGGACAGACAATTCTGAGTCGACCTGTGAAAAAAAATCGACAAAATTCGCGGGCGATCAGTGACAACGAGCTAATTAATGTTTGCAATTTTAAATAAGTAAATAGTTTATAAGTAAATAGAGCTGGAGCTCGCTGACAACCGAGTTAAAAAAATTAGTAACTTGTGGGAATTTTTTTTCGAGTTTTTTTTGCATCGTGTAGAGGATGAGTAGGAGCACCTGTAAAAATTATGTCCTGATATTTTTAACAT
Organism: Ditylenchus dipsaci; assembly: GCA_004194705.1. NCBI lineage: Eukaryota > Metazoa > Nematoda > Chromadorea > Rhabditida > Anguinidae > Ditylenchus > Ditylenchus dipsaci. The sequence goes on from SADC01001301.1 coordinate 694,002, forward strand.
ACGTGTTTGAAGCTACGTGAAAAAGAAGTCGAAAAAACTGGAAAAATAAAAATAAAATTCTAAAATTTTTAATTTTGCGAGGCCAAATCTCGCCAGTCATATCTCTATATAGTATTTGGGTCGGATGGGTGGTGGGCGGGTGGATGGATCACACTTTTAATGTATCGTCAAATTTTCAGCCACTTTCATATGAAAAGTCGGTATTGATGTATATAATGGTGAAAACTAGAGAATCTCAGCTACAAAATGAGCTATCAAACGGTGGATTTTGAAAAGTAGGAAGGTTAAGGGACCTGGACAAGCTCTCACGTTCTCAAAGTATCTGGAATTGTGTAGAGTCTAATTTCTCTAATCATAGAGCTTATTCTTCTCAAACCCAGCAACTCACAGAACAGAAAAATCTATCTCTATATAGTATTTGGGTCGGGTGGGTCACACTTTTTATGATTTACCAAATTTATTTACCAATTTTGAGCCACTTTTATAAAGAAAGTCGGTGTTGATGTTTTATAATGGTGAAAACTAGAGAATCTCAGCTACAAAATGAGCTATTGAACAGTGGATTTCGAAAGGCTTTAGGGGTCGAACTGGTCCGGACAAGCTCTCAACTTAGTGGTTTTTTAGGTGTACTTTTCCTATTTTTTAACTTCAGACCCAATTCTGAGCCACTTTTATAGAGAAAGTCGTGTTTATGTTTCATGATGGTGAAAACTGAAGAATCTCAGCTACAAAATGAGTTATTAACCAGTGATGTTAGAAGAGTGTAAGGTCTCGAACTGGTACGGACAAGCTCTCAAGTCAGTTGCTTTTTAGGTGGAGTTTTTCCTATTTTTAACTTCAGACACAATTTTGAGCCACTCTTATAGAGAAAGTCAGTGTTGATGTTTCATAATGGTGAAAACAAAAGAATCTCAGCTACAAAATGAGCTATTTAACAGTGGATTTTGAAAAGTGAACGGGTTTGAACTGCCCGGACAAGCTCAAAACTCATTGGTTTCTCAGGTGTGGATTTAAGGTGGATGTTCCGGTTTAAACCCAATTTTGGCCAGTTTTTGCCGATTAATGTCGAATATCTCTGCGGAACCTCAAGTTCAACATCTTGGCTTCCTTTTAAGCACAATCACGTATAATCGAAATTGAATAGGCGAGGATGGGCAAGGGTAGGCGAGGATAGGCGAGGATGGGCGAGGGTAGGCGAGGATAGGCGAGGATGGGCAAGAGCAGGTGAGAATGGGCGAGGATGGGCGAGGGTAGGCGAGGATGTGTGAGGGTAGGCGAGGATAGGCGAGGGTAGGCGAGGATAGGTGAGGATGGGCAAGGGTAGGCGAGGTAGAGTAGCTTAGTCAACAGGTAAGATGGATGATCTACCCTAACCATTAACGCACTCGAAAGATAAATCTACCCGAACTACTAATGTACATGAACAACTAATGTTCCCGAACAACATAGGCGCCGATAGGCGCCTGCAGACCCTAGTGTCATATATCGCGTGTCATAATTATTTTAGATACTGCAGCTCATGGCACGTGCAGTAGTGCATAGTGAGAGTGTGAAAACAGGATTTTCTATAAATCGGAAATCATCAGATCGAGTTTTTGGTTAAAAAAAAAAAAAAAATAAAAATTGGATTTTTGGTATTTTGCTAAACCCGGTTTTCGGTTTTCCCGGTTTTTCTTAATGACTCTATCACGATTGTAAGTGTAAGTGTTAATGTAAGTGTAAATGTAAAGGCTTGTCTTTACTTTTTATGGAAGTAAAGAAACTTTGTATGGAAAATATAGATAAGCCGACATTGCTAAATGCGAGAAAGTGACCAAATCTCGCTTCCTTGGTTAAGAAATATTTATTTGCTTCCAAATGTCACTATACGAATGATAAAGTGATACAGGTTTTAGCATAAATCACTGGTTAAAAAGATCGTGTAATTGAGGATGACAATCTGTGCATAGATTAAAAAATAGTTAAATCAGAAGTTTCGTTAAATCGAAGTTGACTACCGTATTTCCTCTAATAAGCGCCCCGCTCTAATAAGCGCCCCCCCCCTCGACTTTGGGGGTCTAGATCTCAGTGTAGAATCAATATTTTGCAAAGCTGTTTGATACGTTTTCTTAACTCCCACAAACTCTACCGATCCACTTTTTAGATTTTGGTTGAGCACCCGAAAATTTCGAAATCGAATTCCAAATTGTCCGATTTTTGGGGGTTTGAAAAATAAGCGCCCCGGGGCACTTATTAGAGGAAATACGGTATATTGTTTCTATACTACTGATAGGCTAAAAGTAAAATATATAAAAATTTTGCTCCCCGGCCGGGAATCGAACCCGGGTCTCGCACGTGACAGGCGCGGATACTTACCACTATACTACCGAGGACATATTAGATACGAATTAATTGTGTTACTAATACTTTAAAACAAAAAATACAAGTTTTTTTTTTTTATACTTTGCCCTGTGTGCGTATTTCTATGTCATCTTAAATTTTTTAAATTAATTGAATAAATTTAGCGAAGAAAACATAAACGAGAAGTATTAAAAATATTTACACTTTTTTACTTTTGTATGAATTGTTGTTTAAGTATTCAATTCTGGTTCTAAAGGGACAATGGCAATACTGAATTAAAATAGTAATTATTTTTTTCACTAAAAGCCGCTTACGGTAGCATCTTGACCAGGATATCCTGGAGCACCAATTACCCAGGAGCTCCACTTCGTCCAGGTGGTCCTTTCAGTCCTTGAAGACCTATTTGACCTGCTCGTCCAGCAAATTCAGACCAGCCTCAACATGCTTGTGTTAAATTTAGAAAAACTAAAAAAATAGTAGTACCATCTAAACCAGGATCTCCAGTTGGACCAGGAAGACCAATAAGTCCAGATAAACCTTTGAGTCCAGGCATTCCAAGCTGTACCACTCTGTTTTTCCCAGCCTCTCCTGGCATCCCTATTTTGCCCAAAGGACCTATATCTTGTATGCCTTTATTCGACTAAAAGGCAGCTAACTTTTTTTGAATATACCTATATTGCCTGGAAATCCAATGTCTCCTGGCTGACCTGGAGCACCATCTTGTCCTGGATGACCAGCGATTCCCGGACGACCATTTTTTCCCCGAACTCCTTTAAAATATTTATTATGCTTTTAGATAACTAATTAAGATTAATAACCTATAAGTCCTTTAGGTCCTACCAATCCAGGCTCTCCAGCGGGACAATGAAAGCAGCTCACATATTGCTGAGGATTTTGGTAGATGTCCAAGGCATCCTGACCAGGAACGCCGGGTTGACCATTCACGCCATCCATACCAGGCTCACCTTTGGCGCCTTGAGGACCAGGCAAGCCGGCTAGACAGCATTTAACCAATTTTCACAACGTCTTGACAAAGTTTCATGTTTATATGATGGCATCGGAGCAGTAGTAGTGGATTTTTGTGGCACTTCAAATGGCTGCTGATCATAGTAGTCATTGTTTTTATTGGGGTCAAGGCTAGGAAAGTAGGCAAGAAACTCCTGGAAAGTTCAAGACCATGAACATTGAATTTTTAACATCCTAAAAATTGCTTATTTTGAGGTCCTCATATTTGAAAGATTTTTTGCACTTATTTATCCGATTTTTTGTTTAAATTGCCTTGGTCCCCCTTACTAGTGATCTTCTAGATTTTTTTCAAATGACCGCTATTGGCTTAGGCTTAGTGAAGTCGCGGTCTTTGTGGCATTAACATTGTGGCATTTACATGTTGCATTAACGAAGACATATAACGGTCTCAATTTCAATCACAAATTGCGTAGCGACCCCCCCCCCCCCCCCCTCCTCCTAAAACTCACTTGTTTACCGACTACATAGCAAATCTGATATTTATGACTATTAAAGATTTTTCATGTTCACTATGTTGCAATCATCAGATTTTGAATTTGAGAAAAAAATTACCCGTGCTCCCCCTTACTTATCAAATTTCGAATTCCCGCCAAATTTTAGTCATTCATTTTTTTTGACTTAAATGTTTGACTTAAAGCCTCCAGGGCGGGTTTCGAGTCGGCATAGGGGCGTTTCATCAAAAATTCCCGAATGGGGATTTTTGATTAAACGTCTTAACAGAACAGCAAGTTTTTACACATTCAAATTCATTTTGTCTTAGAAGGAAACCGTTATACCAAATTTTGACCTGCTTTTCACTTTCGATTTGTTTTACGCGGGCGATGGTTGAATTTACCTATGGTACCAGTAAGCCTCAGGGTAGGTAGGAAAGCCACCTCATGGTATCTCCCTATATGGGTGATCGCCAAATTTTGGATTTAGCTGTAAGTAATTAAAAATCATTGTATCTTATCCATAATCGTGTCCTGAACATCGTTTTTTTATGTGTAACAGCAATTTCACTTGCAGGAACCTCAGTTCTGGAGTAGTTTCGTATCCCATAGGGTGTCCTGGTGGTGCTCAGGTTCTTGTACCTAAGTATCGGTACTCAGGCGGTAGTGCCTAGGTAGTAGTACCGAGGTTGTGATACTCAAGGATCAGGTGGTTTAGCTGCATGAAGATAGCGAATGGAGATTCAAAAAATGCACGGGCATGACCTTTCAAAAACTTTGAAAAACGAGCCAAAATTTTTCCGATTTTATGAAGATTGATAATTAATTATCCATGAGTGAATCAATAAATATTTAAAAATTCACATAGGGATGCCTGTATACTCTCCTGAAATCCATACTCACTTGCATGGCATAGTGACCCACTCTTCTAGTTCACCTATTTACTCTAGTGGCATATCTCCTCTTTCTCCCGGCTCACATACTCACTCACTGGCTCACCTAGCCAACCTCTTGGCATGCCTAAATCTGGGTGTCCACCTGGCCAAGCTCTCTCTGTTATATTGTGATAAAAACCTTTTTCGTGCACTAATTCCGATAGTTTGTAAGTAAAAAAATTTTATTTGGGCTATTTTACTAAAAGAAAAAAATTCCCTACAAAATAGTACTTCACAATTATCAAACCTTCTTTAGAATGCTCAAATTAGTGCAGAAAAACAAATTCTGTAACCAAAAAACATTTAATAAAGGTTTGCAACTAGTGGAGGACGAGCACTTGGTTTGGTTGGTGCAAAGACCACCCAGCACAATTGAGTTTAGCATTTAGACGTGTCAACTATACTTGTAACTAGAAATTTTGTATGGAAACCCTTGATAAGCCGACAATTGCTAAATGCGAGAAAGTGGCCGAATCTCGCTTCCTTGGTTGAGAAATATTTATTTGCTTCCAAATGTCACTATACGAATGATAAACCAGCATTTAAACAAAAATAAGGCAAAGACATCAATTCGAAACAATCGATTCGAATTTTAAAAACCAACACGAATTTGAGTTGTACAAACTTGGCGTTCTGTTAAGACTCGCACCTTTCGAGTCAGGGTTTTATAGCCCGATATACCCACCCCCAAGATGTATCCCTGCATATGATGTTACAGGTTCGAATCCTGGAGATATCTGAAATTGAATGATTATTTAGAATTGGGTCAGGGTTTCAGGGCTGCCCGAAAAAAATTCAGGGCCCTGACAGGGCCCTGGTTAAAATTTCAGGGTTTAAGTGTATCGCGTTCTTTTGCAAGTTGCAACTGCTGCTCTTCTTCAATACTTTTTAGCTTGTTGTCGAATATTTCGTATAATGCCATTCAACATGTTGATCTACTTTTCACAACATCACATGCGATACATGCTGGGGAATATGTGCGGGGGATATCTATCGAATACCCTTTGAAACATGAAGTCGTAAAAAAATATCAAAAGTTTCACTTTTGGATAGCTTTCACAAAAATTTAGTTGCAAAATAGTTTCTTCTTGGGTTTCAGGCATTTTCGACTTGCTCAACGAGGGAGGAACGCTAAAATAAACCTAATAATTCTTCGATGAATCTCTTGTAAATCAGGCTTTTCAGCTCGAAAGGCACAAAAACAAGTGGACCTTATAGTTCCAAGAATACCTCAAAGTCATGTTTTTTTCTTTTTACAGTCAAACCTCCCGTAAACATAGTGGCAGAAAGTTCGTAAAATTGTTAGGGCTGACGATTTTTGCCCCAATTTTAAAAGTTTCTTGGTACTTATCCCCTTTTAAACGACCGCCCTCCCCCACCCTCAAATTTTTGAAAAAATGACTCAAAAACATGTCCTAAGCTACTTTTTTCTGCTTAATACGATACAAGAAACATTTCTAAACAGTTTTTAATTTAAAAATAAAAATGTTATTCAAAAAAAATTAACTTCAACTCATGAAGGCCAGATGGTCTTTTCAGGGTATTTTAGGGTCTTTTTTAAAAAAATTACATTTTTAGGGTTAGACTTAGGCAAGGGTATGCGAGCGTACATTAGGACGGGCTCAAAAATGTCTCAAAGTTAAAAAGAGAAAAACATGTTTGAGTTCGTCATAACATACGCTCGCCTACCCTTGCCTAAGCCAGGGGGGCCAAGTCAATTAGTGGTAACAAGCCAAACGGCACTAGTATTCACCTATACATGTGCATAAAATAGTTTCTGTATGCGCTAGATCCTAAGAAGTAAAACACTTTCAAAACCTATTACTTTTTCCTATACATGACTGAAATTCAGTAAAAAGTGAGCCTGAAATACCCGAAAAAGAACGTCTGGCCTTTATGAGTTGACGTCAAAAAATTTTTGAAAATTTTTTAAATTTTTGACCCTACCGGAGTATACCACCCCCCCCCCCCCCAAATGGAATTTTTTTAAAGTGTTTCCAAACACCCTATATCGACTCAAAATCGCCTCAGAAGGTCGAAAAAGGCATTATTTTGTGTTCTAGTCAATAAAAAATTGAATTTTGAGATTTGTGAAATTTCGACTTTTTACCTGTTTTACCATGTTTTGGTCACTGGAGCTGGGCAAAATATTAATGTTAATAGCCTCAAATGCATTTTGTTCAAGAGTCTTGCTCGGAATTATGTCTAAGGTAAGTGAGTGCGCGCATCTTTAACCTACCAAGCCCCCCTGCGGCCCTTTCGGGGGCGCAGGGGGCTTGGTTGCTTGGGTTGAGATGCGCACACCCACATACCTTAGACGCAAATCACTCGAAAGTGACTCTGGATGCATAAAAAATGTATGCATACCAGAGTTTATTTATGCGGTAGGCCCCAGTCAACAAAACTATGTTTAACCTCTTTCTTTTTACTCTAAATTGGTCTATTTTTGGTCCTTTCTCACCCTAATATGGCCCTAAATCCATTCGAAAATGGTCGAAATAGGTATTTTTCGGTGGTCCCAAAACTCAATTTTTTATTGACCAGAACTAAAAAATAATGTCTTTTTGAACTCCTGAGGTGATTTTGGGTCGATATAGGGTGTTGGAAACACTTTAAAAAAAAATTTCATTTGGGCGGGGGTGGGCATACTCCGGTAGCGCCAAATTTTTATATCGGAAACTGTTTAGACATGTTTCTCGTATCGTATTGAGCAGAAAGAGTAGCTTAGGACGTGTTTTAAATTTTTTTTACTTTTTAAAAATTTGGGGGTGGGGGGGGAGTGGTGTTTAAACGGGGTAAGTACCAGTTTCTTTTGTTAATTCTTTTTTTCCCCAATTTGTTTCGAAAGTCTGACTAAGAAAATCTTATAAAAAAAATATTTTAAGACAATCTAAGAAAATTTTGATTTTGTTGCCCACTGACAAAATAAAATTTAACCAGCCCAGATCCATCTATTAGATTCCATGCTGTAGAAAGTTGTCTCGAAATCAACTGTTTTTAAGTGTTAAATAAAGCTGACTTTATAGTTAGGCGGAGGAGAAATGGAGGGTGGTGAAGGTGAAGAAGTAGGCAGTTGTGGAGCTATGTAGTAGGAAGATACTTGTCTTAGGCTTCTGCTTTGAGACTTTGACAATTTAGATCCTAGCTGCAGCATTTCCTTGTGTATAACGTCAGAATTTAGCTATAAACATGATTTGAATAAATTCAGAGGCAAGTTAATCTTCTAATTATAAGAAATTTTTTAAATATTTGGCAACCTCTGCTTTGAGGACCAAACACCAGAATATTTTGCAAATCTCTTTTTTGAGTTTTCTCAACTCCCTGGAGTCAGAAAAATGATTGATTACCCAAAAATTACAATATTGAACCGATATTTTCATGAAATTTTTAACCGGAATCTGATTTCTGAGCGGTTGTAAAATTAATGGCTTTCCAAATAAATAGAAAATTACGATATCACTGTCTTTATGATTCTAACCAACGTTATCTCACCTTAAAAATAGCCATTTCATTGTCCAATTCAGTAGAAAGATGTTGAATTTCGGAAAAAATAGTATAACTAACAACAAAACTAAGACCAATAGCTGTTGATGCTAGTACACAGCAAGTTAATAGTAAGTCATACCCCTTTTTCATGGCTCTTTCAAAATATATAAAATTTTTTGAGCAAAAGAAACCTAAAATTTGCAAGCAATCCTAACCAAATTAGAGAATCTTTCAAAACTGTGTCGATTTAGAGTTCAAAGATTTCATTGAACAAAAAAGTTTAAGATGGGATAAAGAGACATTTGCATACACTGGAAGAAGGATTAAAGTGATTGACAGGCTATCTTTATTTAGGCTTGGAACATCCTTTGCTCCAGCTGTGTTAATGGCATACTTAAGACTTGGTTTTTTTCTTTAAACTTTGTGATAAAAAAGGTCGCCGTAAATCGTCCAATATTAGTCTTTACCAAAAATTACAAAATTTATTAAAAATTTCAATTTAGCTAAAGTGAGCAGGCAACTTGCGTCAGTAGAAATTTCTTGGTGCACATGGTGCAGTGGATAAGCGCTAGTGTTTTTTAGCCAAAAATAGTTCGCAGGTTCGACCCCACTAGTGGTATGACAGTTCTTTTGGATTATTTGACCGACATCTAATTTGTGTCTCTGATGTCGAATCTGGCGTCAAATGTCGAATTACCCTTGAATATTGGTCTAACAAGCCAAACTAACTAGTGCGTCGCCCCTTTGGGTCATCCCTTGAAATCTACCATACATTATAACACTCCGACTTTGAAAAAAGAGTTAAAAGAGCAGTTTACTGTACTCTACTTTTTTCTAATAACTGCCTCCCCCTATCAAGCAATAACGCCCAGAATTTCAAGGGGTCCTATTATCAGCCAAGAGTGAGCATTTTTACACATCTGTTTGTATTTGGGCGGGGAATGCGGAATCCGTCCGGCTCAAACTCAAAAATCCGTAATCCGTCCGGTCAAAGTTCGAAAATCCGGAAATTCCAAAAATTTGAAATATATGCTTTTTATTCTTGAAACAAAATAAAAAAAATTAGTTTTTGTCTGTCATTCTTCATCACGGCCAAAACTTATCACAACTAAAAGTTATCTGTGCTTTTGAAATGCCCATTTACGTCCACAAATTTATCAGTTACGACTTCAAATTTTGTATTGCTATTTTTCATCAAACTTTTGTTTTATTTTTACATGTTCACACTTGCGTGCAGCCTTGAATCTTGGCTTATTTATGAGCTATTAAAAATTTCTGCATAATGTTAGAAATTTAGATCTTTAGAGGTTCGAAAGAACGTCAATTTTTAAAAATTATTTTAAAACCTCTGAATCAAATTGTTATATGCAGGGTGTCCAATTAAAACTGCCCTACTTTCGAAAATTCTTGTCAAGCGTTTCCGCAGACCTACGAAATCCCCCCAAAAAAATGAGGTTTCAGCCAACAGTTTGATCATGTTATAGCTGAAAAAATTCTATTCTTTCGTCAGGTTAATGAAGAAGGAACCAATTCAGAAAAATCTGAAAATCAGTCAAAATAATCAATTAATTTTTTTTTCAAAACACGGAATTCGGTACGGATTCCTGATTTTGAAATTTCCGGATTCCGGTTTTTTTTTTGAAAATTTGCTCTTACCGCAAAATTGCTCTTTAACAAAAAGCTAAAACCGCCTAGTTTCTAGAAACACTCTGTATTATAAATTAAAAAAAATATGTTTGTATGGACTTGTTATTCTTTTCATCTGTCCCACATTTCAACACGTTTAATCAGAACTCGTGTTTCAGATTGCTGACTAATAAGTCTTTTTACTAAACTAAAAAAAACTTTTAACTAAATATGCTCTAACTTCCGCTCAGCATGGATTTGCACAAGTTTTTTCAGAGTACAAAAGAGTTTTTTGGTGTCTACATTGGTTTTTTATGAATGGTAGATAAAAAATAAAGGAATTTTTGATTAGTCATTTGATCACAAGTTAAGAAAAATAGGTTTTATGCAAATGATAAGGTAAATAAACATTGCTTTTTGTGCAACATTGCTTTTTGTGTACACAAACACACAAACTAAACTGATTAAAAGAAAGTTTTATTTTCACAAATTATTTTATTGCTATATGAAAATGATGAGAAAGTATTTTTTTAGTGTTGTGCCCAGGGTCTAAGCTTCTGTCACAGATTCAAGTGCAACATCGAAGCTCCCTTTAGGGTGGTTGGATGCCGTGGTAAAGAAAAATAGAGAAAAACCATTTGTTGACAAAAATAAGACAGTCGGTGATGAAAAAAGTTTTTTGATGACAACTTGTCACATCATTGATAGAAAAAGAGTCGAAAAGAACCGGCTGTGCCTTAATCTGCCGAAAGCTACACAACCAGGCTACGTTATACATAGGGAAAACTTTGATAGGGACTGCCACAAATCAAAAAAAACATTGTATGTCAAAAAATTTGGCTAGATTTTATCACACCGAAGCTATTTTCACTGTACAGTTTAGCTAGATAACCCCTGATTCGCATTTTACACTCAGACATTCCAATTACTATTGGTTTGGAAGACAATCTGGCCATAGCTATTGCCTCTATCGATGCGCATTGCTTATTAGAGGCAGACAGTCTAACAACAGACTGTGAAAGAGAAATAAGTTTTTGTTGTTTGGCTCTAGCTTTGTGGGCCAAACATGTCTTTCAATCTGTTTTCCATTCAGTTTTAATTTGGTTCTGATAAATATTTCTCAAATTTTTGGTGCATTATTTAGTTTTGTTTTAATTATGTTTAAAATGTCTTTTTGGAGTAGTAAAATGAGAATCCCAATTCAAAGGGTTTTACTTTTTTCGGTTATGGCTTGTTCATGTTGTTAGAATTAGACTTCGGGTTTCCGGCTACGTGAACACCTGCGATCCGAACTCTAACTCTAGGGTGTTCATTTACCTCGAGTTCCAGTTCCAGTTCGAGGTTGAATTTGAAGATTTTTATGCATATAAATTGGATTCCCTTGTAGTATAGCACCCAAAAATAACTTTTAGTGACTTCAGACGGCTTTGGGGTGAGATTCTGAGCTATCTAAGCTATATACATAAGCATTTTCAAGTTTGACCTCGAACTCTAACTCAATGTACGTGAAAACCATCGAGTTAGAGTTAGAATCCGGATTTTTGAGCACATGAACACCTTTTACCCGAACTCTTACTCTAACAACGTGATCACAAGACGTTAATCTTCCACGTCTAATCCACCTTAAACGACCTTTTCAGGCCCCAAAAGCTTAATGGTTTTTTACTTACAGTCTAAGTTCTCTATAACGACTGTCAAGGGACCGGCTAAACCGAGTCGTTATAGAGAGCGTCGTTATAAAGAGCGTCGTTTTGACTTGAATGGTTTAGCTCAGGACCAAATAGTTCTTTTTTCCGGATCGTTATAAAGAGCGTCGTTATAGAGAGCGTCGACTGTAACTTCAAAGTGACAATAAACACCGGATTAAATGGCATTTTTACCTGAAAAATGGTGAATAGCAGAACAGCTCATGTCCTTTTTGTGGGTACAGTCGACCCTCGATTTAACGGCACCCCTAGGGACCGGGTCCGGGGTGCCGTTAAATCTAGGGTGCCGTTAAATCGAGGGTTCACTTTGACTAAATCTTAGTCAATGCTGACCAAATCGGTCTATTTTTGGGTGCCGTTAAATTGAGGGGCCGTTGAATCGAGGGTTGGCTGTAATTAAAATTTAATTCCTATGATAGACAAAAAAAATTCTGTGCAAAAATTTTTGTAACCTACACTAAAACTTTCTTTTACGCTTTTATTTTAAATTAAGTTTGTAGTGATTTGAAAAATCAGTAGTAAAAGGGTTATGAGAAAAAATCGGGTCGCAAAAATCGGGTCGGAAAAAATCGGGTCAGAAAAAAATCGGGTCGGAAAAAATCGGGTCGGAAAAAATCGGGTCAGAAAAAATCGGGTCGGAAAAAATCGGGTTATTATATTTTTTATGGTACTTATGTACCTGGGAGGGGGGGGGGTTCGTTGTTGTTGTTGGTTTACTTTTTTGGTCAACTGTGGGTGTGTTTAAACAGCTGTGATTTGCGTCTCAGGTATGTGGGTGTAGGCATATTGGTATTTCAAAAGATATGCAGATACCTTTTTCGGTTTATCAAGCATGAAGGACCGAGGCAATTGGTCAACTTATGATTGACCAAAGACCAAATTTTTTTTGAAACCCTGACTTTTTAGTAGGAAAAACGTTGGGAAACGACTCTTTTATCGTTTCATAAAAATTACTTAGAAGATGTTCAAACACTATTCACAGTTGACCAAAAAAGGTCTTAACACCCCCTCCCCCACTCCCCCCAGGTACAAAAATTATAGTGACCCGATTTTTTCCGACCCGATTTTTTCCGACCCGATTTTTTCTGACCCGATTTTTTCTGACCCGATTTTTTCCGACCCGATTTTTTCTTACCCGATTTTTTCCGACCCGATTTTTGCGACCCGATTTTTTCTCATTACCAGTAAAAGCATTTTAATTTTGTGTGCCGTGTTGCTTTTGTACTCATGTCTGATCTTTCTTTGGAGATGATGCTTCCGAGACTAGGGGAAACTTGTCAAAAATGAAATTTGTCAAGACGCTTGTGATTGACTTGACCATTGAAGTGTTAAAAGACTCGTATACCTATGGGCTTATCTTTGAAAGCGTCGCATAGGTATGGGGCAAAAGGCGGCATCCTTTAATGGCTTGAACTTGGTCGTTGTGCTACTAAGGTCCTTAACAAAGGGTTTTCTATGAAAAAAACCGTCTCAAGTGTTCACTAATGAAAGAGTTGATTGTATGTGTTTATTACTAAAGTAATAATGCAAAATTTAGTAGCGCCACATATTTATCAATTGCTGCTTTCCAACCACAATGAAATCATTTCTGTTGACAGCTATGTTTCTCACAGGCGCTTTTGCTGTCAAAGTGGATCAACTCAAGGACGAAAACTTCCAGGAAGCTCAGAGCTGTGTGAATGCGTAAGTCGATAGATTTTACATTTTATATTCTTTTACTTGTAAAAATATTGATTTGTAGCATGTACCCCAGTGCTAAGGCAAAATGTCTTAGTCGGATCGATTTTGTGCCTAGCTTGGGAAAACGATGCAGGTAGAATGCTTTCTTTTAAGTATCAGAAACATCTTAACTAAAAAGCTGTTTTAGAGTGATTGCAGCTGCCCTGCCATGCCTGCTTCAGGAGAGCCATGCCAAATGTGGCGACAAGGGAGACAAAGTGCTGATTGCTGGCCTTACTAAAAGGTATTTTCAAGTTTTTTTTGTTTGCCTCTTTTTAACCTATTTTTCAAGGTATTCTCAAAAACTCGTTCTTGCTTAGGACCCGATACTTTTTTGCTATACAGTCGAACCTCGATAAGCGGGCACCGTCAATCATTTTACGTCAATCATTTTTGTTATGGCTTGTTCACGTACTTTGAGCTCGATTTCGACTTCGAGTTCAAGTTCGAGTTCAGACCAAAGATGTTCACGAAGACAAAGATCCGAACTCAAACTTAAACTCGCAGTCGTAGGTGTTCACGTACTTCGAATTTAAGTTCGATATCGAACAAAAAATTTCAAGCCTTTTGTTCGAGTTCGACTTCGAGTGCGAGGTCGATGTTACTTTATTTTACTGTAACCAATCGATTGTTTGTTGATTTTCATTGCTGTTTACTGTTTTTATGGGGTTGACATATGATGAACCTCGATATTGGGGCACTGATGGCTTTTGACGGTGCAAGAAACCTCGATATAAGGGCAACCTCGATAAGCGGGCAACCGCGATAAGTGGGCACCTCTGGCTCTTCCCTTAGGGCGCCCGCTTATCAAGGTTCGACTGTAGTTTTTGAAAGTTTTTGCTATTTTTATTTTGACAATCTATCAGGTTGTCGAATAATTTGTCCCACGACGATCAAATGACTTCAAGTTTTTACGGTCGTAAAAATTTTTTATTTGAAAGGAATACTGTGAATTTTTTGTCGGGTTTCGGAAATTGAATTTCAAATAGTATTTTTTGACCCTACCGGAGTATACCCCCTCCCAAATGAAATTTTTTTAAAAGTGTTTTCAAACACCTATATCGACTTAAAATCGCCTCAAAATTTCAAAAAAGGCATTATTTTTAAGTTCTGGTTAATAAAAAATCGAGTTTTGGGCATTTTTAAATCTCGACCATATGACTGTTTTACCCTGTTTTTCAACATGGGACTGGGCAAAAAGTACCTCTAAATGCCTTTTTGATCAAGAGTCTTGCTCGGAATCAAGTCTAAGGTAAGGAGTGCGCGCATCTCTAACCGACCAAGTCCCCCGCGCCCCTTCAGGGGCGCAGGGGGCTTTTTTGCTTGGGGTTGAGATGCGCACACCCACGTACCTTAGACACCAATCACTCGAAAGTGACTCTGGATGCATGAAAAAGCATGCATACCATAGTTTATTTGTGCGGTAGGCCCATTATTCAAAACTATGTTCAACATCTTCCTTTTTCTAACAAATTGGCCTCTTTTTGGTCCCTTACCACCCCAAAACAGCCCTAAGTCCTTTAAAAATAATTAAAAAAAAAGTAATTTTGGGTGATCCAAAAACTCGATTTTTTATTGACCAAAACTCAAAAATAATGCCTTTTTCGAGTTCCTGAGGCGGTTTTGAGTCGATATAGGGTGTTTGGAGACACTTTCAAAAAAATTCCATTTGGGGGGTATACTCCGGTAGCGGAGTATACCATTTGAAATTTGACATATTTTTCTATAATAAAAAATATTTTGTGACCCATTAAAAAGTGAAGCCCATTAAAAGTGAAAAAGGGCTCTTCCTTTTGCTCGGAGCCAGAGCGGAGCAAGAGCCAGAGCCGCAGATTAATACTCTGCAGTAAACTATATTGTGGTGTCAAATCTATCCCTGTTCACATAGGCTCAAGCAGTTTAAATTTTTCTGATAAAATAACATTTACAAGACGTATAAACGTTAATTAGAAATTGCAAATATTATTAGCTCTTGAATGTCAGATATTATATTAGCTGTTGAATGCCTATACCTAGATTAAAAAGTTTGAAACCGTTTTATTATTAAAAAATCAGTTATATGAATTGATAAAATCAATTAGGGTCAAATTGACCCCAGAATGAGGGTTAAGCACTTGAAAATTGAAAAAGTAAAATTTTTCATCGCTTAGCAAAATTATGGCTCTGTTTTAGCTATAAATTGTGGGTGGGTGGTCACTATTTGAGGTGGGACTACTATTGGAGGGGTACAAAATCAGCCTAAATAGGCCGATTTTCAGGGGGCTACTATTTTTCAACCCTCCTCCTAGGGGGGCTACTGTTAGAGGGTGGGCTACTATTAGAGGGAGGGATACTATTAAAAGAAATACGGACGCTACTGTAATATACCCCCCCCCCAAAACCGACTTTTTGGGAGTGTCTAAAAACCATTTTTATGCAATAATTTGCCATGAAGGGACCAGAGAAGCAGTTTAAAAGGGATTATGGGCTGTATTGGGAGGGGAAGGGAATAATACAGGGGCCACTTTTTTTTAGCTGCTTTACCATGTTTTTCAACTCGGGCCGTGGCAAAAGTAGACTCTATATGCATTTTATGATCAAGTGTACTTCTCGGAATCATGTCTAATGTAAGTGCGTGCGCGCATCTCTAACTCTCAAGCCCCCTGCGCCTCCTTCGGGGCTTGGGGGCTTGTAGTTGAGATGCGCACACCCACATACCTTAGACACAAATCACTCGAAAGCGACTCTGGATGCATGAAAAAACATGCATACCAGAGTTATTTATGCGGTAGGCCCCAGTATTCAAAACTATGTTCAACATCTTTATTTTTTCGCCGAAGAGCATCTCCCCTCCCTTTACAAGGCCCGGCCAGAGGCCCAGCATCCAAAAATTCAGCCTAGCACTCAAAAAGTGCTAGGGGAAGATGTAAACCCGCGGGTTCCACCCCGCTGATCGGCTTGGTCCATGAAAAGTACTTATAGTTATGCCTGCACCACAAGTTCCTGGGTTTGAAAGCACCCTTAGACGCTTAGAGAATTAGTACTCTAAGGATCCCAACCATCTCGAGAAGTGGCCCCTGTATTATTCCCTTCCCCTCCCAATACAGCCCGCAATCCCATTAAAATTGCTTTTCTGGTCCTTTTATGGCGAAATTATTGTGTAAAAATGGTTTTTGACCATCCCTAAAAAGTCGGTTTTTTTTGGGGGGGGGGGGGTATATGACAGTAAATCGATTTTGGGGGGGGGGATATATTACAGTAGCGCTTTTTGGGGGGGGGGGGTATATTACAGTAGCGCCGAAATACGGTATCCGACAAACTGATACTTTTATAGAATTGCACGTAGACTCCAGCACCTCAACAAGTACAAATTTTTATTAAACAAGCCGATTCATTATAGCTCTTATCTACTTTTGGCGTCCATAAGTCGCTTTAGGCGTCCAAAAAAATGGGACGTTCAAGAAAAAAATTACCGTATATTCTCTATTAGAAGGCCCGGGCCTTCTATTTTTCAACCCTAAAAAAGTCGGAAAAAATTTGGGTCGATTTTGAGATTTTTGCGTGCTCAACCAAAATTTTAAAAGTGGAATCAGGTGAGCTCGTGTTAACTAAGAAAACGCGAAAAACAGATTTGCAAATTTCTTTTTCTAGGCTGATATATAGGTCCTCAAGGGGGGCCTTCTATTAGAGAGGGGCCTTCTAATCGAGAATATACGGTAGGCCTCCAATGAAAATTTAGGCGTCCATATCAAAAAAGCATGTTACGAATATATATTAATGTCAGCTTAAAGTAACAACATAAGACCTATAAAAAGGTATTCTACCTCGTTTCGGTCACTTGAGCTAAGCAAAAAGAGTCTTTATATGCGTTTTTGATCAAGAGCCTTTCTCGGAATCATGTCCAAGGTAAGTGAGATGCGCACACCCACATACCTTAGACACAAATCACTCTAAAGTGACTCTTGATGCATAAAAAATCTATGCATACCAGAGTTTATTTATGCGGTAGGCCTCAGGGCACTATCCTAGTATAGGGGGCCAAATTATTGCCTTGGTCCCCCCTGTTGTTTTTCTTGAAAAATGCATTGGCATCACTTGTTATTTTGAAGGTGACCATGGTTAAGGTGGTTATATAACCCAAATGATCATGATAATTGCAATCACAGTTCTGTCATACCTATAGTGAACAAAGGGTACAAAGACATTTATCAAGAAAAAACAACAGGGGGACCAAGGCAAAATATTTGGCTCCCTATACTAGGATAGTGCCGGCCTCAGTTAACAAAACTATTAGGTTGTAACATAAGTTCCCAGCGTTTTTATTTGACGGTATCTCCTGACACGAATGATTGCTGGCCTTGTGCCATGTTATTTACCAAAATAAAGCCCTGTATTTGCTCTTTCATACGCGCTATAATTTACCCTTGTGTGCTTTAATTTTTAATCAGTTATAGGCAATTGAAATGGATTGTCAAGTTGACAAAAAATCACATTTTCGACACCTTCTTCTTTTTGCTTTCAATCGAGGCCAAAAAGCTGCACAAGCTGCTCGGGACATTTGCGCTGTGTACGGAGAGGCTGCTATTGGCGAAAGCACTGCCCGTGAATGGTTTGCCAAATTCAAAAAGGGCATCTTTGACCTTGAAGACGCTTCCCGCTCCGGCCGTCCAGTCGAGTTTGATGAGGACCGTCTGGAGTCTCTTTTGAAGGAGGATGGCCGTCAAACAACTCGGGAATTGGCTGAGAAGATGGACAGCAATGCAATGACCATTTCCCGTCACCTTGCGGCTATGGGAAAAGTGCAAAGGCTTGGAGCTTGGGTCCCCCACAAGCTTACGGAAAAGCAAAAGGAAAAGAGACTTACTGCCGCTGCTCAGCACCTTGCTCGTCACCAAGGAACACATGGCCACAAGCAGCGATTTTTGTACCGAATTGTAACTGGAGACGAAAAATGGTGTCTTTATGTAAACATGAAGCAAAAAATTTGCGCGGAGTTACGTTTGAAAATAATGAGGAACTCGAAGATTGGCTTCAAGATTGGTTCGACTCTCGACCTGGTGACTTTTGGCGGAAGGGAATCGACAAATTGCCGGAAAAATGGAAGGAAGTGGTAAATAACGATGGAGACTACATTACTGAATGATATGCAACTGTTGATGTATGTTTCTTTTATGAAACACCAATAAAATTTTGAAATTCCAAAAAAACGCTGGGAACTTATGTTACAACCTAATATGTTGAAATTCCATCTTTCAGGGTATTTAGGTACCCGTTATAAAACCTGTCTGGCTGTGAAACCTAGTCTGAAAGCTTTGAAAAATATGTTTGAAAAAATTTATATCTTGTAAAAAGTACGCAAAAATGAGCCTGTATTTGAAAATATGCTAGTAGCTATTAGAGAAATGTATTCTATCGATGCTAGAATGTATGCTACAAAAAATGTTTATAGGTATTATCCAATGTTAGATCATTTTTAAAATAGTATGTTATGACCACTAATATATGATGTTAAATTTAGAAAAATCGCCCTGTAAAAACATTGGACGCCTAATTTATTTTT
Source organism: Ditylenchus dipsaci (assembly GCA_004194705.1). Classification (NCBI taxonomy): domain Eukaryota; kingdom Metazoa; phylum Nematoda; class Chromadorea; order Rhabditida; family Anguinidae; genus Ditylenchus; species Ditylenchus dipsaci. The sequence goes on from SADC01001301.1 coordinate 712,810, forward strand.
GGACGCCTAAAATTTTGTATTCGAGTCCTGTTGACGCCCCATTTTCACGTTGTACGCCTAAACTCATTTTGGACGCCTAAAGCGACTATGGACGCCTAAAGTAGATTAGTACCTTCGTTACAGCCAAAGCTTTCTACAGTCGAGGCTCGATATAACGTCACTTCACAAAGTTCGTCTTCGCCTACGGTCAGACACTTTGTTTTACCAAAATTTTTAAAACTTTTTTGCTAGTTCTGTTCTGACATCCTGGTGCTGAAAATACAACAATCATAGTTGGATCTACGCCAGGCGGCGGTGAATTATAAAGCGGCGGAGCAGCGGTAGTGGCAGTCGTGGCGCTGGCAAAATTAAGTGACATTTTCTGGCGCGGTGGTGATTTTTTGAATGTGTCCAACTATGATCACAACGATTCCGATTTTGCGGACTGTTGTCTGAAAAATATCAAAACGTTGCTATAAAAAAACTATAAAAGCAGCCTATTTTCTAAAAGGGGACCGTTATAGACAGGTTTCACTGTATAAAATGATGGGAGGAGTAAACAAAAAAAAATCGCGGCCTCCTCAGATATTCTTCGCTTAAGAGCTTCCAAAGTTACTACTTAAATTTATTTAGCGGAGAAAGCCTTTCGGGCAAGGAATGCGAGTTGCTCCACAGCGAGCTTTCCGAGAAGTTCTTGGCTGATTGGGGCACATACGAGTGGCAGTCTGTAGAGACCAAGAAAACAGTTCTGCTCTGCGCTACTTCAATTCCAACTATGGTCTGCTGACTGGACTGCTTATCTGCTTTTTGGTGCTTTTTGCTTGATGAGAATTTTTTAAGCTAGAGAATTTATATTTTTAGTGACAAGAAGTTTTATTTTTTTACATAAAGTACGAAATCCTATGTGTTGTGCAATGAAAAAATTATGTGGTAAAATGAGCTACCTTCTTTTTAAATAAAATATTTTGGTAAACAAGTTTCTCAATTTCGTGAGAATAGCCATCTTGATTCTGGTTGAAAGTAGCTTACCAAAGATATTAATGCAAAAGTCTCTTTAAAAAATTTGTTCGCAATAAGCTAAAAGCAAAAAAGCAGTTTCACATAGTTTTTGAAAAAAGCGAAATTTCGCATGTTTTTTCCGTTTTTTAACACTGAAAAGGCTGTTTGTACTAATAGCAGCCTTTTGTTCAGAACTTCGTGCTAAACAAGGTAGAAGAGAAAAATTCTCTGAAGATTGCCCTGGCTGGTTCATTCCAGGTATTGATTGTTGGACATTTCACATTTTGGTGTTGTTTCAGTTATATGTTTGTAACTTTCGATTCGAAAACAATTTTGCTGCTTTTTAACACTTATTTTTTGCAGCATCCAATGAACTTTTAAACAAGTACAAACTTAGTCGGGTCGATTGCCGTGTGACATGTAAAAATTAGCATTCTTTAAAAATGGTATAGAACAAAAAAATTAGTTACTTCTTATAAATACAAAATACTCCTTACTATAACCGTTTAAATTTTTATAACTTAACTGCAACAGAAAGCGCAGGCGTATATATAGAATATAGAACGGCGTTCTATATTTTGTGTTTTTTCGTTAAAATTTTTCATTTATATCCAGTTAACGTTAAAACTGACTCAAAGTTGTTTCCCAAGCAGTGTTTTCATAATTCACACTGACAGTGACATTGACACTGACCTGTCAGTTTAGCGAACCTGACATTTTTTAAAAGTGGTCGTAGACATAAAAAGAGTCTTTTTTTTTAAATTTCTGCAAAGTGCGTTAGAAAGCTGACGAATTTTTGATTGAGAAAGGTGTTATCAGATTTTTGACCCGTCTTTGAAAAAAGTGTGAAAAGTAAGTGTCAGTTTTATTTTCAATGTCAGTTTAGCAAAAAAATGTCAGTGTCAGTTTAGGCTCTTTTTGCCAAAATGACATTAAAAATGAAACTGACACTTACTTTTTCACACTTTTTTCAAAGACAGGTCAAAACTCTGAGAACACCTTTCTCAATCAGAAATTCGTCAGCTTTCTAACGCATCTTACAGAATTTCGAAAAGACAACTTTTTTGATGTCTACTACCACTTTTAAAAAATGTCAGGTTCGCCAAACTGACATGTCAGTGTCACTGTCAGTGTGAATTATGAAAACACTGCTCACAAGCTCCAAAAGACACCAAAATACAGAACGCCATAAAATGCGTGAAATCATTTTGAGATGAAATCTCCAAAATAAAAAAGATTTCGGGTCCCAGAAAAGTACAAATTTTTTCAAAAAGTATGTTTCGATACTCTGCAGTAAACTATATTGTGGTGTCAAATCTATCCCTGTTCACATAGGCTCAAGCAGTTTAAATTTTTCTGATAAAATAACATTTACAAGACGTATAAACGTTAATTAGAAATTGCAAATATTATTAGCTCTTGAATGTCAGATATTATATTAGCTGTTGAATGCCTATACCTAGATTAAAAAGTTTGAAACCGTTTTATTATTAAAAAATCAGTTATATGAATTGATAAAATCAATTAGGGTCAAATTGACCCCAGAATGAGGGTTAAGCACTTGAAAATTGAAAAAGTAAAATTTTTCATCGCTTAGCAAAATTATGGCTCTGTTTTAGCTATAAATTTGGTTCTCACAAAAAATTAACAACGGCAGGCACACAAAAACTAATTATATTGTGTCAGTGTTTCTCTTTAACACACTCAAAATGCAACACTTTTGAATGGCGGCAAATATTGCAGAAAGGCAGAGATGGTCTATTGCCGATGGGATGTTGAACGCAGTACAGGGTAGCGCGAAAAAATTGGGGCACTTAAAAAACCCTTTGCCTGGTTGGTTTCCGATTTTCGGGTGGCGAGTCCTCTTTTCTTTGCTAAACCTCCACAACAATATCCGGCTGTGATGAAGAGCACAAGCACAGAGCTACCAGGTGGCTAAACTAGTGTCATCGGTTTTCCAAGGGAAATCGATGACAGTAGTTTAACTACATGAGCAATTTTTTTCATTGCCCAAATTTTTTCTGCGCTACCTTGTAAGCTGCTTTTGTTTAGCCGAAGACCGGAAATTCGGATGCTGATTTTGTAAAAGAAAAAGAAGAGAAAAAAGGTAAAGGTTTTTGTCGCTCCAAAAGACAAAAGCAAGCCTGAATGCTAGATACCCGATAACACCGACTGTATAATTTTCTGAATTAATGAAAAAAAATATGGCAGGAGATAACGAAAAATTTTCTCGCAATGGGTGAGTACCTAAATGCGTTTTTTTACATCAAAATTATCGAAAGTTAAACAGAAAAGTTTAAGCCGAGGCTAAGATGGCAGAACAACTTGCAATTAGAAACTTTATTGAGCGCAGCACTTCTGACAAGTGACCCACTAAAAAGGAATTTTTATAAATATTTTTACTAGTAGTATTTGTCACTAGTAGTATAGTACTAGTAGTATAGTTACTAGTAGTATAGTAGTATTTGTCCTGTAGGCTCTATATTTGTAACGGAAGACTAAAAAAAAAGTTGTAATTGCAAAAAATTAAATTTCTTAAATAATTATTTTAAGGACCAAAATTTATAAAGAAGTGTTTTAAGGTCGCGGAAGACCACGTTCCAAAAATTTTTTACTCAAATGAAATTTTTACTTTGCGTTGACTTTAAAACCAAGATTGTGTAATCTAATCTTAAAGTAGATATAAAAACACAAAAATTGTTTTTCAAATACAACAGATTGAAATTACCGCCCTTTTGTGTTTCCTTGACGCAAATTATATGAATCAGCAAAATAATTGCGAAAATTTTTGCCTGGCTATCAAGAAATTAGACAATTTATGCTGTTACTTTGTGTCGAAGTAAAGTTTTATTCTCGTTTAACTTTACTTATTTCAGCCACTTTTTTCTCTCCAACTAACGACTACTTGAATAGCAAGATGGGCAAGCGCAAGTCGAAGAGAAAGGCTCCCACCAAGGCCAAGGCAATCATGCCTCTAGACACCCAGTTCAACTGTCCATTTTGTAATCACGAGCGTGTTTGTGAAGTCAAATTGTAAGTTAGACCTTCGTCTGTTTTCATTTTGCAGTGTAAGCCGACGCATTTATACAGAATCGATACAATTCAGCAAACACGAATTGGAATCAAATCCTGAGACTCGGAAAAGATGCCGAAAAAACTCGGTCCCTCTACGTAATGAAGAAACCTATTTTCTACAGTTTTCTTATAGAAATTAGAGACCGCATCCGCAATTTCGGGATTTTTCCTTCTACCGCATTTTCTCGATTAAGTCCCCCGGGTATTTATTGTTCAACCCTTGAAAAACCCGGGAAAAATTATTTTGTTTTTGAAATCTTTGGGTGCCTAAATGAAATCTAAAAAGTTGAATCAACTAAGATCGTGTTTGTCAATTTTTCAAAATTTTGCCTAATCTTCCCGTTTTTTTTAATAAGCTTGGTGCCCATATAATTTTTTCAAAAAAAAATGTCTTGTCTTTCTATGTGTTTTACATCAAAACAAAGAACAAACAAGTTTTTGGAACTAATGACATGGCATTGAGTTTACTTTTAAAAAAGGCATTTAGAGTCAAGAAAAATGTTTAAAATTTAAAAAAAATTAAAATTCACTTTTAAAGTTCTTTCAACTAAAAACAAAAACTTTGAAATGCCGCATTTTCGGATGATTCTGATTGTCGAAAAATTCCGCAAAAGAACCATAGTAATAGAATTTTTTGCAACTAATAAAAATATCTTTGTTGCTTTTATTTTTAACTGCTTTGAAACCCTTAGTTTTTGCAAACTATTTTATTTTTAAAAAATACTTTTGTTTTCTGAACCACAAATCACTAGGTCAGTGTGGCATTAAGATAAGTTAAATTTTCCGGCACTGCCATTTTGAAATTTTTCTTCATTCCGACGAATAAGTTTCGTCGATCGCTCGCATTACGTTTAGTGACAAAAAGCATAAAAATTATTTTTAGCTGTTGAAAATTGCTAAAAATCAAAAAGTTGTTCTAAATAGGCAGTTTAGGGTAGTTAATGTTCAAATGAGCAACCATTAATTTTTATTAATTGTTGTAGCGCATCTTTATTTGGGACTTCGAATCAATTAATAAAAGTTTTGAAATTCTTCTCGAATTTCAAGCTAGCTTAAAACGTCTAAATATTTAGAGATCGAGAGCGGAATGTAGGCTTCATATCATGTCGAGTGTGCATGGAGGACTTTCAGGCTGCAATCAACAAGCTGTCTGAGCCAATAGATGTCTACTCCGACTGGATCGATGCTTGTGAGACAGCTAACTCCACAAGTGCTACCTAAACACACCAAACAGCCACAATAATCGCTACATTTTCCAATTAACAGCACCAAATTTTCGTGTTTTTCTTTAACTAAATAATTTTCTAGGCCTAGGGTAGATATGGCGTTCAAAATATATGGTGTAGAAAGAAAAGTCCTGCAACGAACGACTTTGAAATTTTTGATAACTTTCAAAATGTTACATTAGATCAAAATACGAAATTTAAAAAAATTTACAGCGTGGACCAAGGTGATTTTAAAAAAACAACACAGGGATGAAGGCAAATTTTTGAAAATAGTCAAAAATTTTGTAGCACGGAGCATTATATTTTGGACGCCATATTTGCAATATAGCCAATTTTTTTCTTTGAGGTGTTTACTTGTTTGTTTAAAGCATTTTGTTGTTTTTTGCAGAATCAACACTTGTGTCAATAATGTATGAGTTTCATTCCTCCTAACTTTTCCGTGTTTTTCTCTTATATCTTTTTCTTGTAACTGCACAATTAAAAAATCTTTTTTAATTTCTCTAACAACATCAATACTGTAAATATGATTTTTCATTTAAATAAAAAAATTTTGAAATCGTTGAAAGAAGGCAGCACACATTTTGAAATTTAACTATTTATTTTTTAAAAGATTGTGTTTTTGGTAGGTAATTGAATTTCTGTGACTGAAACTGATATGCTGATATCATATGTGACCAACATTTGGGCATATACTCTAATAGATATCAATGTAGTTTTCGTAATGGTGAAACTTCTTTAATTGGTCATATTTTTTACTAGCGTATCCTGCGCCCTAACCACAAATAAAAAAAACATCGGCAAACTAAGCCATAGTAGAATGCACAATAATTGTTTATAAAATTGAAAAAAAACCATGTTAATAGAAAAAAAGCTTGCAATTTTTTCTTCAAAAATTCATCATACAAATGTTTACATCAAAAATTTGAAAAATTAAATTTTTGATTTTTAACAAAAAAAAAACTATATTTTTCTTGGCTGTAACTCTGCATTAAAACTCAAGCAAGACATTCGAGACTGCAGCATTTTGATATATGTTTCGCCTTTTTTATACCAACAAATACCGAAAATGTTCTAATTGAGAATCCGGGGGCTTTATTTTTCGATCCTTCGAAAATCGGGAAAATTTTGGGTCGATCTCGAGATTTTCGTGTGAAAAACCAAAGCAGTGAAAAACCAACGCCCTACACCCGGCGGTGGTGTAATGGGCTGCATTATATATTGATTTGAAAAAAGTATTTGAAGATCTCCTAAGTAACTGTTTCATGCTCAGAATGATTGTTAAAACTATTTTCTGACACTTTCCTGAATAAAAATTCGATTTTTTGGAAAAAAATTCATCAAAAATTCAAGTATTTATTTAAGTTTCGCCCCCTGACAGGGGCGTACGCATGGGGGGGGGCAGGGGGGCACGTGCCCCTCCCCCCCCCCCGTCAGATTTTTTCCTTATCGGTGCCTCCCCCTGTCAGATTTTTCCGAAAACGGTGTAGGTGAAATGGCCTGAAAATGGCCTGGTGCCATTCCCCCCCCCCCCCCCCGTCAGAAATTCCTGCGTACGCCACTGCCCCCTGAAGTGCATAAGTACTATGTAGTTGACCTTAAAATTCAGGGAATCATTCAGATTGAGCATATAATTAATTATATCATGCCTAGAACAGTGCCTCGAGTAAAGTCGGTTTTTTGTCGCGAAATTTTCACGCACTACTTCAGTTGTTCAGCCGGACCCCACCTGGAGAATAAGGGAATACCTAAGTTTCGAAAGTGCGATCAATTGACATGTAGACGAATTGACGTGTGGACGAATTGGCGGGTGCACGGATTGACCGTGGACGCATTGAATGTGGACAAATCGACCGCGAAATATGTATAATAATTGATATTTATAGTGAAAAATGCTGCGAAGAAGGCATGTGAAGCAAAACAATATTTGCAGCAAAAAAAGTATTTTAGCAGGATTAGCAAATTAGCAGCAAAAAAAGATCTTTTGGGTGCAAAAAAAGTCCTTCTGCAGAAAAAAGTCTTTTTGGCACAAAAAAAGTCTTTTTGCAGCAAAAAAAAATTAGCAGCGAAAAAAAGTTCTTTGGAAGCAAAAAGAAGTCTTTTCGCAGCAAGGAAAAGCTTTGCCCGTTATATAAACCCCTTTATATTAGTCTCGATGTAAGATACACCTCGATACAAGATACACCTGGTCCGGTCTTGAGGGTGTATTTTATATCGAGACTTGACTGTAACAGGTTTGCAAAATGTTGACTTGGAGCTAAAGGCGCATACCCAATGAGGAGGCTGTTTGCGGATGCTAAAACAGACTACTCACTAATAATCCGCGAAACAGAATCCTCGCTTTTTTACTGTTCTCCCAAAATTATTCAGTTGGTGCAGTTTTTTTATTTTTCAGTTTCTTATATAGCTTCTGACATCATATAGTTGAGGTTTAGGGCTACCAAATGAGCTATTGACTAAGTTAATGTTGATTTAAAAACTCAGATAAAATTTTAAGACTCCGCCCAAGTATCCTAACTCGAATTCGAGTGCGGATGCTTGGGCGGAGTCTTTCTTTTTTAACTCATTTTTTCAACAATATCTAACGTATTAATAGCTTTTCTTGTAGCCCTGAATCTTAGCTACAAAATGGCACTAAAAGAATAATTTTTGAAAAATTTAAAAAAAAGTTATGGCCATTTCTGAGTGTAAAGTCTGGTTTGGCATCCTCAAACAGCCTCCTCATTGTGAATGCGCCTTAAGACACAGACTCCAAAACTCTATAGGGGGGGGGCGATGCGTCTTTATTAAGACATTCACGGTACCTTTACAACAAGGGAAAAATGCACCTATTTTACAATGCTTCAATAGCCAAGAAAATTGCCAACAGGCAAAGTTGGCGAGGTGAAGAATATCGCAAAGAGCATCATGCAATGGTCAAATGTGTTCATGGAACAGGCTGGGATACCCCATTCGGGGAGCTGTTTTTTAAGAGAAAATTTAGTATTTCATCATTTCTAAGCACTTTTAAAGGCTCAGACAACTAAACCAATAAATAAATTGTTGTAAAAAGCACAAAGCACAGGCTCTCATGTGACCATTTATATATTTTAGACTGTCTTATCAGTAAACTCAGCAACTCTCGTGTTTAATCACGACTTTCTACTGGGAGTCAAATTAGGGCTTAACGACTTAATTATTAATCATTTAGTCTATTTTAAGATTTTCGCTGCCATGCGGGCCTCTTTTTCCGGCCTTGCCAGCGACAGAATTAAGGCTACTTTGCCCTTAATTCCGAATTTAAAGCTGAAACTAATGATGGAGCTGTTAGACTAGTGCTTAATTTTGATGAAAATAATAGTGAACATTGGAGATGCATCACTGACGACAAACTAGAGCTGATTTCTCATCTGTTTGATAGGGAAAAGTTTACTTTAAAGGTAGAACAACTTAAAATGGTTACTAGGGCACACAAAAAGGACGGAAAGAAATTTTTAAGAACTACTGCGTTGGCGGCGGAGCTGCCGCTAAATCATATCCCTGCCTCGAAAAATATATGCTTTCATATATGGCCGTGGTGTAATCAACTACGAAGATAATCACAGCACACCTATTATCTGTTTCTGATTATCTCTACATAGTATTTGGGACGGGGGGGGGGGTTGGTCCGTAACACTTTTGTGTTACCCCATTGCACCAGCTATATCTTATTTCTGGAAAATATTTTATTAAGCGAGTTTGTACTCATTCAAAAGCCTTTTCAACGGCGGAGGACCTATGAGATTTATATTTAAAAATTGCTGTCAAATTTTTGATTTTTTGCTTCTTGCAGTTGAAAATTAGGTGTTAAAACTCCCCTTTTCGAGTTTTTTTGACTTCGAAGGTCAAAAACGGATCATAAAAGAAGATATCACTTTTGCGGCCAATTTCATCGTGTTCTTCAAGATGTCAGCTATTGTTTAAGAAAAGAACGTTGAAAATATTCGCGTTTTAAGAGGGGCACCTCCCTATTTTTATGAATGCCATTTTTCTAAAAACCTTCTTTTTCGATTTTTTTGACTTCGAAAAAAAATGGGTCTTAGAGGGGAAAATCACTTTTGCGGTCAAGTTCGCCATATTCCGCAAGATATTAGCTTTTGTTTGAAATAATAAAAAAAAACTATTTATAAGTACAAGCATGACTTAGACGCCTATAGAAGCCTGTTGCCCCATAGCGAGTTAGGTGATTAAGGCGGCTTAGGCGAGTTAGTCGAGTTAGGCGAGTAAGGTTTAGCGTACTTAAACCACCAATTATCTCAAACCAGGTGGATAGTACCTTAATCACCAATGCTCGCAAACGACGTAGGTGCCGATAGGCGCCTGCTGACCCCTGCATGGAGCTTCTCTTATAGCCACTGTGGGACCCCCCCCCGTCCCAAATACTATATGAATCAAATATTCAGGTACTTGACCAACTGCTTTTGCCTCACAGCACTCAATATATTGATGTGGAGAGTGTGGAGGACGGCTATGATGTCATCAAAAAGATGCAGGCAGCCAGTTTAAATGATTAAGCATCCAACATCCTGACATTGTCTAAAAAGTAATTTCAGGTTCGTGGAGCTCCTCTTATAGCCACTGTGGGCATGCTAGCTCTGCTGGTAGACCTAAGACATCGAATACACAACCTACATGTCCTGTCAGTAGCTGAATTTCTGGAATTTGTCAAAGAAAAGTGTGACTTGCTAGTGAGCGCTCGACCAACAGCAGTCAATTTAGCTAATATTGTGGGGGAATTTAAACAATTTCTTGCTCAAATGCTGGATGAATATGGAACGGCTACTGGACTCAACAATAATAGCGCCGAAGAAGAAGTTTCTGATGAGAGAAAACAAAGAGTGCAGACTGTTAGGCAAAAGTAATTTTTTTCTAGAGCCCGTACTCAAATAGTTGCAATAGTATTTTAGAATAGAAAATTTTGTGTTGGATTGGCAAGCCAGAGAGCGGGCTGAAAATAACTTGTTGATAAGGAACTCAATCTCAGCTCTGCATTCAAGCATTGATCCACAAAAAAAGTTGGTTGTGCTGACAATTTGCAATACTGGTAGTTTGGCTACCAGTTCCTTTGGTACTGCTTTAGGTTTGCAGACACCGTTAACTATGTTTTTAGAACTAAAATAATTTTAGGAGTAATTGTGCACCTTTACAAACTAGGTAGATTGCAAGCAGCTTTGGCTCTGGAGACACGTCCTTATAACCAAGGCTCTAGATTGACCGCTTATGAGCTGGGTGCCTACAGAGTGCCTTTTTTGTTATTGGTATTTTTTTGAGTCGAGACTAAAATCGGCGGTTAAAAAGTTAGTTTTAGGCAGATAGCATGGCTGCCTATGCGATGAAAACTTATAAAGTTGACGCTGTTTTAGTCGGTAAGTTATTTGGTGTGAAAGAAAATTAAACTTTTTTGCAATTAATCATTACAAAAAAACTTTTTCAACCTAGCTAAAAAGAAAATATTATCGGTCTGCACTTTTCTACCAAAATAAATACCGTATTTACTCTAATTTAAGACCCCCAAGGAGGTGGGTTGAAAAATTTAAGACCCCCCCCCTCTAATTTTAGCCTCGCTCCCCTTTTCATTAAAATACTTTTTAAAGCTTCGAGGAACATTCTCGAGGTCTTCTTAACGTACGCTGGTCTACCATTGCTAAGCCTAAGCCTAAATTTATACATTACTCATATTTAGGGTAACAATGCAATTTTTTTACCATTTCATAGCAAAATGGTCAAAAAATTTCACCTTTAAATTTTCAACTTCAAATGGTATTATGTGGAAGGTGAATTAGGTGAATAACCATTTACACAGTATTTTTATTTCATCTAACATAGAATTTAAAATTCTGTTAAATGACACCAAGAATTTTCAAAAAACTTCGAAATTACAAAAATATTTGGGAATCACGGTTTTCACTCAAAAAAAAATCCGGGCCAACAATAATATAAAGCCGAAACAGTGACAAAATTAAAAGTTTAAAATTATGGTGTTTCTCACAACTAAAAATTTTGATTTGTGTTTCTGAAATTGTTTTTATTTCAGTCATTGTAATTTTAGTTCCAGAATGAAAGGTCTTTGTTTATGACTTTTGTTGGGATAAATGGGGTTGAATCAGGGGACGTAACTGTACTTTTTAAACAGATGTGTACTTTTTTTTGAGACCCAAAATCTTTTTTATTTTTGAAGTTTTTAGTGAAAATCTTTTTTTGGTGCTCAAAAATCGATAAGCACTGGATAAAATGGCACTTTTTGACGAAAAATGACTAAATTGTACGTTTTTTTGGCCAAGTGTACTTTTTTCAAATTTCGAGTTACTTACCCTGGATTAAATAATATAAGCCCCCCCCCCCCCCAAGAGGGGGGGTTGAAAAATTTCAACCCCGGGGCTTAAATTAGAGTAAATACGGTATATGGCGGCCGGAAGGTCATAGGTTGTCGCAAAATTATGGACACAAATGTCACAAAAGTCAAATAAGTTTAAAAGGACCCGGTTCAAAAAAGGATAAAATAAAAGGGAAATTAAGCAACTAGCATTTTTAGAACCCACCTTAAAGATATTAATTACTGATCAAGAAACATCAAGCAGACGAACAGTTTGCCCATATGGCTGCTGTGTTTATAATTTTGCGTGAATCATTTTTAACCGTGCTGATAAATAATAAAACCATAGAAGCCTTACACCTTCTAACACAAAAATTCAAGTATTTTGATAATTTTATTTATCCCAACCTCAATTTTTGCCTTGGAGGACCAAGATAAATCAAGGTTTTTGGTCAAAAAATTTTTTCGAAGAGATCGATTTTTATGTAGAAAACAGTCGAAACAAAGTTTTTATTGGGCATACCTTAATCTTGCCGTAAATACTCTTAATTTTGCCGCAAATATTTTTCTCCGCAATACTCTTAATTTTTAAATTTAGCCAAAAAAGCAAGGGAGCCAAGCACTTTCATAATTTTTTTAAAATAATGGCTTAAATTTTTTAAGAGTAGTTTCTAGCATCTTTGGAGCATTTTTACAAAACATTGTTTTTTGACAAAAAAATGTCTTGCGCGACCAAGGTCACATTTTAATGTTTAGATCATCTAAGTCCTTTTTGGCGATTTTCACGAATAAATGCTCAAGACATAATAGAATATATAATATTATAAACACCTCATGGAAAATGTAAGCTACTATTTAAAAAAAATTATGAAAGTGCTTGGTCCCTTCTGCCCTTTGGCTAAATCTAAAATTAAGAGTTTTTGTAAAATATTTGCGGCAAAATTTATTTTTTTTTGCGGCAAGATTAAGATATGCCCGTTTTTATTGTTTTTAGCGCTTGAAAATTACTTAGGAGACGTTTAGACATTTTTTTAAATAGTTATCAAGTGCGCCCCGCAGGCTGAATAAGTGCCCATTGCTCGGCTCTATAACTGGCTTCACCGCAACTTGATAAAAACTATTTGGACGATTCTGGTTTTATTTCAATGGGTTTGGAATCAATACAGTTATTTAAACTTCAGATACTTTTAGCAAAAAAAGACCCGTCAAAGTCTTAGCTATTTTTCGGTATACAATTTGAACGAATATTGGGTGCGAAAATACTCATTCCAAACCCATTGAAATAAAACTAGAATAGTCCACCAGTTCTTCAATCCTCTCGAAAAGAGGTAACTTACAGTCTTACCTGCGATCTAACACTTGTATCTGATGCAAATTTTCATGCTCTATCACGTGATATTTTTATTTTCAAATTTACCTATAAAATGCTGAGAAAATCATGAAACCAAACCATAACCACCTGAATTTTCGTCATTTTGACATATTACAGCGATGGATGTGGTCTGGATATATAGTGTCCGCTTTTTAAGAGATCTTTCCCTTTCCTTGAAACGGTCGTCTATTTCAAATCGGTTATTGGGTCACTTGACCCGTCCAAAGATCATTTTGAAAAATGATCTACGTGAAATTCTGCATCTAAATAAACCAATGTAACGCTTCGCCTTTCTCGTGTTACACACAAATAATTGATAACTTAACAGAGATTTTTTAAAATTTTGAACCACATCTTGTTGCCTCGATTTCTGACCCCTATTTCTTTTATGCATATCGTGTAGAAGAGGTTGTTTATAGTAGGGTCTTATGGATTAAGTGTCGGAAAAAGTCCAACTTTCAGGGACCCCTGCTCGCTGGTAAGGACAGAGTGGCAATATTTAGTCTCTTTATACTGTAATCTATTTCCAGCAAGTATCAGGAGTATATGTACAACGTGATATGTCATTCAACGCCAGAAGAGATGCTCTGTTATCTTGCATGTAAAAGTTTTCTGAAACAATAACGAGCAATAAAAAAAAGATTTTTTTCGTAAAAAAGTCATTTTTCGGAGGGTTTAATTTGGTATATTTTGACTATTTTTTGCCACTCTCTCCTCCTTCCCAAAAATTTGAAACATAGCACCAGAAAGCTCACGTTAGATTCAGTTCACGTCGGATTCAGTTTAATGACCCGAAAAACGAGCATGCAACAGAAAGTTACGGCCAAAAGAAGATCACTCTTCATAAGTTATTCAAATAGCATTTTGACGTAGAACTTTTTATCCGCTATGTCAACCTGAAATTTTCTTACCGGATTCATGTTTAGCATAATTTATTTGCATGTAAAACTGCTCTTGAAGTTAAAAAAACGAACTTCAAATCTGCGCAAGACAACAAACATCTGGCTTTAAAAAATATGGAAAAATTACTCATTTGAATGTCTATTTGTCTTGAGCGGATCTGAAATTTGACAAGTAGTTTTTAACTTCAAGTGCAGTTTCACATGCAAATTTATCATGCTGAACACGAATCCGGCAACAGAATTTTAGGTTCTACGTCAAAATGTTGTTTGAAGAATTGGTGAAGAGTTATCTTCTATTGGTCGTAACTTTCTGTTGCATACTCGTTTTTCGGGTCATTTAAGTGTATCCGACATGAGAATGGCAAAGCTTTCTAATGCGATATTTCCGATTCGCGGCAAGGGCAAGCGACTGGTGAAATGACGACAAAATATGCCAAAATTTTACCCTCCGAAAAATGACCTTTTCTGAAAAAAAGGCATTCTTCTCAAAAATTAGCAATTTTTTCAAAAAAACCTTTTTTCACAGGATGAAAGCGCTTCTCCCTTCTATACAGTCACATCCACTTCTTCTGCGTCGAATGACGTGTCACGTTATATACATACTCCGGTAAATTGCTGGAAAAAACAAAAACATAGTGTATTTCACCACTTTTGACCCATGAAAGTTGAACTTTTTCCGACACTATATCCGTAAAACCCCACCTTAAACAACCTTCTCTACACGATGGGAATGCAAGAAATGAGGTTGCGAAATCGAGGTAACAAAATGTCCTTATATCTGGTCCAAAATTACAAAAATCGTTTTTAATTTAATTTTGTTTTACTTTATTTTTATGTAATTTTTTTCATAGCTCAATTTACAGGTGCCGACCAAGTTGCTTTAAATGGAGACACTGCAAACAAAGTTGGCACCTATATGTTAGCAGTGTTAGCAAGTTATCACAAAATTCCATTCTATGTAGTCACACCCACTTCTTCTATCAATCCAAAAATATCCAGCGGAGTTGATATTTTGGTTGAAGAAAGACCTGCATGTGAGCTGATCAAGTTTAATGGTTACTTTTATAATAAAAATAATTAATAGCTAAAATTTATCTTTAACGTGGTTCAAGGTGTGCTTACAGCTCCAGCTGACTGTACAGTCTGGAATCCAGCTTTTGATGTAACGCCCGCCTCCCTAATCACAGCTATTTTGACGGAAAAAGGCAACTTTGCACCGGAAGATTTAAACAAAGTTTTTCAATGAAAAGTTTGCTTCTGTATCAGGGTGACTATTTGGGTACTAAATAGTACTTTTGGGGCACTAAATAATACTAAAATAGTACCATAAAGTACTAAGGTACTAATTTAGTATTAATTACTATTTTAGTACCTACTACAAAATTAGTAATTAGTACTCGCAGCATTTTTTCTATTTTCTGCGGTTTTTATGTTAAAAAGACACACTGCACATATGTTTGTTTGTTTTTAACATAAAATATCTAAAAAAAATTGTCACTAGGACAAGAAGAATGCATATCTGTGTGTGAATTCTAGCCATAGTACTAAATAGTGCTAAGTAGCAAAATAGTACCTAGTACTAAATAGTACTATTGATACTAGGTACTATTTTAGCACTAGAAACTATTTTAATACTAAATACTAGTTTAGTACTATGGTCGAAAAACACACAGATATATATTCTTCTTGTCTTAGTAACACTTTTTCTTAGTTATTTTATGTTAAAAACAAACAAACATATGTGCAGTGTGTCTTTTTAACACCAAAACCGCAGAAAATAGAAAAAGTGCTATGAGGTACTGAAATAGTATTTAGTACTAAATTAGTACCCTAATACTTTATGGTACTTTTTTAGTACTACTTAGTACTTAGATAGTACTATTTTCTAATGAATTAGTACCCAAATCGCCACCCTGGTCTGTATATAAAATATTATATAATTGTATGTTTAACATAAACCTGGAAATAAAATATGATATATTTATAAAACAGCCAAACCTTGATATAAAATTGATATATTTTTTTCTTTTTAAGAAGTGTTCAAAAATCAATTTTTTGCATTTACAGTTGAAACTCGATATGGTGTACACTTGAAGCCGGTCTCCAGGGTGTACCCTATGCACTGTACGTTTCTTGGTAATTTATATAAAAAGAAGCGAACATTGATTTTTTGAAAATATTGTTTTGGCATCATAACAAGATCTCATGCGAAAAAGGTCAACTTTTTTCGACATACCACAAATTTACCAAAAAGTGGCTACACTCGAACTTGAATATAAGACCAATCCAAAAAGTTCGTTTTTTCTTAGGCTCGGACACTTTTTTTGGATCTATTTTCGAAGGCTTGGCCAGTTATTTTTTGACAGTCTGGTCGAAACTGTTGCAAGGATTCAGATTTTGCAGATCGTTTTTCAGAAATTTAATTGTTTTGCTTTTTAAAAACAAAAACTCAAGATAACGACACCTTATTTCAAAAAAGAAGTGTCGTTATCTCGATTTTTTATATCATAACTATTTAGTTTTTGAAGAAACTACCGGCGAAATCGCCATTAGGCACTTGGACCACTACCTTAGTTGCACTAACCCTTTTATGATTTTAACGTCTACTGTTACTAATCGGCGACCTCAAAAAACAAATTCGAAAAAATTGCTTGATCATCTTGAAATTCGCTAAACCAAAAAATTTAATAGGGTAAAACAATCATTTTTTCTTGCTGTAGTTCAGTTTATATTGTTTCATATATGTTATAAGTAAAAAAGTAAGTTTATATTTTGAAGTATAAATGAAAATAATCAACGATAATAATGATAGCGACACATTTATGCTTTGAGACATAAATTTGAAAAAAAACCAAAATAGGGATCTTGTCGGTTATCCATGTACACTTTTTCAATTTTTGCATCACTTTAATTTTTAGGCAAATTTTTTTCCTAAATCATTTATTTACACATATTAGACCATAATATTACACATAACATAATATTACACAGAATTTAAACCGAAAAATAATTTACTTCGAATCTTTCTATTTCTGTTCCCGGCGGCACATAGTCTTAATTTCATCCAGCATTACTTGGAAAACATCGGCGTCTGCAGGCAACGAAGATCTCCATATATTCTGCCATGTAGCTTTCAAGGAAATTGCGATTTGTTCCCATACGTTTGCGATTATCGTTTTTCGGCCCACGCCACATGCTTTCTACATTTTGCGTATGAATCTGAATTAAATTAAAATATAATCAGATAGGAACAAAGGAACACATACCGTTGGATCATCAGGATCTATAAAGTTCAGCGAATGATTAATCTTGAAGTGCTCAAATTCTTTTCCAACTTGAGTATAAGCATTCCAGCAGTCTAAAATGAAAATAAAAACACAATCTAAACTAAAAAGGTGCCTGAGATAATTGTAGATCCCTCAGCTATTCGTTCTCTGATTATCGGCAGAAGAGTTGCAGCTTTGCGGTCTGGCACGAGCACAAGAAAACGTTCCCTGGTTTCACGGCAAATTCCTCCGAATATCCATTGCTGTGGTAGAACACGACCTGCATTATTCTTACGCCGAGAGAAGACGCTTTCATCAATTTCGACAGTGTATCCTAAATCATAGGCTAACAAACGCTAAAAAACAAAGTGATATACCAAATCCGCCAATTTTCTTGTCATTGTTGCAACCGCAATTTTCCATGCACAGACTTCGCGTAGGAATGAATTGTAGTCGACGACGGCTTCGCGGCTTATTTCAAGTTCCCTTTCACAGAAGTCACAGGATGTCAGTTTGTAGCACCAACAGTAAATGAACAGGATTATCTTATGCACAGGTAGCCGAGTTGTTTCCAGCCAGTTGTTTACACGAAGACCGATACGAGGATTTTTCTGCTTACAGTTACCAGTCCGACAGGTCCACTGAACTTGTTGACCAAATTTCAACTTCTATAAAAATGTCATACAAAATGAAAGAAAACAAACTGAAATACCATTTTATGAAAATTCCGCATGTCATTTCTGTTGCACGATTCCATGATTTTGAAGGAATTCGACAGCTGACTTCTCATCATGAACTTTACGGACTAGATCGAATAGCTTCATTCTATTTTCTGAATGAATGAAACCGAAGGAAAAATTGTAAAAAGCAAAAATAAAAACGCTTTGCGTGTTTTAACACGAAATAAAACGCAATCAAAAACATTTCTATGCTTGTTTAAAAAAAATGAAAAAGTGTACATGGATAACCGACAAGATCCCTAGATATATATGTTATAAGTAAAAAAGTAAGTTTATATTTTGAAGTATAAATGAAAATAATCAACGATAATAATGATAGCGACACATTTATGCTTTGAGACATAAATTTGAAAAAAAACCAAAATAGAATTAAGAAAACAAACAAAAATACTAAGTCAAACATAAATGGGATAAGACAGCAATATTGAATTTAATAGTAGTAATAACACTTACATTTCGTTTCTTACAATACAGTCAACTCTCCAATAACGAACCCCCTGAATAACGAACTCTCTCAATGACGAACACTTTTTTTGTTTGGTTTGGTTGGATTTTGGATAAAGTACTTATAACGGACTTTCTCAATAACGGACACCTAGAGCCGGTCCCCAGGGGGTTCGTTATTGGGAGAGTCGACTGTAGCAAAAAATATAACAAACAAGCAGGATTTCACTGTGAAATTTTCACACAAACACAAAACATTAATATTTTTGAAATCCTTACTTCTTCTAGAAAAAAGCACTGGTAACTTTTTGTACAAAAAACAACTGCACGAAAAAGTAACAGTGAGAATTGCGTGGAGCCCAAAGTAGGAAGCACATATTTGATCTGATATTTTATGAAAAAAAACAGTAAGAGACTTTCTATTGGGTTTTGAAATCACATTATACCTTAAAAATTTAAAACACTTTATATTTGATAAGTTTTGAATTTCAAATATTTTTGTAAAAATCAAATTCTGAAACCTAACAAAAAAGTCCTGTTTAATTTGTATACCCTATTTCCTCTAATTGCCGCCCCCCCCTAACTCATAGTGGTCCGAAATTTCTGTTTTGTTTACTGTTTGAGCTATATAAAAAGTGCCTGAGAAGGATTTTAAAAATCTAACAGGCATTTTTTACACAGCTCAAACAGTTAATGAAAACACGAATTTTTAACTAATTGAAGTTTAAAAAAATTGCATGCTTCTAATTGCGGCCCCGCGGCGGCAATTGGAGGAAGTATGGTACTCAAAAAGTTTTTTACGGAATTTAAATATGTATTTTCAAAGTTGAAAAATTGTCTTGGCATTTTGAGTCAGTGGACTAACGAAAATCTCATACTGATCAAATCAGCTAGTTTAGAAACGTGTATTGCAGGTTTTGAGACTCAAAATGCTAAAATAGTTGATAACTATTAATTATTTAAAAAAATGTTTATTATCTGACTTTATTCCTGATGTTGCCAATTAAATCAAGTACAAATAATAAAAATGTCAATTGTAACAATTTTAATTGAACACAAGCATAAGTAGTGGTAGGACAAAAAATGTTTGAAAGAGTGGTATAAAATTGGTGTAGGAAACAAGGAAAGAAAGGCAGGCCAATAGCAAGCACAAATGCAACAATTTATATCAATATTTACAACAACAACAGCAGCAGAGATTTGAAATTGGACAATTCATGAATTAAGTCTTTAGTAATATTAGTTCTACATATAAAAAAGGCTTGTTCGTAGTCATTTCGGCAATATCTAAGTATGCATCTGTCGACAAAAACACATGCCTTTTTCTGTTTTCATTTTTGATTAAAAAAAAAGTTCCAAAAAAATATGTGGTTGCTATACCCGAAATTAAATTTCCGCCAAATTAGGAGGACAAACTGTGTAACTCAACAAGTTTATTTTTGAAAATCTACAAGGACTTTTGAGGACAGCCTACTCTGCTATACTTTCACAAGAAATCCAAATAGCCACTTATTTTGTTCTTGGGCGAAAGTATATTGCAGAAGATGACATGTCAAGTTTTACAAAACAAGAAACAATTATATTTTTCAAAGGTGCTTTAACTGGGCATCAACTTGAGGAGATGGATGCAGCTCGAAAGTCACTTGAACAGGTGATTGCAAATTGGCTTTAACTGGCAAATAGGCCAGCAGTTCATTGAACAGCAATGAGTGGTCTTTGGAGTCGCTCTGGTTGGTGCTTACTGTTTGAGGAGAAAGCTTTGGAGACTATAGGGTTTGTTGGTATCGCATGAGGAGCTTGATGAGCATGAAACAGGCTGAGCAAAGCCTTCTGGTCTGGAAGAGTGGGCTCCGCTGCCGGAACCGGCACTCAGCACATTCACTGACAATGGACTAGCTGATCCACTCTGAAATTGCCAATTTTATTGTAATTTTTCTTTGGACTATCAAGAATTAAAACCATATTTTTTCAATGCTAACATATTATATACTCTCACGACGCTAATTTGTTTTATCTTCATTCAAAAATGATGCAAAGTACCGTAAAATATCTATTAATTAGAATTTATTAGGACAGGGTGTATTATTAGAGGTCACAACTTCTCAAGTCATTTGTGGCATTGTTTTTTATCAATGAAAAATCCAACATTCTCAGGCACACGACCACTTAAATGTGGCCAAGAAACACGGCCATTTTTGTGCCTAAGAATGTTGGATTTTTATATTATTTTTTGACATGAAATACTTACAACATTGGTGCAATTGAACATTAGAGGTAGACACAGACGTGGGTGAAGGCCAATTGCACTGTGTAAAGTTGATGGCCGATGGAGACGGCTGTTTCTCAGCCTTCACCGGCAACATCAACGACAGTGCAGACAGGGAGAGACTAGTGTGTGTGCTTTAGACATTTGTTGGTCTTCACTATCAGGTGTGGACTGCAAAACAAACGAACATGTAAAACAAGAAACAAGTGTGAATACAGACTGGACAATAAGTTAAGTATTTATTTCAAGTGCCACATGGGTTTCAGATTTTTAAAATCTCAAGCAACTTTCGAAGTGGTTTTGATATCCTGAATCCAAATTATACTATTCTGGCCATCCCAATATGTACAGCAAATTCGACGAAGACGTGTTTATTTTCTTATTTGTGAGATTCTTTTCTGCTGGGTTTCGAAAAATGGTGAGATAAACTTTTCCGTTTGGGAGAGATCTATGAATTCAATTTTTAAACCCATTTTTGTGATCCAGGTAATCAGTCTAAACAAGATAAAAAGTTACCGTGTGACTGTGTTTTTCATCCTTAGGCTGACTTTGTAATCGGCATTGCTCTTCATGGATCTCGCTAACCACCTGGTTGACCACATGATGGCTTCCATTCTGCTCTTGTTCGTCAATCAAAAGCAAGGCTTCATCATCAAAAGACATGCAGCCAGAGGAATGACTGCTGGTTGCCTCAGCTCCAGGCATTTCAAGGATCAATGGCTGGCTGTCTTCCAAATTGCTTTCTTCTTTAATGAAGGTGTTCAGAAAAGTTTCTTCGTAAGTCAGTTGAGCTGACTTTATGCCGTCTTCATGGGTTTCCATTTGTGTATCCTGGTCAGGTAGAGATCTGCAGCCATGTGATGCGGAGTTGTTGTTGCTGTCTTGTTGGCCAATGAGGTACAGCTTGTCTTCGGAGTTGGAGCGAACTAACTTTTCTTTCTTAATTTCTAGCTCAGGGATAGTGGTCTCCTCAAGGGAATTCAGGATTTGACCTTGTTCTTTTTCAGCTCTAAGATGCCCGATGACGTGTTCACTGCACTCGATTCTGGTAGAGAAGCGGCGCTGGCACTTCATGCAGGTGAAGCAACTGCGAAGCTTCTTGACTTTTTCTGAAAAAAATCCATTATTATTACAACCTCCATTCCAATGTCGATGTAGACTATTTCAATTATGTTGGTACGACTTATATAAAAGTTTATTATAAGATGTTCTGATCTGCTGCATTCTAGTTAAAATAATGTTTGATGGGATGTTTTATTATTTTCGTTATTGGAGCTAAGTGTGATCGGGTTTAAGATTTTTTGTTGGCAAGGTAAAACTCACTTGGTGAGATTACAGGTCGCTTTGACTTTTTGGTTGGGGATAACTTGGCTACAAAGTTGTGGTGTACTGATCGTGTGTGGTTAGCTAGACTGAGCTTGGACTTGTAGCGACGATTGCAATGCATG
Source organism: Ditylenchus dipsaci (assembly GCA_004194705.1). Classification (NCBI taxonomy): domain Eukaryota; kingdom Metazoa; phylum Nematoda; class Chromadorea; order Rhabditida; family Anguinidae; genus Ditylenchus; species Ditylenchus dipsaci. The sequence continues at coordinate 734,855 of SADC01001301.1, forward strand.
CAAGTGAATTGAGCAATTGAAGCGGGCATAGGTTGATTAAGCGCCTGTAAATTGAATAGAAATTAATATAGCATGGTATAGTTGAAATATTTATTTCTACCTGATTAGCCTGAGCCATCTTCAAAGCCACTCTTGTGATCACATCATTTTCATCCGCTGTAGGCAGCTGTCCACCACCAGTCAACATGCCCAAAGAATCAGCAAACTGTCCGAAAATCTCTGCTGAGTGGTTGCTGATGGCGTGAAGCTGCATTTTCATCTCATCTCCAAAGTGATCATTGCAAAATCTACACTTAAAGGCAGAGGACGAGGCTGAAGATGTGGCACTATTAGCGGCTTCGAAAGTGGATGATGCTGATGACGAGGGAATATTGTTGTCCAAGCTGTTAGCATCTTCTAAACATTCTTCTTTCTTGATCTGGTCAACCTTAGTTTCCAAAGGGCGACATGCCGCAATGGAGTTCAAAATCATCTCCACATTGGCGGTCAGATGGTCAGCGTTGGCTGCGTTACCTTGGCCATCATCATTGTCAAACTCAGGTTCATCCTTTTGCAGAGCTGGCATTTGAGTGGGTTCGTCAAGAGTGGGACCAAAGAAGTGTTGTTGTAATTGCTGTTGGTGCTGGGATAATCTGTTTGCACTAAGTCCACCCATTAAGTGAGGGTTGAAGGTGGCTGACTTGGGTGTGCGAGAAGGAGTCACAGAGCCGTTGTGCACATGAGCACCGCTGTTGGCTGGAGGGGTGAGCAAAGGTACCACTCCATGGGTTTCTTTTTTGTGAACACGTAGGTCGTTGCGGGTCTTCAACTCTACCATACAGATGTCACATCTAAAAAAGATTTGATCATGAAGTGCTGGGTTATTTTTGTTGAGCAAGTTCTTAGCTACAATGTCAAACACGGTATAATACTACGCAAAGTTATGTGGTCGACTCTCTAATTAGCGTCCAACATGTAAAAGTCCAGTCTGTATTGTAAAATTCCGAAATTTTAGACATGAAATTTTTGGGAGGTTAGAGAAATTCTTAGATTCAAATGTTTTTTTGATGTTAACAAAAAACACAACAGACCTAATATTTTCTTTAGAATCTTAATAGGCAATCCACAAGTTTGAGTTTCTCAGCCTTTATACTTACCGTACGACACGAGATTTCGGCACGCTTTGTTTTGCTTGTAACTTTTTATGTTTTGGTTTCGAACAAAAAAAAATTGCTGAAAAATAACCAAAAGATAAAAAGTTACAAGCGAAACAAAGCGTGCCAAAATCTTGGTTCATACGGTATATATATTATGCTGCAATTGCTGCGATTAGATTGATGATCCCCAAGTCCAATAATTTTGGTTGGAGAAAGGATGAAAATGAGCCTGAGCTCGCCCAAGATTATGGACATTCGATTGGTCTCGAAACCTTATTTGAACTCACCGAAAACTAATGGATCCAGCTTTCTCCTTTCCAATGTATCGATGTTAGCAATCACACTCTTGTTCTCATCAATCACGATGTTGTGCATCTTGAGCATATGAGTTCTCAAAAAATATTTGTTGCACACTTCTTTGTTGCACAAATCACAGTAGTTCTTGCTGGTTGACGAATATTGTCTTTTAGCAGCATTTTTAGCTTGTTGTAGCCCAGATCCTTGAGCAGTCGGAGATGACACAGTGCCAGGTGTACCAGCACCACTCATTTTTGCCATAGCTGCCTGTGCTTCTCCCAGATCTCCACCGAATTGTGCCAGTTGAGAAGGCATCAAAAAGGGTAGTTGAAGTCCGGCCGGCAGCAAGTTGTTGAGAATTTGTTGGTACTTAGTTGCGATTGGGCACTTGAGTTTATAGCAGCATCGGCAGATGCTTGTGTAGCAGCTGCAGATGAGATTGGAGAAGTCGTAGTCCTTTGGTTGTTCTGTAATGATGTAATAGAAGAGCCTCCGTGCTGAATAATCTGGTGCTGAAGCAAATTGATTCGTGAGTCGAACTCTTTGTCACAAAAGTCACAAGCGTTGGCCGTATTGTTGTTTGTGGGCTCGTTGAAAGGGTTGTTGAATGGCTGGTTTTCCACCGGAGATCTTGTGGGTGTCCTGGAATAAATGAATTATATTTGTATGACTTGAATGACTTGTATTAAGCCCACCAAGCAAGCTGAATTTTTTTATCACAAAAAACTTAAGTAAAAATGTGTGGTGGCCCATACGCAAGCCGATTGTGACTGGTAATTTTCCTTATTTTCGTAAAAATAAAATTAAAATTAAAGTCTTTAAGTTCCAAAACATAGGTTGTTGGTGGTTTTAGTTATGGATTTTAACTAACTAGCCATCGACAACAAACCATTCAATTATGTTTGTGTCCATATATATATGAGCCAGGCGTACGAAATACATTCTGGCTTGTAAAAAACTATTCACACACCTTTGCTCTGTATCTGCAGTTCTCGCCCACCGCTCATTGCTGAAGGAAAAGAGTTCAAAAAGTCGAGTGCCGACTTTCCATTAAACAGTTGAGCCACGTTGTTGCTTCCATTCCCAGCCATCAAGCCAGCCATCATGTTGGGTGCTGATGTTGAAGAAGAGGACAACTTGGGCATTTTGGCCATTGGGCTTGAATCTCCAGACAGGTTTCTGTCATCACCGACAAAATTATTGGCGGCAGACACAATCACAGAGGATTGCAGCGGATTAGCATTTGTAGAGGAAGTGGATATGGCTCGGTTTATGTAGCTCTCAGCATCGAAACTGGTCTGACCTAAAACCAATCCTGTTATTTTGAAACATATTTTGCTAATTTATGTAAGGAAAATTTCGATGCTACTGAATATACTTCCTCATACCCCCCCCCCCCCCCCCATCCCAAATATTTTTTAGGATTACTTAATTTTTTTTTTTTTAAAAAGCTGAAATTGCTATGGTTTGGCCCTGAGCTTAAGGTCCAAAGCCTTAGTTAAAGCCTGAGGGATAAGCCTGATTTCTAAGCCTAAAAATTATTAGGGGGAGGGGTGTATATTCCAGTAGCGCCAAAAAATTTCAATCAGCTGCAAAAAAGTCATTTAAAATATATGTTCCTGAAGCCCACAGGAAACTTTTGCAAATGTATTTTTCAAGATTATTAGGTATGACACACATGACACACAGAATCGACTTACCAAAATTAGTTTTAATCGGTGATCCCGTAGTTCCATCATCACTGATGCCATGCTTCTTTAGCTTGTGAGTCTTCAAAAAATATCTGTTGCACAAATTCTTGTCACAGATCTCACAGTACGAGTCCAAAGACTTGTTTGGACTGCCTGAGAATGAGAAAGAGCCGGATGAAGCGGCCAGCAAGGCCGCTGCAGCTGCCACAGCTTGGTTGTTACTGGCATCCATTCCATTTAATGGGTTGCCTAATCCTAGACCTGCTGCCAAAGAAGCAAAATCTGGTCCACTCATGCCAGCCATTTGAGAGATTTGGTTGTGGCTTGTGGAATTGGGCATTTGATTTGAGGCACTAGATCCAAAGAAGTCAACCGGAAGGCCATTGCCAGCTCCAAACAAATTTAACAACTGAAGTTGATCGAAAACATTTGAAGAGTTCTGTTGCTGAGAATTGGGTGAAACTGGCTGAGAGGGGGCGGTCGAGGCTGGATTGCTGGACTGGCCGTTGGAGTTTTGACACTGCCCCTTTGCATGGGTTCCATTCTGAAGCACTAGTTCGTTGCCAGATCCATTGCTGATCAAACTAGCCATGATTTGAGCTAACTCATTGGCGTTCAGATCGCCAAAGCCGGACACACTATTGTTGTTAGTAGGACTAGGCTCCGGTTGGAAGTTGTTTTTGGAGTTGTTTAGATGCTCTGAATTGGTGTCTTGGTTACTTAACTGGCTGTTAATAGCAGCAGAACCGAAGAGCTGCTCCAATAATCGTTGTTGAGCTGCAGCGGCGGCTGCCATATTAGCATAGGTTTCAGGTTCATTGGTAGGGGTTGGATTGGTGGAAGAGGGAGTGAGATTGGCTGTCACTGATGCAGCTGAAGATTCACTAGGTTGAGCAGTTGCCTGTTGCAGTTGGCTGAGGTAGAAGTTGTGCATTGGATTGCTCTGAAATTTTGTAGGTGAGAATGGGATATGATATGGCTTTAATAAAAGTTTTATTGAAAATAAAACCCTTTTGATGTGCTGTCTCTATCAAAAAAAAATTCAAATCATAAGTTTTGAAATTGTGCAAAAAATGCAGGAATATATCTTCTTACCCTATTTTTTATTTCTAAATAAAAAAATTGCGAAAATAATGCAATAGAATTTGTCATTTAGAGAAACCCAGAAGCCTTTTTTTAAAAAAATTTGGTATTTGAAGTTGGATGCGCCGATTGTAGAAGTCCAGTCTCTCCCTGATTGTACAAATACAGTCGACGCTCGATATAACGAAGCCCCAAAAGTTGGTTCCCACCTAGGGCCGACACTTCTTTTAGCTCCATTTTGAAAGTCGTTTTCCAAATGGATTCGCCTGTCTGGTCCAAAATATCGCAAGGATTCCGATTTTAAAGGTCGTTTTTTTTAAATAAATAATTTTGTCATGAAGACCCGCAACGCTCAATTTAACGAACCCCTATTTTCAAAAAAGAGGTTCGTTATATCAAGCGTTGCGGGTCTTAATGACAAAATTATTTTATTAAAAAAACGACCGGTAGAATCCTTGCGATATTTCGGACTAGACTGGCGAATCACATTTGGAAAACGACTTTAAAAATGGAGCTAAAAAATTGTCGGACCCTAGGTGGGAACGAACTTTGGGGGAGGGGGGGAGGTAGATTATATCGAGCGTCGACTGCATTGTATCGCAAATATATGCATAGCGATACGCATAACAAAAGTTAAATTGAGTAAGTAAATTGAGAAGTTGAACTGAAATTCAAAGTGTAACCGCTCTTGTGAACCTTTTTAGGTTATGTTTCAAAGACACTTAACTAATTTTAACTTCTTTTTAATTCACACTTTTCCTTACTATCTTCTCAATTTTTTCTCCTTTTCTGATCGGCAGTTTGAGAAGAGGAGAAAAAAGAAACAATAATTTTCTTATCTCGCTCAAAATTTCGAGTCGTTTCAATTAGTTTACCAATTATTAAAGTTTTATTTGTTTGTCTTGCAAATGCAGTTTACAGTCCAAAAAATTACACTTGAAAATTAATGTTTTAACAAAATTTTGCAGTTTCATTGAAAAAAAGGCACACATTATAATTATCCCACCCTAAACAATGATGCGACGATTGGATTGCAAGCTAGATATATTTTCGACAAGGTATTACTAAAAGTTAAAAAAATAAGCGGCTAGGCGACATTCAAACCTAACGCAATGTCTACCAGCACCGAACTCGAAGTGATTAAAAACTGACTAATATTTGCAAAACTTGTTGATGGATTATAAAAAAGAAAACTTATTTATGCATTTGAAAATGTTGTGTGCCGAACATGATTTCACATTCCAATTTCGATTATGCAAAATTTCAAAATGAAAAGCTTGCCTGGTTATCCATTGACGCCGCAGCCATCATCAAGCGTTGCAAACTGTCATTATCCATACCAAATTGTTGATGCTGCAAATTTTCGAATCCATTCATATTGTTTTCACTGAACTCGTCTGCTTCCGGCAGAACTTTATAAGCTGACGAAGAAGTTGTTTGGCCACCATTTTCACCAGAAGACGCCAAGGTGGAGGTGGTAGTTTGTTGGTTATTAGAAATACTGGTTGAAGACGAAGAAGCCATTGGTGACAAGAAATTAAGCTGAGGGCAGGTCGACGACGCTAAGTTCTGCATTTGTGAATACTTTTTGTGGATCTAGTTGACAATTGACACAATAACGTGGATAGCTTCCATAAAAAGGTATTTTTGGCTGGAACTACTACCTTTGCTACTGCTAATTATAAAGATCTTTAAAAGTAGAAATTTTCTGCTAATAAACAGTGTCCAATTGGTAGAAAATAGCAATTTGGTATTTTATTCTGCTAAACTCAATGTTTTTAGACAACAGCAGCTAGCTAGCAATTATTAGATCAGTAGCAGGTTGGAATTTGTAGGTGGAGGATGAGACGTGTGAAAGACCGAAAATTTTTCTAAAAATTTTGAAATATTAGGCAAGATAAATAAACTGAGAAAGTTACGCGAAGGACACTACGAGCATACAATAAAATGACATTTTAACCTAAATCTCAATAAAAATAAATAAAACTGTAAAAACAAGTTGACACAGTTAATGTTTTAATAGTGTTGTGAAATTCTTTGGGGATACAAAAAGCGTTGAATATCGACAATGGCATTTTAAAAAAGTTTTCGAAATTCAACAGAACTTTTCTGAGCAAAAATTCCTTTTTTTTGATGTATTCAAAGTCTTGTGTATTAAAAAATTACTGAAGGGTTCCATGGGAACATCCGTGAGCAGTTGCACTCATCCTAGGTGCCATGCTCATACGAGCTATCTGTGATTAATTTTTATTTTTATTTTTCTCTCATTTTCAACAAATGCGTGTTAAAAAATTATTTTTTAAACTTGGTAATGAATTAAAATTTGAAAACTCAATTTTGTGATCGAGGAATCAATTGGTTTAGACATTTTACCGATGCTTCGAGAATATTGCTGCTTAGAAGTAAAAACGACAAAGCCATGATTTATTATATTGGTGATCGAGAAATCATTTTCAAATTCGTTGAGATCTCGTGCCCATAGGCCAAAAAGTTGGGATGAAAAGGCTAGTAAAGAATTGAAAAACCCCAGGGGCTTTGTAACTAGGTCACAGATTCGGATACTACTGGGTGCACATCCTATTTTTACTTACTTTTATTCAGGACTTTAAGTGTCAAAATGATCATCACCCTCTTAGCTATCTAACATAATTATTAGAGCATGGTAAAATCAAAAAATTACAGTAAAAAAGAACAAGGTGTGCACCCAATAGTATTTGAACCTGTGAGTCAGAGTATGTGACCCAGGAAGTCTCTTTTAAAATTCGAAAATGCCATGGTCCCTCTGTGGTTTTTCAATATTTTACTAGGCTTCTCATCCCGACTTTTTGGCTTATGGGCTTTGTTTTCCGCTAAAAAATACTGTTGACATAAACTGCAAAATAAGAATTGAACATGCAAAAGTGTGACTTGAGGATGTAAAAAAGAAAGAAGTTTCACAACTGCTTCTTCTCCTCCCATTTTTTCGTGTTGTGTGGAGTCAAAATGGAAATAATAAATTGAATGGGAAAATTTGCGCTTAAGCGAATCGCAGAAGGGTGGTGTGCATCTGGCTGCTTCTGAATTAAAACAAGAAGCGCTCAAATGAATTAGAGCTATTCATTCAACAAAACAAGGAAACCAGGGCAAGGAAGAAGCACCAACATTTTTTAATTTGATTTGATTTTCCAGGAGTTATCACCAGTTCTTCACCCTGAAACTCCTTTTCCTGCTTTTTTGATGGGTTTTAAAAAGATTCATAAGAGATCCATACCCGATTTATTTTTGCTGCACTTGCATTTAAAAATTAAATAGAGTTTTTATAGCAGCAAGCAAAACCGGTTCACCACTTTTAAGTCAACTTAAAAAAGGTTGGGTTGCAAACTGCAGATTAATTTGAGTAGATTGATCAAATTTAATATAGATAGAAGATAAGGAAAAGCCTGTCAAAAAGTTTGCTGCGCTGAGATTTTGGTTGGTTTCTTGTCTGTTTAATGAAAAACAAGAATCTTTTTTTCATAAAGAATAAGGTTAGCTTAAAGTTTAGTGAAAAACAATAAAAAACCTGAGAACCTAAAAATTCAGAGTACAGTCAACTCCCTCCATAGTAAGCCCCGCCATAGTGCACACTTGGCGCCGGTTCCTTGGGTGTGCACTATGGAGGGAGTTGACTGGAATTCTACTAACATTTAGTCATAGCTAACAAGGCATTTTTTGAAATTTGGTTGCATAATTCGGATCTTTAAGATGTTTTACAGGCGAAAATTTTATACTATCCTAGCTGAGAAGAAGCAGTAAAATGTTTAAAAATTCATAAGCAAATACATTCTCGATTCAATCGAAAAACTGTATAAACCGAAATTTGTCATGAATAAAATTATTCAAACAGTCACACACACTGAAATGACCAGTTTGCAAACTCCGAAAAAGAATCATTTCCCAGACTTGTAAATCTATCAGCCCAACTTTTTTGAGAACGAAATTTTAATAGACATGCTCAAGGGAACTTTAAACCAAAACCTCATAAATGTGTAATCTCCATCAAAATATTCAAATTGCAAATTCTATTGTTTAATTAAATCCAACACAAAACACAGACAGATTTGACACAAAGCAAAAATAGTGAAATTTAAATTGTTTTAGTGTCAAACAGACTAGGTGCTAAGACTCTAAAACAGTCTATAACCGCAAAAAATGCCCTGGGCTTCTAAGCGAATTCTTTTAGTATTTAGATTATTTTTAGAATTTTTGTGTAGTCTAGTCTGCTACCTCAAATCAATTCAAAAATAGTTTAATATAATTCTAAATTAACTTTTATAAGAAAAGAACTTTTACCTTCCAAGAATTTGTGCGAAAAGTAAAGGTTAAGAAAAAGTACGAAAACTAGGTATGCGCCAAGTGTGCACTATGGCGGGATCGAAATCTTAAAAAACGTCTAATATTAAAATGAAAATCTTCTTTAAAAGACAGGTATATTGGGAATTAAATTCCCTGGAAAAAACTTCAATCCACCAATCGCAGCTAACCTACTGAGCCGCTCTAATCTATAAATTTGATCGTAAAAAATTCGTATAGACCGAAAACCTATTTTTTGGGCTAACTATTTGCAAAATAACAATAGAGATTTTGGATAGTAGACAACATTTTTGACGCTATTTTGTGACCAACGAAACAATTAATGGCTGTGCTTTTCTGTGCTTCTTCTTTTTCCTACATCTTCGTCGGGGAAATAATCGGTTGAAGGAATCAAAAATTTTATTTTAATTTTAGCAGTTTTAGGAAAACCTGTTTTTTTCTTCTACGCTAAAAGCAAATCCAATCATGCTATAGAAGTAATAGCATGTCTTCTTCAACAAAAAAGTGGAATTAATGCTCGCTGAAAAAAGAATTTCCAGTATTTTACACAATTAAACGCACTAAGGCAGAGAGAAATATTGGAAATATCTTATAAGATCGCTATAGCATAAGAGTTTTTTTTAAGAAATTCTTTGTTTATAGCTTTTTTCACGAATATTTAACGATATTTAGTAGGCAAACAACTATTTTTAGTTAACTGTATAGCATTAACTTCACACAAATAAGTTCTAAAGTTTGCTGTTTATAGTTACCGTATTTCCTCTAATATAAGCCACCCCTGTCATCCCACTTTCAATGAATAAGAAAATAAATTAGTGTTATAGTTCAAGCAAAGGCATGTAGCAAGTTTTGCTTCTCGCGATAGAACCTACTATAAAGACGTTTCTAAGATTAAATTCTAGAATTTTTGCAATTTTACGGAAGGATTATATGTCATGAGAAGATAATTGAATTTTTTTTTTGACTCAAAATTTTTACGCGCCTTTGGCTCGGCGACTTTGAAAATTAAACGGCTTTCCCCGTCTATTATGAGCCCTCTCTAATATAAGCCCTTCCTCCTAGAGGCCATCCTCTGATAGCTCGCTTACAATGGGATGTCGATGTCGAAGTCGGTAGTAGTGCTTACAATGGGATGTCGAAGTCGGATGTCGAAGTTGGTAGTGAAGTGAGGGTGCTTACAATGGACTTCGACATCCGACTTCCTACTTCCGACTTCGACATGCGACTTCCCACCTCGGCTCATAAATTTCGAAATACGTTTTTGTCGAAAATGTTTGTTTCTCAAGTTTCACATCAGTGTTGACTATAACATTTGTTTCCCTCGCATTCGCACGTCCTATGTTAACCTGTTTTGCTGTCCATGTCTCTCTGCGCTTATGATCATAAAATTTAAGGTGCTCTATCGCTATCTAATGGTACTCTCTCGAAAATAAAAGATTTTATGCAGGCGTAGTTGAACATGAGCGATCCGGAAATTTGTCCATTGTAAGCACCCTCACTTTACTACCGACTTCGACAACGTACTTCGACATCCGACTTCGACATCCCATTGTAAGCGCCTTATAACAGAAGCCCCGCGGCTTCTATTAGAGGGAATACGGACTTACACATAAAGAGATACATGTAGCTACTTTTGCAGTTGTTAGGGTTAGGCAGAAAAAAATAACTACCGTATTTTTTTTATTTATTCCCAGGGATTGTTTTTTACATCTTTAAAGTTTCGAAATAGTTAACCGAATGGATGTGATATTTTAGTCAAAAGTGAAGTATGGGTCATTATTAAAGAGGAGGATCATTAGAAAAGATACGGAAACGTATTGAAATAGTAGACAAACAGTTTTAGATTTAGATTTTCGCAGTGCTTTTAAAAATGTTACTTAGTTTTTTACGCACCAAATAATTTTGCCCAGTCAGCCAAGTAATAAATCAAAAAAGGCGATTGAAAAAAAACTTTAGATTTTCTTAAGAATGAAAAAGTTTGAATTGATGGGCTTTGTAAACTAACTTTGGTGAAACGGAAAAAATAAAAAGTCAAAAAACTAAAATTTCGGAGTCTTTAATGAAACATCTAACACATTGAAAAAATTTAAATTACCCTTAAAAGTCTATTTTCATTATTTAGAAATATCAAACCTAATTTATAATCAAAAAAGAAAAACTAAGTAAAGTTTCAGATAACAAAAAAGGTGGAATTTTTCTTCATCATTTTTGTTGTTTAAATATCGAGTAAAACAGCGGCTAGCCACAAAATGTCTATTGGGCAAAGAAAATAAATCAAAAGTACTGCTTTTTCAATAAACATCAAAACTTTTTATGTGCTACTACTTGCTAAAAAGGCAGCTTTAAAAATACTAACTTGGCCTATAAAAAATGTTTGCAAAAAAGCGAAAATATTTTGAAAAGAAAAAAATCGTCGGCAATTATCCAATTTTTTGTTTCTCTATAAATGAAATGTTAATAGCTTACGCAAATTAGGGGTCTTTCTTGGAATTGCAAAACAAAAATATTTATTCTTATTTTTTGTCTTGTAAAAGTTTTTTAAATTAAATGTTATAGTCTTTAGCAAATCCAGCAGAATGACAAACTGTTTTATGTGTCAATTGTGTCTTTTGAAGCTGTAAAAATGTCAACGAGGTTTTTTTAATAAAAATACATATGAAAAACTTAAAAATAGTCTTAACATAGTAAAAAAAATTAGGCTGTACGTAATTTACTGTCAAATTGATGATTTTTCCCGCCAAATTTGAATTTTTGGGCGAAATAACTATTTAGTCTACTTTTCGTTTGAAAGCATTTTGCGCAAAAATCAAAAATTAAAAGAGCTAAATAAATTGATAAATATAATAAATTACACTATACTGCCTCTTTAATATCTAAAAATGGTTTGAATTAATTTGAAAAAAAGTTGGGCAGAGAAAGCAGTGGAAATAGCCAAAGGCTATAGAGTCATTTTGGAGAGAAATTTATTATCCTTTGACAACCACATAAGTCAATTCAGGCAAAAAACATATAAAATTAATTGTGCCTGACAGCTAATTTGAGGGTGGGCAACTCTTTTTAGAAGATCATTCAAATTGAGTTGAAACGAAAAAAGTGTGTGCTCAAAAAGTAGAACATATTAAATTGAAAAATTCTTTTATTAATTCCTAGTCGAGCGTACTAGTGCAGGACACCGCAAACATGCTTTTTAAAATGCTCCAATTTACTCGTTTTTTAAATATTAATAACCTCTAGTTATTAATCTATAATTACCTTCTAAACATTCAAGAAACATTAAACATGTGTATTAGAACGGGCATAAACAAATTTTACAAGAGAAAAGCACTGTTGGTTCATGCTTTTTCCTACGTCACCTTTTTGACTTAAGGACCATCGCCGAAAAGATAATAGGAATTTGCTAGGGGGAGAATGATGGGGTAAGGGGTATTCGGTCAAGCTGTCCCGAGGCGTGGCGTTAGAGCGAGACTTGACTGTGATTACAGAAAAAAAATTCACACTCGACCATCTATGCTTAAAAATAGCGTCATCCCTTTAATTTGCAAAAAACTACCGACTTTTTTCAAAAAAGATTTGCCCTCCTTTTTTGCTTTAGAAAAGTTGTGGATTACCATATAGCAAGCTCTGCCTTTTCAACATGTTATTATTTTCTAAAATACATTTTCGAAAAGGTGAGACCAAAAGGCAGAACAAGAAAATGAAATATAGCAAAAAATAATTACCTATTAAGTTTCGCTTTTTTATAACATATTTTTAAAAAGCAACAACATGTTACAGTAAATAATAATAGATTGTAGTATAACAAATTGTGCAAAGATCACAAAATTGAAAAAAATTGGCAAAAATAATCAAATAATGGCTGTCTCAAAATATTGCAAAAATTATATATTAAAAGTTCATATTTCGAATTTTAAAAGCAAAGTAATTTTTGCTTCGCTTTATTTTAAAAAGTTCAGTTAGAGCATCTAAAGGAAACTAAATTTTTGTTCATCCATAAAAAACTAAAAATGAAGTCGGCTGGGGGCAAGAGGGCAAAACTTACAAACTTCTTACTTGTCAGTTTTGATTTTTCAGACATTTGTCAAAAATTTTATAAATTCGTTTAAAACAAAGAGACGGCTCTTCTGTGTGTGTGAGTGTGTGAATTCAATTTCTTTCTGGGGCTTAGGTTAGTGTCCAAAAAGAAAGCCTAAAGCCAAAAGTGGGGCAGGCTATTTGAATGATGAAAAAGAAATAAATTGTGAAAGAACACTATGTGAAACAAGAAGTAGTAGCAGTAAACAAATTTTATAACCGAATAACATTACTAGTTTTCACATCGAAAATTATAAAGAATCTTATCACCAATATTTTATCCTTGTTTCTCCAGTAAAAAACAATGAAATTGAGTATGGCGAAACTGCCACTATCAAAATTAGGCCAAGTTAGTTTGATTTGTGATAAAAATAATAAATATAAAGATATGTAAGATTTTAAAACTTCAAAATGCAAAAAGGTAACTTTTTAAGAATAATTTAATATTTTTTTTTCATTGACTAATTTTTTGCATTGACTAAAGGCAGTTGTCTATCTACAGTAAGCTCTTCATAGCATACTGTATAACGCTAGTTGGACAAAATTTTTTAGCCGAATTTTCTTTTAAGACAAAATTTATGTTTTGGAAACGTCGAGTTTTATCCAATGCGATGCTTCAGGACAAACAAAATTCGGCCAACTAGCCTTCCCCTAACATTTTTGACAGCAAACTGTATATGGCTTAGGTGGACAGCTGCAGATAGTTAATCGTATATAGTCAGATGTAAAAATTTAACTGTAGAAAGTCAACTTAAAAATAATGAACTCTTACTGTTTTCTTATTTAGCAATTGATTGGTTGATATTGCTCTAACACAATGCGACCGTCTTTTTTTTTGTCAACAAAAAAGTTAAAAATCGAGTGTTTTCCTGAAAAAATGATGATTATTCTCATCAATAGGTTTTAGATTTTTTAATTGCAGAAATTTTTTTGCAGCTCAAAAATGCAAAACACAAAAAGGTCAACACATAGCTTTTTGACTAACTAAAGAACGAAAATCGACAAAAAAATAAAAACAGATAAACTAATCTTGCAAAATTTGACTTCAAACTGAAAAACATGTAGCTTTACGAGATTTAACATTTTTAATTTTTGCACTTTCTAGATTTTTTTCAAGATTGCCTAAACTTTGACTTTTGCAGACTCCAAAAAAACAAGTAAGTAGTATTCAGACGAGCTGACGATAAAGAAGATTTCAATTTTTCCAAAGTACTTATTAATCTTTTAAAAATACAGTTATTTTTATTAAGAATTAAAAAATTTAAGAGCTTCTGCAAAAATAGCAACAATTTCACTTTTTTGTAGTAAAGACATATAAAAAATGATGCAAAGTCAAAAAAAACAGATAAATAAAAATAAGCAGGAATTTTTCGGAAGTGCTAACACCGTGAAAAACATACACCCATTTTGAGCAGGAGCTCAGTGGCTCTTTATACACCCGTTTAAAAAATCAGAACATTTTTAGGCCGATACCGATATTTTTAAGTGTTAACCCGAAATCGAAAAAGCGCAATCAGTAGAGCTATGAAAAAGAATTAATTCTAACAGAGATGAATACCGTTAAAGTTCCAGGATGGCTCTATCACAGAAGGTGGTATTTTTTAGAAGAAAATGAGGTGTTTTGACTGAGTACATTTAGTGAAAAACAGTGGCTCTTCTTATCTTTAAAAACTTATTTTGATTTAAATTATCTTATTCGCTCAGTAATCTAAAACTTATTTTTTTAGAAAAATTGAGTATATTTCATAAAAAATCTAAAGATTTTCACAATGAAAAACTATAACTTGGTAAAAGTTCCTTTTTTATTTTTTTTGCTGAATTTTTTGTTTTTTTTTCAAACATTTGTTTGATTTCTAATGAAGAGTTATAGGCTAAGCAATGTATAAACTCTATATGCTTTTATTCTTCCATTTTTCTGCTCCATCTTCTAAAATGGCTTTCGAAATGTGTGTGTGCAAAAAATTCCCCGTTCTTCTTCTTTTGAGTGGACTTTTTGAAATTTAGAAGATGAGAAAACAAGTTTTAGCTTTTCATACAAAAAAATTTTAGTTGTGGAGACAAATACAAAAAGCCTGAGAATGAAGATAAAAGAGAGAAGAAAGCACATGAGAAAAAGAATCGAAATCTAGCAGAGCGTAACCAGAAACCTTGAGGAAGCGCAAATCAAAATGCTTGCTACTATTATTTTATTGGAAGAAAAACTTTGCTACTGCGAAGAGATTTCTTAAAAGCTTCCTTTTGATACTTTTGTGTTTCTAATAAAAAATTAGGCCTTAAAAATTTTAAACTTTGCAATAGAATAAATTCGTTTTTTGAAATCAAGGCCTCAACAAAACCGGGGTTTAGCTTTTTTTAGTCGAAAAGATTATCCTAGACTAGAATAGAAGCAGAATAGAAAATTTATTGTAAAAATAAGATATTCACTCGTATACAATTAGCGATAATGCATATCACTAAAAATAAAACAGTTTTCCACCAAGTGAAAGATAAAAACCTACCGGCACTCTAAAGTTCTTAAATCAGCTTTGCAGAGACTAAAAAAGAAAATTAAGACTATTAATATTTACACACTAACAAATATTCAATAAAATCAAAAAGCATGATTTAAGCGAATTGGACCTTTAAATGAAATTATTTGTGAAATTAGTGAAAACAAAAAAAAGGAAGAATTACATTAAATTTCAAAGATTTTACTAAATAGTTTAAATTTTTATCCTAACCAGCTATCCTAATAAGTTCGCAGAAGAAAACTTAAAACCAAATTAAGTTTTTTAAAGTTTTGGTAAGTAGCGTAGTGTTCTCAGAAATGCACAAACAATTAGTGATGCATAATTTTTTATTATCAAAAAGTGCAAATTTTTAATATTTTTACTCAAAACCTTCTGTCGATCTATTGAAAAATTTACTAGTAACTATATTTATTTCAGTAATTGTTTTACCTTTTGAAGTAAAAAGTTGAAAAAAACTATGAATTAAATCTTAAAAAAATTAATATCCTTTGTGTTTCTCTGAGGATCAAATTTTAAGTTCAGCAATAACTTCAACTTGTTTATCTGCTGGCAATATAATTTAGGGAACAATGACTTTACTTAATGTTTCAATATTTTTCTCAGCTTTTGTTTTAGCCACATTTTTTGGCAGGCCGAATTTCATATCGACTAAGAATCTGAAATCAATCTTTTTGGTATGTCAAAACACGAATTTAGCTCGCTCTTTTCTGTAGTTTTGGTTCTGGTCTGTGGATGGCCCGAACCATAGGGGGAACCAATCAAAAAAGCTCGCTTTTTTTTATTTTGAGTCGATATGTGTTCACATAATTTGAAAATTTGGCCTATTAAAATAGTTATGATCAAAACGAAAGTTGCAAAGGTGTTAAAACACCAGATATAACGAAAAAATCAAACAAGCATAATAAATTTCTTTTACATAAAAAAAGTTTCAGCAACTAAACAAAAAACTAATAAAATTTCACAAAATTATTGTAAAATTATTGTAAAAACTTTGTTTTCGAAAATTTAACTAAGCTAATAGTGAGCAATAATACAATGTCAATATACTAAAATGAGCCAGCAACCCACGAAAATGACCTCCCTTTTTGAAATCAAATTTTTTTGTTTGTTTCCCCAGTCCGTGCTGCCCACTGTCAAGAAAAAAAAAAGAAAAGGAAAACCACCGTCGTCCATTATTATTATTAAGTTGAGCGCAAAGCTGGATGTTTCGAAAATAAATAATTTTCTTCTTAGTAAGAAGTGCAGAGATATAGCGCTTTCTCTCCTTCTTTTCTTTTTTAACAACACTATGAAATTCCATTAAAATTTTTCATCCATTCACTTCACTTTTCGGTGGATGGACGACGACGATCTGTTTTCTCTGTCAGACAAAAATCCGGTCCTAGTTTTTAACTTACTAACTACAAACAAGCTGGCTGGCTAAACTAAAATATGAAGGAGTAGTGGAATGGAAAAGAAAGGCTGTTTGAGCGAAAAAAAGTTGTATACATAGCAGTGTGCAGATATGAATGAAACTATATTTTATTTTCGGACTGTAAAAATTTGCTTTTAGTGGTCAAATGGTGAAACTTAGCAATACTTTTAAAAGGGAAAAATAATTGCAAATGGTAAAATTGGACTGATCCAAACATGAACTTCATTTGAATTTTTGTCTTTTTGAATTTGGCTATAAAAGCCAGGGCAAGTTTCATAAAAGTGCCTTCTCCAAAATATTTTATGAGGTTTTAAAAACAGTGCAAAAATAAAAGGGATGCCAAATATAGTTAGCTTTCAAAAAGCAATAAAAGAATCCAGTAACTACAGACAAAACAATTTAGAAATATAATTCCTGGCTGGCTAGCTGTATTTTGCTATTGAAAATTTATATGACTCAGTCGAGCATAAAATCGTTTGGTCAAATACAACAGAAATATATATAGGTTTGTTGTGAAGAAAAGAAATAGGGGAATCGCGGAAAAAAATATTTTTGTTGTCCACTATTTTTGAAGTGTAAAGCGCTTTGATATTTTTCAGAAAGTCACATTTTAGATTGCTAAGAGAAAGCAGGAGAAAAGTACAAAATTTTAGCAAGATAAAAATTTCATTGAAATTTGCAGGCTATTAAATCGTGTTTATCGACGAAATTGCCCTCTCACTCCAATACTTCAAATACAATAAAGGCAAAATTTTCTTATCGAAATTTTCTTAGAAATTTTTGTCTATTAATGCTTTTTAAACTATAGCTATCAGTTGACTTACAAGACATTAGACAAAATAGTTCTTTGAAAAGTGTTTTTAGTGCATAAATTGATCAATGAATTTGAGTAAATGCGTGAAGAAATAATTTCAATAAATTACTAAATTACCTTAGGATCTGCATGCATTTTTTGTCCTTTTAGTTGGATTGGCCTCGTTTTTTTTGTAACAAACATTTAGTGTCATCTGGTAGCTAAGAAACAAGGCTACAAAATACAAAATCGATCTAGTAGATGTTACTGTAAACCTTCTTAGTAGCCAACCCCTAAAGAAAACCGACCATCTCTACTTCATAAAATTATATCTCAATTTTTTTTGCAAAACTTCTTATCCACACCCTTTCAAAATTTGAATCTTAGTGTAATAGGGAAATTTGGCGCCAAAAGAAAATTTATCGAAAATGGTCGATTTGAGGGCGTTTTGTTTCATACTTCTGATGAGGTTTTTATATTTTTGGTTTTGGCATTCTCATACCAAAATTTTTCTCACATTCAGGGCTTTCGAATGAGCCATCACTTGCCCATGAAACAGTTGAAATTTCGAAACCACAATAAATTTCTGTGAAAATTTTTAGAAAAAAATCCTCGCCTCATTGACATGATTGAGGTCCTGCAAGTTTTTGTGTCTAATTTTTCTAAAACAAAACCGGAGACTCGATAGAGGAGTAAATTTGCTGCGTGTTGGTACCAAGGACGTATGCAAAAAATGCAAATTTAGGGTGTCTAATGCAAAAGTTAGATGATAAACGCAAAACCCCTATTTTTACTCGGAAAAATGGCAGTTGTTTGCTTCAAATAGCCTCTAGTTTTGAAAATTGTCGTTTTACAAAAATCGGTCTGGATTTTCGGGTAGAAGAGATTGTAGGCTTTCTTTTGGTGCATAAAAAAGCCCCAAAAATACAAAATTGGCGTGTCTCATACAAAAATAAATTCAGTGTTTTTTTAGAGCTGAAGATGGTCTCCACCAGAAGAATGTGCGTTAAGCTAAATGAAGTGTCTCTCTCCGAAACTCGTTTAATCGCAGTCCAGAAACGATGGGAATATAATGAGCAGAGAAATCAAGCCAAGAATATGGCGAGTGAGCAAGCTAAGAAAGCAGGCGAAATCCGTCTCTGTAAGCTTTTTGACATTGTTTCATCTTCTGTATTGACGGTTCTTTTGTATTAGTGAAACGAGCTGATGAAAAACGGCTGGAAGCTGAATCAAGAGAACAAATTTCAGCAAAGAGGCAGAATGCAGAGGCAGAACTACAACATTATAAGGTACTTTTGACATATATAATGCCGAAGTGTGAAATAAGCTCCTGTATTTAGCCTAGTATATCGAATTGGACTCTATGGGACCCCATCAGGGGCTACTTTTGAACAAATCGTCGGAATCGTAGACTCTTATCTCAAAGCTTATGGATCTACTCTAAATTTTGTGGCTGCTTTCTACATCACATATGTCAATGCCAGGTTTGAGATGCTCATAAATCCTTTTGCATTAAGTAGTTCTTAGATGGTGGTGATTATTCATGGAAATCCCGTGGCCTGACACTTTGTGCATGCTTATATCTGCCTTAATGAAGAGTAACGGACCAGCATCTCGGGTGAATTATCCTTCAAACATTCGCAATGCTACTAAAGAAATGAATCCTGTTTTCTAGGAAAAAAAGCGCCAAATTCGATTAGCTGTGTGCGGATACTGGAATCTCGCCTTTGTTCTGTTGATGCGGGATATCAGTGTATCTACCAAAAAGCGCTTTCCAAGTTTGGATAATTTGGTTTGTTAGAGTTGGCGCAATGAATTTTTGGAATTTAATTGTTCAGAATCCCGTTCTTGCTACAAAAGAAGAAATACAATTGCTACGGAAAGCAGCCGACATGCTTGATGGAGAAGATGGAGGAGCTTATTTCCAACAGTCCTGCCTCTATTCCCTGCCGTTGGACTGGATTCAGAAAATTATCAAACATGCAGCCGATGAAGGGAACTTCTTCAATTACCATCTAAACGCTCTGCACGAGGTGCCTTTCTCACATTGGTTAGACTCTGTAATCCTATTAAATTTTAGGAAGTTGTTCGTACTCGCCAGAAAATGTACAGTGTTCATGTACAGTGTTTAAATGTACAGTCTTCAGTGATCACACTTATTTTTTACTTTAGCAAACGTCGTCTTCGTGGTCAATTTCATGCTTGAGGCTTTGGAAGAAATTGCAACACAATCGTTACACAGTCATACTCGTTACAGTTACTCCAAAGGTTCTTCTAAGAACCACTTTGTTTTTGTCTTTCTCATAAGTTGTTCTGAATAAACGTATTTATTATGAAGTTTCTGTATTCGGATTCTTACTTTTTTTGTGTTATCAGGTGATGTAGTCAAGTGGATTGTCAGAATTATGTCATAGTGAATGAGATTTAGATCCCTTCTCTTTTTTCGGTTAAAATACATATAATTTCAGTGTTTTTTGCAATTTTTTAACCAATTGTGAAATGGCAAAAATCTTTAATTTGTGATGTTTGAGGTGTTGAAGTTTTAAATGAAGCTGATTACGTTCGTAACTAGAGATGGGCGTTTGCATTTTCCTAATACCAATACTGATAGGCGTACGATGAAATTTCTAAAAAAAGATCTTTTGGAGTAAAAGACCCTGTGCTTTTTGCAAAAAAACAGTACATTTCGATGAAAAAAGACAAAAAATTTAAAAAGGCGCGTAAAAACGGCAACTTAATTCTTGGCGTTTTGTTTAAGTTGAACTACAAGGAAATTCAAATTTTGAAAGGGTGTGTATCGTGGTTAATTAAATTCCACGAGCTGAACCGATTTTTTCAGTTTGGTTAGGCATCCGAAAATTTGCGGAATTTCGGAGGGTAGGAATAATCGAATCGGCAATTCAGAAGTTCTGACATATCATGAATTTGGACAAAACTGAAGGCACCCACACAGCGGATTACGGTTCAACTGAAAAACACGGGTCTTTCCATTTTTATTGAGATTTTTTAGATCAGATACTTTTTTCTAAGAGGGTTTCTCAGTTACAAAACGATGTCGTCAATGAAAATTTTTGAAGGAAATGAAGGAAAAAGTTACAGTCATTTTTGACTGAGAGAGTACGAAAAATACCGACCTAATCTTGCATGCACGTTAAATGTGAAAACTTGTGAGCAAAACTTTAGAAATAAATTTATATTTTACAAGAATGAGTAAAGTTTCATTTCTTTCTTTTGTTAAAGAAAAAAAATTAAATTAATCAAGTTTAGCAGTTTGCTTCTAACTGCTATACAAACTTATATTTTAAACAAATTTTTTTATTATATTAAATTTCGGTTAGTCAAATTACTACAAATTTGTACAATTTGTAGTGGGAATAATATACCATAAGCGAGGTATTTAAACAAATTTGTATTTGAAACAGAAACTCTAGAAAAGAATTTTATTGCATTTAATTTTGGCATTTGACTACTTGTTTCGGCTCGAATGAAAAATAAACTATATTCAAGATAAACCTAGTAGTCTTGCAAAATAGTGAAAAAACGTAGGTTAAGGAATTATAACATATAGGTGGTGAAAGTGTGAATAGAAAACAAAAACTTTCCAACTAACTCCATAAATTTTTAAAACTAAAAATAAAAACAAAAATCAAGTCTCATCGATCAGTAGTAACTTATGATCAATAGCAAGAAAAATAACTAAAAATAATTAAAACCCTTATTCATCAAACAAATACAAAAGTTCTAAAGCCAAGAATAAATGAATAGCTGATTGAAAAAGAAAGGAGAAAAACCAGAAAAACATTGAATTTTTAACCATTAATTTAACAAAATGAATCACCCATCTAATAAATTCCTATGAAATTTACGAAAAAATGCCTGAATTGAAAGTGCAACATTTTTTAAAAGAAATTTGCTGAGACCAAAAAAATCTAATAATAAGGCAACAAGTCATTTGTGGGATCTAGGCATATTATTTTAGTGAGTGTATAAAACTACTTAAAGCCAACTACACAAACTTAATTTTTTCAATTTGAGTATTTATAGTTAACTGTATACAGTTGTGTATTTTGCATCAAAAAGCAGAAATCGCCAAAAATGTATTTGCTGAAATAAATCAAATGCTAAAAAGGCACACAAGGTATTTGCGGGGTCAACACATATATATTTTTGACAACATAAAGTAAAATTGCTTATGTCTTGTTCACGTTCTTCGAGTTAGACTTCGGGTTTACGACCACATGAACACCTGTGATCCGAACTCTAACTCGAGGGTGTTCCTGCACCTCGAGTTCAAGTTTGAGGTCGAATTTGAAGGTATTCATGCATATAACTTGGATTTCCTTGCAGTAAGCCCCCCAAAAACTAACTTTCAGTGACTTTCGACCGCTCTGGGGTGAGACTTGAGTGATCTTAACCATATACATAAGATTTTTTAGGACTGACTTCGAACTCGAAGTACGTGAACATCATCGAGTTAGAGTTCGGATTTTCAAGTACATGAACACCTCTTGCCCGAACTCGTACTCTAACTCGAACAACGTGAACAAGCCATTACAGTCAACTATAAAAATTTAACTTTTGTACGTTGACTATTTATAGTTAGCTGTATGCAGTTATATATTTCAGAGTGCAAAATAGAGAAAGTGCAAAAAAATAAATTTGCTGAAACTAAAAAATCAATTACTAAAAGAGAAAAGAGCAACAAGTGATCCAGGACCTGATTCACTGGATTTTGAAACTACTAAAAGAATTTAAAAAACAAACATCGAAATTCAATCAATCACTATAAACCATTTTCATCTTTTTCTTGCTCAACTGAAAAAAGTCAAGAGAAAGTTTTTGGTGTTTTTCAAACTATTTTTACAAAAATAGTCGAATGTATGAATTTCCAAAACGTTTTTCTTGGCTCTGCAAGATTGGGCACGTGTTTTCATTTTGAGGTATTGCTCTTGGGGTTTGCACCTTGTTAACTTGTTATTGAATAGAATAATAATCGCTTTTTTGTTTTCTTAGTTTATGAGCGTTTAAATAGGATTTTGTTTTTAAGCAAGAGTACAATTTCACAGAATTCATAGCTGTTTTAAAATAGCTTTTTTCGAAATGTTAACAAATTTTTATGTCACAGCGAAATTAGCGAATTAAGATTTAGATAAGGAAAGTTTGAAATAAAACGAGTAAGTCATAAGTAGAAATCAAATGTTGTAATCAGCTACACTCGAACCTGAATATAGCGATACCGCCGAAAAAATGGTTGATCGCAGGACAAAGAAACTTAACAAAAGTTACCCTGATATAGCGGCACCTACAGCTGTTATATCTACTGGTTGAGAAAACAACAACTGAATTTTTTAAACGTAGTGTGACAGTTTTATCCATGGCCCATGTCTTAATGGCCAAATTGTGGCATTTTCAAAAAGATGCAGTTAACTTCCAGTAATTTTTATAATCGGTGAAATACTTGAAAAAATAGGTAAAGATTTGCTGTACATGGACCAAAAAAACCTTATAGGAATAGCAGGTAAGCGAGAGCCGGCTGAAGACGATTCCATCCAATTTTTGAGGTGAAATTCTACATAGTAAAATTATAGTATTAAATTGTCCGAAAAATAAAAAATATTTCCCAGTAAAGGAAACTTTAAATATGTTACCTATAATTCGCACGAAAAATCTCCTATCTATATTTCCAAATAATTTTCTAACTACACGTTCAAGAAAGAACATTTTCGATAAAAGTTACACTTTTTTCTGACTTACTTTCCTTTCTCTACCCTATAAAAAATTCCGGATTTTCAAAAGGCAGAATAGTAAAGAAAAGCGATTTTCTTTATTTTGTGTGTTTTCTATGTTTACTATATTATTATATATTATTCACTTTTATGCATGCTCTGTCCGGATTTTTCGCCTCTCTCTTTTGTTAGTAGAAAGAACATAAACAAATAAACAAAGTTTTGATGTATTAGTGCAAAATACAACAACATCAGCAAAAAAATTGCGCAACGCAAAGATGATGACGCTTTAGTGGCTCCGCCCTTTTTCCCTCTTTCCGGAAAAAGAGAGAGAAACAAAGAAGGATTTCAAGATTTTTCCATCGGCTCTTGTTAACTGCTGCAGCCGAAAACCGGTAAAGCCGGAGAAGAATGATCAAGGAAAAGGAAAAAATAAACAAACAAAATGTTAGTACTACTTATTTTTTGTTGTTAAAAATAATGGGTGAGAAACCGGACAACACGCAAAACTTGGATGAATTTTTTGGAATTTTTGGTTAATTTTAATCATGCCGGTCCATTTTGCCTTATTGCAATGTTGGGTAACACTTTACTTGACCCTCCCCCCCCCCACGGCTGACCACTTTTTGTGCGGAATTTTAAAAAACCGATTGCATATTCGTGTTTTCGACTCCAATTTATCCGAGAAGGAGTCAACAGATTCTGTGAAAGAGAAAAAAAAATTTGGTTTGCCTTGGTCCCCCTAGGTGAAAAATTCAAAATTTTTTTTGAATTGGCGCTTTAAAATTTTTTACTTTGGGGGACCATGGCAAGCCAAAAAATTTTTTCTCTTTCACAGAATCTGTTGACTCTTTCCCGGACAAATCACGGTCGAGAAACACGAATATGCAATCGGTTTTCAAAAATTTCTTTACAAAAAGTGGTCAGCCGTGGAGGGGGGGGGTCAAGTAAAGTCTAGCCCACTGTCGTTTTAGTAGCAGAGCAGCATGCTTAAAGGCGGGCGCAAACATGTTTTTCTTACCTTTTTTTATTTGGGTAAGATATTTTAGTCTGCCCTGAGATATCCTGCCCGCAGCCTAAGCCGAAAAATACGACAGGGAAATTATCGAGACCATTTGCAAGTTGATGCAATTTGATAAGCTAATCAATAAAATTTGCTCGGGACTATCCTCATTTGGTCAATAGTATTTTCGACTTATTTCGTCTAAACTATAGTACAGGGTGGTCCAATTTTTTGTCCCCTTGACTATGCTTAGGGCAACTTTTTATAATAAAAACCGAAAGTTATGCGACTTTTCAAAAATATAGATCAAGTCTTCGAAAAACAGAATGTAATGATTTTTAAAAGCTGCACAGCGACCAATTTCAAATACAAAGTGGAAAAACGAGAGGCATTAATGTGTTCAGCTTTAAATTCTGAACCAAAAGATACCAATTTTTCAATGTGTCCGGTTAAGGCGAAAATTAAGCTAGATTGCGAGATACAGTCAACTCTCGATAATCCGTCACCTTCGTGACACTTTGTTTGGTTTTGCCTTAAATAAATAAGGCTAATCCGTCACTCTTGATTATCCGTGACCCCACGCCCGGTCCCAAGGGGTGACGGATTATCGAGAGTTGACTGTAAAATTAAAGATGTCTGTGCGGAAATTAAGACAAAATGGCTGTATTTTTCACTGGCAAGTGTCGAAAAATTCCACGCACAAAAGTTCTTTCAATAAGTCAGGACCACGATCTCAAAACTGTGAAAATAAGGACATTTGCTTCAAATAAGGACATTTAAGGGTATTTTGGCAGAAACATCCAATTTTATCGAGTGTTTATTGCTCTTTTATGCTAAAAAAAGTTCTAACAGAAAATGTTCAAAAAAAAGTATTCGAGTACCTAAAAAGACAAATCTTGTTTATAACGACAGCGCTGCGATAAGTTTTTCTGACATTATATTTTTCAAAAGCTTTTTTTGTGAAAAAAGGTATACTATAAAATACAACCGGAACTTTTTTATCCGTTACAATATAGTTAACAAAACGTCATCAGCTAGACAAACAAACAAAAAGTAAATTATTGTGTTTGTCAAGCATATATACTCTCTTTTCTTTGCAGTCTTCTTTTTCTACAGTCTTTGCTAGCAGATCACAGTCATGTAAACGTTAAAAGTAGTAAAAGTATATTGCTGAAGCGATGTACTTTTCTCTTTGTATTATTCTCACGCAATAATTTTGATAATAAGAAAAAATGGGCCAATGTATTTTATTTTTTTTTCTCACCCACTGAAAATACAATAAAAAGCTGAAAAGCTAGTTGTACAATTAGCCTTGAAACTAGTTTAGTTCAAATAACATCCCCCTACTTAAAAATCAAAGGAAATTTTTAATTATGCGTTAAGGCGGGGTGAATGCCAGTGCGTTTCGAAAAATTAAAGCAAGGAACCGTAGTTTTTATTTATCCCGAAAGCTTTTATATGCATGCTCATCAACCTTAATAGAAAACAAAAAAGGCCTCTGTATTGTATTTCGTGCAAAACAAGATTAAGACTAAATAGTTAAAAAAATTGCTGGTCGCTGGTTTTTTGGCTGTGTAGCGCACGGGTAGGCCTCTCCTTGAGAGGCCTTCAAACAAACCAATCGCTTCATAAAAAAATAGAAACAGTTGAAAATTTGAAAATAAAGCCAATTTTGACATGAAATTTATATTTTTATTATTTTATTATTCACTATTTTAGCCCTATTTGGTTGGCCCACAAAAAAGTTTAACAGATCTTACGAGACCTCCGACCGGTCCATAGAAGTGTGACGTTATTTCAAGAATCGACTATATAATAACTATTTAACTATAAAATTTTCACATAATTTACAAATTTTCTCTTTTGAAATAATTCGTACGATTACTGCGGAAGATAAAAAAGAAGGAAGAAAAGATTTAAATAGTTTGTAAAAAGAAAAGTAAATATTTGCAGAATAATTTTTCCACTACCACTAAAATTTAT
This sequence comes from Ditylenchus dipsaci, assembly GCA_004194705.1. NCBI lineage: Eukaryota > Metazoa > Nematoda > Chromadorea > Rhabditida > Anguinidae > Ditylenchus > Ditylenchus dipsaci. The sequence continues at coordinate 760,894 of SADC01001301.1, forward strand.
TTTGAGCGAAGAAAAGAGAGCAAGCAAACTAAGAGGACATTAAAATCTTAAATTTATTGGCCGAAAAATCTCAAAAATTTTATTTTCCATCATTTCTCTTACTAACTCACACTACACTTCGATGATTAAATTTTGGTGCAATACATGAAATTTTACATTTACAAAAATATTTTTGGACAAAAAATAAAAACAGCTTTGAATTTAACATTAAAACTTATACTTTAAAAATTCTTTGATCTTTGATAACAAATTTGTTTGAGTAAGACTGTTTTTTTCCCAACTATTAGCGCTACAAAATAAATATGAAAAATTAGCGAAAACATATAACACATGTGAATTTTATGAGAAAATCCATAGCAGCTAAAATATTTTTTTCAGAAATTCGGTGTTAACTAACGGCAATAATATTGACCTTCTTCATGGTTTTCTGTAGATATCTCTATATGTAATGTTAACTTCTAAATAGAAAGCAGTAATTTTTTCGTTCGTATCTAGTCTCGCATAGAATTTTTGTAAATTCAACACATTGAAAATTAAATAAGGTGAAAGCTGGATATAACGGCACTTTTAATACACGATTTGGCTAGTGGCGAAGAAATTTAGCAAAGCTAACCCTCGCTGTAACGGCATCCTTGATATAATAACACATCCAGCTGGTCACCAGGAGGACCCTCGTATCCAGCTATGACTATACTTCTAGGTACAGAATTGAGTTTTTTTCCATTTTCAGCGATTGCATACCCTATCATACGATAACATACGCTAGCCTACCCTGCCAACAAAAATTTTAAAAAGATCAACAGGGGACCAAAGCATTTTTTTCGGGGCCGTCCCCTACACTTTTTTACTCAGAAGTGAAGATGAAGAACCTAAAAGAAAGGTTTTTTTTAAAAAAATGAATTCAGCAATAGGGTAGCTCAGAAAGGTTGACCAGATCAAAAGCTGTGTTTGGAAAAAGTCATTCCTAATTTACGTACGTATGACGTAATTAACTCGAATATATTTTAAGGTATCATGAAAAAAATAATGCGAAAAATTGGTCAAATAGAATTTTACATTCTTTTATTTGACACATGTTTTCACGTTTAACCTTTAGCTATTTTAAAGTTGAAACCAACCACTAACATCAAACTTGAGCACCAAAAAATGCATCAGGAGTTATTTCAATAAAAAAGCAAGTATTTTTAGCTAGAAAAATTCATCGAAGTTGGCACATAACTTCAGCTGTTGTTGACGCTGAAATAGTTTTCAAATTACTTAAGATTGTTATTTTAAAAACCATGTGACTATCATAGATAAAACTTATCTCTGACGCAAGTATTGTTGTCACAAATGCGTTTTACAAAATTAAAAATATACGCCTTTTTCCAGCTAATCTCTAAAAACACGTTTTTGCACACACAATACTCTCACAAATAAAATCATAGCAAAACTACAATTTAAAGCTTTTAAAACAAAAATATTCTCAGCTATTAAAGGCTCACAATCGTTTTTTTATGAGTTTGCTGGATACTTAGCTATGCATAAGCTAGATTTTCAAAACTAATTAAAAGAAAAATTAGACCAAGAAGCAAAAAGTCGAGTACTTAAAAACTATTATCACAATATAATGAAAAAAAGATAAAAAAAATCACAACAAAAGTAACTATTTGCAGTTTACTGTGTAACCTAGGATTGTAAAACGGTCATTGAATGTGCCTGAATAATTCGGTAAAATAATTGCAAATTGAGTTACCGCTTCAGTTTGTTTTTTGTTTAGCCAGTCGATTGTCTATACGTTTCGCCATGCTTACTTTTCTCAAAATCCGGTAAAATTGGTGATACATTTTTTTATTTTAATTTGCGCCTTTTTAGCAATTAAGCAGTATTTTTCTTTTGGAATTATTTATGTAGTGCTGACACCGTTTTCAATCTCATAGATTGTCTTTATAATACTTAATTCAATTTGAAACAGTTATTGAATTGTGGTTTTAACATTTGTAGAATTTAACCGGTTGGTCGGTAGTTCACTAGTAAACTACCGGCGAAAGGCTCACCACTCTAGTATGACTGATCATTTTTCTGATGACTTCCCAAAAGAGATTGTAAACAAAATTGTGCCTTCTTCCAAGACTCAACTGTTTGAAATACACTATCCGAAACTTGCATGTAAGAATTGTTTTTGGCGGATCGATTAACCAGCAATTAGTGCCGTTGAAAATAAAGAAGCCGATCATGAAAATGCATGTTTCACAACATTACTATAGTCACGTATGTGGCGCGAGTTCTAAAATTCACGCTCAAAACACACTGGAAAAAAGAAAACTAAGTCATGTCCTTGAAATTTCCAAATCTCGCAGTCCAAAATTTTTTAATCCTACTTGATGCGAATAAATTAATTTTTTGGAAATCAATTTTCATGTGGATTCAAAAGTTGTCCGAAACTGCAAAATACAAATATTACGCATTCAGGATTTCGGGTTTTTTCCATAACTCATCTCATCATTTTTTATACTTAATACTTTTTCGACTACAACTGCAATTTATCTTACTCAATCTCTTCTGGTACAGTTGAACTGAGATTTAGAGATTCCCATTCAGTCTTTTTCTTATAAACAGCCTAATTTTTCAATAAAAACAACTGCGCGATGTATCTTTTTTTAAAGCTTAGTAATAAAATGTGCAAAGCTTAAGTGAAAATATTTTTAAATGTTTATAAAATTATAAGCCGAAAAATGTTGAATTGTATAGCAAAAAGTACTTTTTCTACTTTTTCAAAAAATAGCAAAATTTAAGGCTGGTTAATCCAAAGACACGAATAAATAAGAAATGCGAGAAAAAATCAGCATTTTCGCGCTGGTGTACAAACAAAAAAAGATATGGGAAAAATATTTAGTTTTTTCACCGGTTGCCTACGAAAATGAAATGATGGTGGCCAGTGCAAAATGCAGAAAATTGTAATAGCCAGACCAAAATTTATCTTTGTGCGCATATTATTATAGTGTCCGAAAAAAATAAACGACGAAGAGCACAAAAAAGGAAGAAAATAATATAGAAGAAAGAACTGGTGAAATCAAAAAACTATTATTCACATTTTTTCTCGTGACAAAATAGTAACGAAATCGATGAGAATAATAAAACCATTTATTTTGGCCAGTAATTAATTTTTCTAAAAGTTCTCAAATTTTACTGTCGAAATCGTAAATTATGCAAACAATAAATTTAATCATATAAGTCAAAGATCTCCTCGAATATTTTGGTATAATTATGAACAGTTGACTATTTACAGCTTTCAGCCTGATCATGATCTGAAGTAATGCAAAGCTCGGACCTCAAAAAGTGCTATTTTATCTAGTGCTTTTCGATTTTGGACTACTGAAAATAAAGAGCTCAAAGTTCTAAAGATTTCGGGTTTCTTTTATTAATTGTGGCAGCCTGCAACTTAGTGTGGCGATTGGCTGTAAGGACTATCGGCTCAGACTGGTGACTGTCGATGAACTGTAGCCGTTGCTTGAGTTGATCATGTAAAATCAACTAAACATATGTTTTTAATATCAAAAAAGATGATCATTTCAGTTTTTTTGCAAGAAAATGTATGACTTATTTGCATCAATCATATATTTCGCAATTTTTAAAAGTAAAGAAAATTGTCTAGAATTCATCGAATTTAAAATTTAAATCAGCAAGATGCCTAAAAAAATTTAGTTTTCTAAATATAATAGGCGAAAAGCTTTTTACTCGGCAATAGTCATTGAATAGAAAGGAAAAAATTTAATTCCCTTAAAATATATTCTTCGTCTTTTGTCCATTTATGTCTTGTCGGCTGAATCATTCTATCTAAATTCTTTGGAGCTATTTTCTTTCAGATGTGAAATTTCGAAAATTTTATTTCCGGATTTTCTCGCGTATTAATTTTTTAGTAATAATGAATGGGAAAAAAGTTTATATGTTTTCCGGGTCTCTACTTTTTATAAGGCCTTATCGACCATGAGTTAACTCTATGCTGCTAACCGTTACTTAACAGAAAAAAGCAATGAGTCAACTATATTATTAGAACTAGTTAAACGGGCTAGGAGTACGAGATAAAAACAGAGTCGAGAAAAAAGTGGCAAAGAAAGAAATGACAACGAGAATTGCGATATTTTCGAAGCAAAAGCTGTATAAATCAGAGCTGCATCATCTATGTAAAAAAACATCCACACAAAAACAAGTCAAAAAGTTCTTACCCATAAAATGAATCATTTCAACCAAAAACATCTTAGAACAGGGGTTGAAAAAGTTGAGAAATGCCAAATAAAAAACAAGAATAGGAAGACTCAGAAAATTTCCTAAAAAGTGGCCTTGGTGTGCAAAATGGGGAGAAAACCAATCCAATATAATTCATATACAACAAGGAGAAATAGCGAAATCGCCCACAAAATTTCAATCCAACTCAAGCCTCAACCATTTTTTAATTCAATTTCCCAGCCTCTCTCATATTGCCCACATTAAAATGGGCGAAAATCAAAAAAGTGAATGAAGGACGTTTTTTCGAAACCACTTTTTCTTTTCAGAAAGCCTATAAATAATATTAGTCTTTTTTAAATCAACTATTGGCAGCCACTTTACAAGGCTAATTTTGGTGAATATCCCCAATCAAGTTTGGTTTACAAAACCCACGCACCACTCACTTTTCTTATTTTGGAAACCTAGACCATACTTTTATTGAAAAATGAGACCTTAGCTAAATTACACTATTTGGTCAGAGCTAAAAATGCGTTTTTAGTGCGTTTTAAAGCATAAAATGACCAAAAACCACAAGAAGAACCAAGGTGAGCCAGTTTTTTCACCATTTCTATTGTTTTCAGGGTTTGAGCATGCTCAGACCTTGGAACAACGCACTTTTGGCTCTGGCTAAATAGTGTACTCCTGCGAAGACTTCTGTAACAAAAGATTTAAAAAAAGATAATTTGAAGCAAAATTAGGTAAAATGAGTTTTCAAGGTAAAGGCCTTCTTATAAGACGTAAGAGCCTTTTTTCACGAAAACTAAGTTGGTAGTGCAGAGCACACTAGCAAGCTACCACTTTTTGCTGTTAACCAATTTTTTCAAAGATTTTGAGCTGCCCGGGTGTATTAACATAAAAAACCAGCTCGACTAGCAACTTAATTTTAAAAATTACTGCTGCTTTTGTTTGCATTTCGTGCTGATTCGCTACTACCCCGTTCCCATTGAATTTTTCGATAATATAAGAAGGAAAAAAAGGATATGCTATAACGATTATTTTTAATTTAAATTCACACGAGTTTTTCTTTTATTCTTTTATATTAGTTGACGCTATGGATCAGATATAGATCGATAGTAGATATGCAGAAGAACAATTGAAAAGCAGCAGAATTTTTCATTTTAAACAAATTTAAAATTGGGAAAAATGATTTGAAAAAAGAAAAGAAACTTTTCAAAATGTTTTTCCTATTTAAATACACATTTGGAGAGAGGAAGAGGAATTTTTAAAATTTTTATTGCAGCAGTTGTTTTTGACAATGGGAATTTGGATGAAAAAGTAATATATTCCTTCAAGGTGCTGGCTATACACCGAAAAGGTTTAATTTGCTTGAACTGAAAATTTAAATTTTTATCGCGGGCATATTTAAAAAGACAGTCAGAATTTAAAAAAATTAAAAAAATTCGGCGCTAGTATAGAATACACCCCCCCCCCCCGCAAATCGGACCTCTTCAAAATCGCTGTGACTACCCTTTCAAACAAAAAGTTTAGGATTAGCCCTTAGGCTTGGGGGCAGGCCAGCGTACGGAAGTTGTGACTAATAAATAGTTTACGCACATTTTCCGGGGCCTGGGACATATATTTGGGTAGTCTTTACTTAAGTTTTAGAAGGAAAAATTTGGGAGGGGGGGGTATTCGCTACTAGAGTCAAAAATTCTTTATATTATCATTTTATTAGGTATCTTAATTTTTTTTAGCACAAAAAGTTAGTTGTTATAAGAACATTGAGCATAGGTTATTGAAAAGTAATATTAAAAGAGACCTGTCGAAAACCTGCTCCCGAACCACACAATAAGAGGAAATCTTAAAAGTTGCTAAAAAAATACAGAACAATATTACTTAAATCTTTTAAAAATTTGGAGTCTAAATTGGGTCATTCATGAGAAAAGAGACATAGAACTAGTCAAATTTAATTTTTTGGCGCTACTGTAATATAACCCACTATATAATATGACCCACAGTATGAAACAAGCCCGAATTTTTTTTGACTTACTCTAAAATTCAACGTCTTTGGGTTGCATTTTGCAAAAATGTGTCAACCTGTGATATTTCGTCTGCGACTGCAATCGGAGGGCTACCTGATAGATTTATCACTTTAGAAAAAGTCTTTGAAATTTCAGCCATTTTGACTGAACGCAAAACTTTTTACGAAGATTCGAACTGAAAGTAGCCATTATAAAAAATAAAAGAGCCACCCGTTTTAAGTATAAATCAGCATTAAACGTTTGTGAAATTAACTAACATCAAAATATCCAAAAAAAAACTTTTAAGAGCTTAGCTTCAAACATTACAAACAAAGTTAAAAAAGACTCTCTTTGACGTTTTAGCAATTAGAAAAGACATTTTGTGAGCTCTTCCGGAAAATGTTCGGAAATTAAAAGCTTTTCAGAGAATATTTAAATTGTTAGTTTTAATTTTGAATGAAGTCATTAAAAGCCTTGTCTCAAACTAAGGGATATAAAATATAAAGAGAAAAAAACACAAAAAATGCGGCTCAAAACATTTTTTTGACTAAAATCATATTGTTAAAATCATAATTTCCAAAAACCATTTTGTTATTGACTGAAAAGCCGTTGTGAAAAAAATGAACAGAGTGAAAGAACAGATAAATTATAAACACAATCATATTCAATTTCAAAAACTTGTTGTCCATTTCGGAAAAGCTTTTTTTTCTTTTCAAGCGCTTTTTACAACACCAGCGGCCGCTTGGAAGACAGGGGGGAGAATAGCCCCTGAGAGATACTATTTTTACTAACAGGTTTCCCACAAAACATTTTTTCACACTTCCTTTGCACAAATCCCCAAAATAATTTCAGAATAACAGCCTTTATTTTGACTGGCTACTGAATAAAGTTAAAGTACACAAAAAATTTGATGTGAAATAGTAGTAGCTATCAAGTAGATTTTGTAGGTGTAAGCAAGCATTTTTTCCGATTTGATTTTTTTTACTTATTTGAATGACTATCTGGTAGTCGACTAATAATAATTAAATTCTTATATGAAGTTATAGAGCTAATGCTGGTGATAATTTGGCTTAAGGCACTCGACTGATGACTTTGTTTCCGAAAATTTTAACTTTTAAGACATAGAGACTGGATTATTTCTCTACTTTCCTGTGCAAGCGAAAAATTTGAAAAACATTGTTTTTAACGGAACTACGGATTTAAGGACTATAAATTATGGATTAATTGCACAAAGACAGAGGGATGCTAAAAATATGGTTTTCAATTATTGAAAGCACTTATTCATCGCTTAAATCAGAATTTTCTAATCTTGGAACAAGTGTGACAGAGTCATACATTTTTCTAAAGCTCAATGCAAAACACAAAATAAACATCAAAATAGTTGTTGTAAACTAATTTTGGTTTTGTTGCAGTATTGGTAAACAAGCACTCCTCAGGTTGATTTATGGTACAGTTAAGTCTCGATTAAATATACATAGTGTCAGGAGTGGACACGAGCCCAAAAATTGAAGGCCCGGCCCGCTCAGTTTCAGCTACGGCCCGGGCCGGGCTTAAACCCGAAGCCCGGCTAAAAACTTTTCGCGCTTCGCGCATGGTCTAAATTTTTTAAACAAACATTGACTAATTATCTCAAAACATTTTAAAAAATTAAGACAATTATAAGGTTGACCAATTGTTTGATGTATTAGGTTGTAACATAAGTTCCCAGCGTTTTTTTGGAATTTCAAAATTTTATTGGTGTTTCATAAAAGAAACATACATCAACAGTTGCATATCATTCAGTAATGTAGTCTCCATCGTTATTTACCACTTCCTTCCATTTTTCCGGCAATTTGTCGATTCCCTTCCGCCAAAAGTCACCAGGTCGAGAGTCGAACCAATCTTGAAGCCAATCTTCGAGTTCCTCATTATTTTCAAACGTAACTCCGCGCAAATCATTGGAAAGGCACAGCAAAAGATAGTAGTCACTAGGGGCCAGATCGGCCAGAATTCGGTACAAAAATCGCTGCTTGTGGCCATGTGTTCCTTGGTGACGAGCAAGGTGCTGAGCAGCGGCAGTAAGTCTCTTTTCCTTTTGCTTTTCCGTAAGCTCGTGGGGGACCCAAGCTCCAAGCCTTTGCACTTTTCCCATAGCCGCAAGGTGACGGGAAATGGTCATTGCATTGCTGTCCATCTTCTCAGCCAATTCCCGAGTTGTTTGACGGCCATCCTCCTTCAAAAGAGACTCCAGACGGTCCTCATCAAACTCGACTGGACGGCCGGAGCGGGAAGCGTCTTCAAGGTCAAAGATGCCCTTTTGAATTTGGCAAACCATTCACGGGCAGTGCTTTCGCCAATAGCAGCCTCTCCGTACACAGCGCAAATGTCCCGAGCAGCTTGTGCAGCTTTTTGGCCTCGATTGAAAGCAAAAAGAAGAAGGTGTCGAAAATGTGATTTTTTGTCAACTTGACAATCCATTTCAATTGCCTATAACTGATTAAAAATTAAAGCACACAAGGGTAAATTATAGCGCGTATGAAAGAGCAAATACAGGGCTTCATTTTGGTAAATAACATGGCACAAGGCCAGCAATCATTCGTGTCAGGAGATACCGTCAAATAAAAACGCTGGGAACTTATGTTACAACCTAATACAATGGTCGATTGACGATCAATTCACCGGTCGATAAAGAATCAGTCAATCGTTCTCCGCTATAAGCAAACCGCGCTACAGTCAACGATCCCAATACAGTCAACACCCAGTCAAAACACAGTCAACTGTCGTAATACAGTCAACTTTCAATTATTGCCGGTCTTCGGGCCTAAGCCCGGCCCGGACTTTTCAGCCCGGCCCGCGGAGGGGGTACGGCCCGGGCCGGCCCGTGTCCACCTCTGCCTAGTGTCCGGCGCTTCTTAAGCTCTATGTTTGAAGTCCTTTGTTATTCCGGATTTGCCAGTCTAGTCCTAAAAATCGCAAGGATTCTGATCTTGTCGGTCATTTATGAGAAATCAGTCAGTTTTTCCTTGTATAGCCTCAAGTCTCATTTCTAAATTTTGGCTCTATTTTCTTGAGGCTTGAGGTTTTTTGAGACTCAGTTGACATTTTTTCTGAGAAGCTGGTGACGTTTATTTGAGGGGGGGGGGTTATTACAGGGAGCCGATTAATATAAATTATACGTTAAATCGAGACTCGACTGTACGCTTATAAAGGAACGACTTACCAGTAACTATTACTCAACTAATTTTAACTGTTCACAGTCAACCATTTACAATTTTGTTCTAAAAGTTCTTCAGTAAATAAACCTTTTGTCAATGAAAAATGCTTTAGTAATTTTCTAAAAACTCAATAATCATCATTTTTTTATTCCATTAGATTTAGATTAGATTTCATCCATTATTTTATTATGGTAATATTTATGAGTGAAAAGAAGGAACTAATTGCGTTAGATTTGCAAAGAAGGAAGTATGTTTAATTGTGTTTGTCAAAATAAAGTCCCAAAAAATATAGTTACTTTTGGATTTGAAAAATTATTACCGTTCAAGCATATTTTCGGTACAAAAATATTAATTGTTTTGGTCAATTTTTATTGAAAGCCACTGCAAACATTAGTGCTTTTTATCACTCGACAAGTTTGGCTAAGAGGTTAAAATGTCCGGTTATCTAGGCCATTATATTTCGTTATCAGATAAAAATTTCTTAAAAATTTATCAGAATTTATGTCATATCTTTCGCCATAAAGACAATTTTGATGTTGACAAAAACAAATTTCCTATACCAAAACGTGAAAACTAAAATGTTAAAAAAACTTTTACTTCTTTAAATAAAACATGTAAAACTTTTGAAACAACACTATTGTTTTCCAAGATTTCATCCACTTTCGCCTATATTGATGTGTTCGTTCGTTTTCAAAAATCGTAAAATCATTGGGAATTGATGATTTGTCTCTTGGTCGTCCGTTCTATTATTTCTATTTCTTCCTGCTTGCAAGCCCAAGTTGTTAAACAAGAAATAATATTGAATGGAAGAGAGGTGTAAGAATTTGTTTTTTTTTTTCAAAAGTTTGCTTTGAATTTTTTTCTTCCCTCTTAAATAAAAGAAAAACAGTTGTCCACCCTTGATTATTTCAAAGTCCTTTTTGCCTCAGGGATGGAGGTATGTGTACAAGAGCCAGTGTATGTCCAATTATATCTGCAACTAGTTGTTGTTTAAACAGGTGCTTCTAGTTCTGCAAAAAAGTTGTTCTGCTAAAGGCGATTTTAAACTTAATTTTGTTTAAAGTTTTCAAAAAAATGTAAGTTTTAGCTTTTGCAGCAGCTTTCTTCAGAAAAAACGATAAGAAAAACTATTCCAAGAAGTAAAGCTAACGTAATTTTTTTCTAAACAGGTCTCAAAAAGTATAATTGAAAAGCAGGTGAAGCAAGTAGTTCATATTATTTTTCAATATATAAAATTCGTCAAACAAATTAGAGGTTTTGAAAAACATCAGGCTTGTTTTTCAACCTATTCATTTAATATTTCTCTATTGGCTTCAAAGTATTCAACACAACCTTTTATCCAAAATCTAAAAAGCGCGTAAAACGCTGAATCTATTCATTAATCATAATATTTACAGCAGATAAACAACACTACTGTATTGATCTTCAAAAATATGATCAAGTTTTTTTGAAAAAATATCATGAATTTAATAAAAACAAGAGTAATACACTAGAAGTTTTTCACTTGTTTTTGCCTTAAGTTGTTTTGATCTTTTTATTACAAAAGTTTAATTCTTTTATTGTTTGAAGTTTTTCATGATTACTTAAGGGGCAATTGCCGTCTCCGACATCGGTTGTCCCCGCAAATTCAATTTTTTTTCTTTATAGTTGGATTTACGAAAGAATTTTTCAACTCGGTTTCTAACAAAACTATACCTGAAATTAAATTGTAGGCCTTTTTTTGTTAGAAACCAAGCTGAAAAATCAGTACAGAAGTAGAATGATTAGGCAAAAAAATTGAATTGGCGGCGGACAATTCAAAACAGGTGGCAATGACCCTTTAAAGCCCTGTTTCCAATGAGCGGATTTTCCTTTCACTCTCACTCTCAGTCTGCCTCGGACTTTCACTCTCACTCTCAGTGTGTACCCAACAGGAAAAAATTGCCTTTCAGTCTTACTTTCACTCTCACTTGCACTCTCACTCTGACTTTCAGTGTATCCAATGAGTTTTTTTTACTCTCACTCTCACTTTCAGTGTATCCAAAGACTTTTTTCAGTCTCACTCACAAATTTTCGGGAAGGAGAGAGATGTGCCATTTTAGATTGTGTCGAATCAAATTGTGCCTTTTTGGTTTGTGCCCCTGCAGTTTGTGCCCTTTTCAAATTGTGCCGATTCAATTTGTGCCTCTTCTGTTTGTGCCAATTTCAAATTGTGCGTATGTATTTTGTGTCACGATTTTGACTAATTTTAGCTATCAAAATAACGTAATTATTTCCCAGAAGGCTCCCAATTCAAAATCGTCCATGACCAGCACTTTGGGTCAAGCGATCACTTCACAGTTGCGCACAACAAAAAAAAAATTTTCATGTTGTTCGGCTTACAAAACCTATTTTCTGGACTAATTCGAGTATGCTGATGATGGTTTGACAGTAGCAAAATAGCATTTTCTCGGGTATTTTTTTAGTTTTATAGAATAACTGATTTTGGTAAAATCAATTATTAGCTAAAACTCAAAAATACCCGAGAAAATGTTATTTTGCTACTGTCAAACCATCTTCAGCATGCCTGAGTTAGTCCAAAAAACAGGTTTTGGAACGCGAAAAAAGTAAAAAAAAAATTTGATCCAAGTGGTCGACCACTTGGTTTGGTTGCTTCAGACTAAAAATATAATGAGGCTTGACTTTCCTAGGTAGGTTTATGTGAAGAAACATAGCAGGAGATACAAAGAGAAAAAAATAAATAAAAAAAGTCGAAAATTTTTACTCTCAGTCTGCCTCTCACTCTCACTCTCAGTCTTTTTCAATTTCAAGTCTTATAAAAGTTGCCATTCACTCTCACTCTCAGTCTGCCTTTCACTCTCACTCTCACATTAGGTACACACTGAGGGTGAAAGTGAAAGGGAGAGTCAAAGTCAGAGTGAGAGTGAAAGAATTTTCGTGTACCCAATGAAGAGTGAGAGTGAGAGTGAAGGTAAAATCCGCTCATTGGAAACAAGCCTTAAAGGACCATACTTGTTGATGAAAATGAGAACTTGGCAAATTCAAATGCGCGCGGGACACTTTTTTACTCCAAAATAGTTTTTGAATTATGTATTGTTGGTATATGAAAATAAAAAATAATAAACATATAAGTAGCCTAGTTAGCTCAGTGGTGTGCGGTGATTATTGGTCTCGGGTACGATTCCCGTGTCTGCTCTGTTATTTTTGGTCATTTATTCTAATTTATTATGAAAGACAAAAAAAAAATTCGGAATAAAAAAAGTGTTCCGCGCGCATTTGAATTTGCCAAATTCCCATTGTCATCAACAAGTATGGTCCTTTAAAGGACAATGGACCATGACCACCAAATAAATTCGTCAAGACAGAACTAGCGAAAGCCTGCGAAAATCAAAAATTGTCAACCTCGAGATGAGGTTCTACACGAAAAATTTTTGAACGTGTTCTCAAATTTGTGTTGCCTACCCTTTTCAGCCAATTTCTTTAGAACACTCACAAGCAAAAAACCAGTCAAATCTCTGCCCTGGCAAATTTCTATCTTGGCAAACAAATACACATATAACCAAAGCACCTAAAAATGCAATAAAAGGCATAGTTTAATGTTTGAGAAAGATTATAACACAAATAAAAAAAAGACCAAAGTAAAAGGGCACAAAAAATATGGGAACGCTACATAAGAAGATGTGGTGTTAGATAGGAGGCAGAGATACAGAAAATGGCCAGTAAACCTGCCCGCTGCATATGCATTTTCATTTCAACAGACCAAAATATACAAATAGGTTGAAGAGAAGAAGGGAAAAAGATGATGCCTGGGTCACCGAAATGAATTGCTTGGAGAGTACTGTAGATATATAGATTTTTAGTCGTTTTTGCAAAGGGGAATTATTTGTCTTATCTGTGTGTGTCTCTTTTTGATCAAAAGTGGACAAATTAGATAGGTTGAAACTGGACAGAAAGTAACTTTCTACAAAAATAAGTTCAGCCCATCTTACTTATTTTTTGCCCTGAATGAAGCGCTTTTAATTTTTCTTTTGTATAATAATGCATATGCTCCTAAATTTTTCATCTTAAGGGGGGAGGGGGTGCACATCGAGGAGCGAATATTTTGAACTCTCAGGTTCGATTCCCACTGGCTGCACACCCTATTTTTTTAGTCCATTTTTAGTAAGTTAACTCACTTCTAGGGTCAAAAAGTATCCAGCAATCTATTGCAACGGTTTCCAGCACTGCTTTACTGTCAGCAACTGCGTTAATTTTGAGATTTCAGGCATATGACCATCACAATAAAGGGAAACCAACTATAAACCATTTACTTTGGTTTTCATCACCTCCTCCTCTACTCATTTTACTGACTTCTCGCAAAGTTATATCTATTATTTAGAGTCAGAATTTCAAGGGAAATTCCATGGATATTATTTAACACCAAAATTGGTTGAAAAATTAGGTAGCTTGCGAAGATTTGATCCAGCGACAAAAGAGTATATTTGAATGGTAGGATGACACGGAATCAAACATTTTTGGATTTTAGCTCTAACGAACTTCTACTTTTTTTCTGTGATAGTTCGAAAAAAAACTAGAATCTTGGCTACACACGTGTAGAGCTGTAAAAAAAGTCAAGAGGTGTCAATCAAACCAATCAAAGAATAACCCAAAATGAATGGTTTTTCGAACAAAAACAGATTTCAGGTGGTGTTTTCGCCTGAAACTTAGCCGGGGCAGTTGTTTATGCATGCTGTAATGGTATTAATGAACAGCCAAGAACCTGGGCCGTAGTAACAATCGTAGTAACAACTTCCGTGGCTAAAAGTGGAATATCTCGGATTTCAGTCCACTTTTCAATAGCAATTTTTTGCAAACAAAAATAGACAAGTTTTATCTTTAGATTTTATTACAATCATCTGAATCACTCATCGGTAACCAGAGCTAGCACTAAATGCAAAAAATATCCGCAGCTGCGGATATTTTTTGAACATGTGAGCCTAAAAACAAAATTTATCGTACAGGTTTGAGCTGATTGTCATGATGTTTCACTAGGTTTGTAGCCTAGATTATAAGGAACATTTTGGTAGTTCATAAAGTATTTTTGGCTTTACCAAACCTAAAAATATTACTAAAAGTGCCTCTAAATATTGAGTTTGAAAAATTATCCGAGGATAGACTAAGCTAACTTTTCAAATTCAATATTTTGAGATACTTTTGGTCATATTTCAAGTTTGGTAAAGCCAAAAATACTTTTCAAACCACCAAAATTTTTCTTATAATCCAGGCTACAAACCTAGTGAAACATCATGACAATCAGCTCAAACCTGTACGATAAATTTGATTTTTAGCCTCACAGGTCCAAAAATATCCGCAGCTGCGGCTATTTTTTTGCATTTAGTGCTAGCTCTGATTACCGATGAGCGATTCAGATTATTGTAATAAAATCTAAAGATAAAACTTGTCTATTTTTGTTTGCAAAAACTGCTATTCAAAAAGTGGACTGAAATCCGAGATATTCCACTTTTAGCCACGGAAGTTGTTACTACGATTGTTACTACGGCCCCTGAGCATCATTTTGATACCAAAATTGTAGATAAAACATGAAAAAAATCCAGTGAAAAATAGGATGTGCAGCCAGTGGGAATCGAACCTGAGAGTTCAAAATATTCTATCCATGATGTGCACCCCAAAAAAAAATTGTTCTCACAGTTAGTGAAGAAGAGTAAGAGCAGAGAAAACCCGTGTGAGTAAGATTCTCAATGAGAATTCTCAGTGAGATTCTCACTTGAAGGGAGCTTCTCGAAACACTGCAGTTTTGTATCACATCTAATATCGATGACCATCGATTACTTTTTAAAATAAGGCAGAAAAAGTCTAAAAGCTGCCATGAATACACCAAGAAAAAACTACTGGATGCCACCTTAAATTTTGGAAATACACTGACTCTTTCATTCAAAATAGCAAAAAATAAACTTAACTAGGTAAGCACAATTGATTAACTAGTTTTTGTTTTGATTGGCCGGTTTAATTTACCGGTCAATTGACCTAAATTGGGTCAATTTCACTAGATTTGGTCAATTTGACTGTTTTTCGTGTTTTGTAACTGTTTTGACTGTTAACTATACAATGATTCTTTTAAGTAACAATAAGACAAATTATTTGGCTTAAAAAACGAACAATAAAGACCTTGTTGAAGAAAATCGCCTACCTTTTAATCGCTGTGGGAGTTGATTGACCACTACTTTTCTTTGTTATCAACCATAAAATCTATATGAACTTCAGTTTCTTCAAGACATGAACGCACAGGAATTTTAGATTGATCAAAAAAGGCTGCATAATGTGAGAAAAAAGTTAGAAAGAGGACCGGTGCTCAAAGGTCATTGGATTTGCAAAATGATAGGGAGGGAGTAGGAATTTCGGTCATGTAAAATCGTACAGTAGTTGCAGTCAATAATTCTATGATCCTGTAAACCATGGTTTTACAGATGGTAAAATGTAAAAAGTTAAAAAATAAAAACACACAGAACAACACAAAATCAAACTGACTTTACATTCCACTTAAGACAACAAACGCGAAAAAATTCGAAAAATAAATATTCAAATGATTCTTGTCTTCAATGGAATTTCAAATTTGTCAGTAATTTCCTAAGCAAATTTACTACCGTATTTTTTCTATTGAACCCCATGGGGGATTTTTTTTCAACCCCCGAAAAATCTTGAAATTGTAAATCGAAAGTGGGCCGTGGGGGATTAATAGAAAAAAATACGGTATCTTGAGCACGAGTGAAATAGAAATTGAAATAAAACAAGCCCCAGGGGCTTTTTTAAAAACACACTATTTACAATAAAATAATAAATTATTTACAACTTATTATGAGTAATTTTCAAAATTATGAGTAGTTATATCAAAACAACTTAAACAACACCAGTTTTTTCAATTAGAAAAACCATGTTTGCATACGAATGACTTATTTAAATAAAAAATTAAGGTTTGTTTGAGTGGTCATTATCTGTAAAAAGCTGAAAAATACATTTAAGTCTATTTTAGTGGGAATCTAAGAATTTTAATTGGAAAGAAAATGCTGATTAAGTTTGTGCACCACAAATACTCTGTGCTCACACTGAGAACCAAGAATACAAAAAAAAATTCTGTAGCTGGACTTGTCATAAGATTAAAAACATGTTTTGACCAGAAAAATTTGTAATAAAATGATACTTGGTTACCTTGAAACCCCTAATGATAGAGCTCCCAAAAGTAAGGATTTTTTAAATATTGTTTCAGAGCAATATTTTGTTGACAGTCCGGTGTTGCGATGTCAGACAAACTTGTGCAAAATCAAAAGCCAAATTATCAATAACAATATCCAAATTACTGGATTTTTTCAAAAAAATGCCCTAAAAAATTAAGATATTACAAAAAGAAGTGGAAGAGTTGGAGTATTGTCGATAAAAATTTCATTTTCAAAGAATTTTTGGAAAAATTTTTGCAATGCTGATACTAATGATCCCCAATTAACCCTACATTTTGCACAAGTTTTATTTGTATTCAGCACCGGCTTGTAAAAAATGTGAAGAAAAGTATTTGAGGTACATTCTGTCACTTTTGGGGAGGCCTATTGTGTGTGGTAGGTACAATCTTAAAAAGCATCCATAAATAACTACAGTTAGCTGAAAACTTCAACATTGAAAACTCATAGTCAAACTTTATTTCCTGCACACAGAAAAATGACCCTATTAAAGAATTTAGGACGGACTCAAATCTGTTTTTCTTTCTTTTTTAAATATCGAGAAATCATTTTTGAGTCTGTCCTAACATACACTGGCTTACCCTTGCCTGAGCCTTGAGCCTAAAAACTCACTAAAAATTAACAGGGGGACCAAGGCGAAAAATGGTCCTGATTCTTTTATAGGGCCGAAAAATTATGAAAAATAAAAAATTTGTGATAAAGATTATAAGTAAAAGTTTTTTAAAGTTAGAACGACCCAAACAAAAAACACAGCCAACTAACAAAAAGTGAATTTTAAGGGTCATTCTGCCCTGCATGTCTCGTGTGTCTGACCCTTTTTCATTGCCATTTCACTTTCACATAAAATTGAGCCGGCCTTCTATCTCACTGCTGACCTTTTTAATTAAACTGACCAGTGCCCAGAACAGATAGCAGCATCAGAGTTTTAGTGTATATGTTTGTTGTATGTGTCTTTTTCTATTCCTCTCTCTCTCCTCTTCAGATTTCCAAACGTTCCTTTTGCACACCAAAAAATGAGATAGTAATAAGACAGAAAACCCGTTGGTCACTCTTCTCTCTTTGGCATTGACAACCATTAAAATAGAGGGCAGAGAGCACAAAATGTTTACACACAGAGTTTAGAGGTCAACTCCTTTTAGTTGGGCTTCAAATTTTTATATTTTTTTGCATAGAAATAAGAAAACATTCTTCAATTCACTATATAGTTAGCTAATGTCTGTAAATTTTTCCAAAAAATTATTTACACTCAGCAAGTTGTACTTTATATGACGCCGGCTTTAAATGCTCCCACTTTTTTTATTTAAAAACTTTTTTTCAGCCTTGGTGTTGAGATATGATTCAAGATCACACACCACCAGTCCGACCCCAGTAAGAGTGCACGACCTACACAGCTGGTGAACACAGACCAATGGCGTGCAGCCGGAGCTCGTGAGAGCCTCTACTCTACTGGAATATCCCTCTTGGGGATAGTATCCGGTGAAAGAAACACCATATGAAGGGCTATGGGCGAGGAGCTAGCATTCTACACCGTCGATCCCTCTCATTAGACACGGGTACAGGTTCAGCTGGTGAACACAGACCAATGGCGTGCAGCCGGAGCTCGTGAGAGCCTCTACTCTACTGGAATATCCTCTTGGGATAGTATCCGGTGAAAGAAACACCATATGAAGGGCTATGGGCGAGGAGCTAGCATTCTACACCGTCGATCCTCTCATTAGACACGGGTACAGGTTAACGTCCGGCGCGTTAACCTGTACCCGTGTCTAATGAGAGGGATCGACGGTGTAGAATGCTAGCTCCTCGCCCATAGCCCTTCATATGGTGTTTCTTTCACCGGATACTATCCCCAAGAGGGATATTCCAGTAGAGTAGAGGCTCTCACGAGCTCCGGCTGCACGCCATTGGTCTGTGTTCACCAGCTGTGTAGGTCGTGCACTCTTACTGGGGTCGGACTGGTGGTGTGTGATCTTATATGCTCATTCAAAAAACATGTCATTTTTATCAAAAAAAGGTTTACTAGTCAAAATTTTGATTGCTAGTGAAACACTCTAATAAAATCTTAGCAATAAAATATAACGCAAATCAAGATCTACAAAATTCAATTTACGGAATTTTTCAAATGCAATAGTTTCGAGATATAACCTTTTGAAAAATGAGCATAACTCAATTTTGTATGGATTTTAATTTTTCACAGGAATTTTTTCAATAAGTCATATCTCAACACACTTACATTCAGAAAGTGGGAAGGGAAGTGGACTCATTATCTATGATACGTTTTTGTCCTAAATATTGTGCTAAAAATTCAAGAATTAATTTTTAATTCGAAATTAAAAAAAAAGATTGAACACATTCTTTATTTTGCATAAAATTTCATAAAATTAACTGCAAGGCTTGTAATTTTTTTTGAATTCACGCAAAAACGGACATTTTGGGCTATCAAACAAGTTATAATTTGTAAAATTGGATTTTTGAAATTTTTTTTCAAATCAGTTGGATTTTCAAATTGGTTGGAATATAAGGTCCACAGTAGATACTAACAAATTGTTAATACTCCAACTAAAATAGTCATTTTAAAAAAATTGTTCTGAGTCCAAAGACCTCAGACTTAACTGCTTTGTATTGCGAATTTAGTACAGGCTTTGCAAAATATATTTACAATGTCTCTAAATGAATAATTCTTTTTAAGAACCTTTGGAATTTTTAGATGAAAAGTGCCAATAAACGGCTCTACTTATAATAAGAAACTAAATAAAAAGGTAAGCTTTGACAATTGGCATTTGAAAATGAAGGATTTTTCTTAGTTCCGTAAACTACCATGGCTTATAATTATATTGTAATCAGGAGACACGATCGAATATGTACATATATACAACAACCCTTGTCTAGGTGCTAAAACCTTAGTCAATAAGTACCAAAAGAAACTATGTTAAAAATGGAATAAGCATTCTACTGGAAGAAGTAGGAATAATATTGAAAATATCGTCAAATTTAAAAAAAAAGTATAAGCGAGGAAAAACAGGTGTTTATCTTAGAGTTAAAATTCAAAAGCTGTCCAAAGGTGACAAATTGCACGTTGACAACCCTAAAAGGGATTCTCTTAGCCATTTTTTCAAGTTGAGCAGTGGCGAAAATTGCCTCTGTATGCATATCAAGTGCCTGGCTGAGCACTTTTAACTCTTCTAACCTTGGATTTAGAAGCTTGAAATTGAGACAAGGAAGTTAGTACGCAGCAGAAATTAGGATGACCAAGTAGGCTCTAGGATGTACTAAGCTTTAAGAGTTTGAGGTGCGCGAAAAGATCTACCTGCGAGATAAATCCGAGCAAGGCTCTTGTTTGAAGAAAAAGCACACAGTTGCTTTTTAAAAGCTGCTTTGAACCAGGTATAAAAAAGAACGCTACTCAAGTATACCCTACTTTTTTAACTAAATCTACTTTTGTAAAAAGTGTTCCAAAACATTCTATACCGAACCAAAGTAACATTAAAGAGTTTCGAGCAAGGCTCTCAAAAGTTTCGAGCGAGGCTCTTTTTGCCATGTCCACGTTGAAAACGCGGTAAAACAATAAAATGGTCGTAGTCTGCTGGTTTTCTTCCTCGTCCAGGGTGCATAAGTACCAAAATGCTATCTAAAGACTTTTACAGAAGTTGGGTTCAGTGACCAAGTAAATCTAATCATTAGAATTTTGTTTAAAATTAAAAGAAAATAATTGAAATAGCTTTGCGAAAATAGAAACACCATTTTTATAAAAACGATACTTAAAAAAGTTGATTACATTTCAGTAAAAATATCTTAATTTTAATGTCTTTTTCTGGCATAAAATGCAGCCATTAAAATTTCCCAACTTAAGTGGTATCCCAGTCTATATTAAAAGCGGTTCCTGGGTCATACAGTCATCAAAATAAGGCAAGAAACTCTAGTATATAGCGCGCAGTAATTATTTGGTGCAGGCTAAAAGTATTAAAATTGGCTTAATTTTTACATTTTCTATTCTCTGTGCACTCTATACTTCTACTAATTATGCAAATGCTCTTTTTTCATTTCCATTCTCTCATTTCATTAAATAATGCCTTCTGAGCTTCAACTAACATAAATTAAAGAAAAATTTGATAGTACTACCGTAATTACTATATTAGTGTTTGGATTCAGGACTTTTGATATCGGTCTCTTTCTTTTAGATTAGTTTAGATTAGGAGTTAACCATGTGAAAAACTTAAAGTTTTTATGTTATAACTGCCGTATTTCGTTAGCTGACATTATTAGAACAAATACTGTAAGTTATAATTTTTAATAGAGCCAAAAAAGGGGTTTTAACTGCCTCTCATACTTTTACACCATATTATCATCCTTCCCCTCCTCAGAAGCTCAATTTAGATTAAGGTTAGTTGATTAACCATAAATACCCTTATATAACGACGCCTTCGGTTTAACTGACCCTTAGATCAGCCCTCCCAGATAAAGACCGTAAAATTGAGGTGATCTTGTTTGATTAAATCACTAATTGTATCAATTGTAAAAATGGTAAGTTAATATGTTTTTAAAGTTAAACATACGTCAATGCAGTGTACAAAATCATATAAAACATTTCTTCCATAATTTTACTTCGTTTCTGAAAAATAGTATAAGCCGTCTATTAATAATCGAATCGAACAGGTTTTGCTTTTCGGTTTTGTTCCAAAAGCTCTTTGAAATAATAGCAAATAAAAAACAACTGTAAAAATAGGCGCCCATTCTTTTCAGCGCCATCTTTAAAAAGAAAAAAGAGAGGCACAGCCAAAATGTGTTATTTTTGTAAATTGTGGAAAGAGAACTAAAGAAAGCTTTTACTTTTTGAGCGATCACTCTCTCTCCTCTCTTGGTCCATATGGTTGGTTATCTGCGTTGCGCAAAAAGATGATGGAAATGAAAATGCAAAATATCAATGGCAAAGGTTAGAATAGAAGCAACCAGAAGAAACATCGATACTCAGCCAAAATTTATGCGAAAATAGAAGAAAGCCACTAAAAAAATTCACTCTACTTCATCTCCTTTTGAAAAGAGAGATGGCAGCTTGAAAAATATTCTTACTGTAGATGCAAAAAAAAAAAAGATAAAATGGAGAAATAAACATAAAATGAAATATAAAATTGACAATAATGTGGAATCTAAGTAATATTTTGCTTTTAGGGAAGCAGGGTTTCGGGTCTTGGGATAAAGATGGGCACGCAAGCGCCTTAAAAAAATTAATCGAAAGTTACTCTGGATCACTATTTTTATGAATCATAGGCAGAATGAAGGTCAGAGCAGAAATCCAAAAATGTGCAAAGTCAGAAAGCGCAGGACAGAAAATTAACATTTTTAAAAGCAGAAACAAGAGTCCGAAGCACGCTGTTTTCTGTGTTTCTGACTCTCAATTGACTTTTCTGACTTTGAAAATTTTTGGAATTTCATTCTAATTTGTGAAAATACTGCTCTGGATGCATGAAAAGCACCACACCAGAGTTTCTTCATGTGGCAGGTTTCGATATTCGAGGAGGAATTCTAAAAAACTTAAAAGATAACTGAAAAAACCAGAATATTAAAGTATTCAAAAACCCAAGTTTTTTTCTAACCAGCATATTAAGCTGGGGTTGATGCTTGAAATTTCAACATTGACCCATTATAAGAACCGAAAACATTTTTCAAAATAATAAATGTACAAACAAAAGTAATTTGAAACTTTTTCCTATTATTTTCTAACAAATTGGAGAATAAAAATGAATGTTTCAATTCTGAATTCTATAAACAACAAACTCTCCACTACCAAGTTCAAAAGTAACCAAGGAAAGAGAAATTGAGGCAATTGTCTTGTCAAAATATCCAAAATTCATACAGCAAACATTTTGTCTTATTTTCTCCAATTAAAATTAAAAAATAGTAAAAAACAAATTTAACGAGACATACCGTAATTATTTTCATAGAAAGACAGTCTCTATTTGAACGACTGGAGTAAAGGCTAACACTAATCGGGCTAACCACCTTTTATTAACATGAAGTCAGAAAATTTTAGAGGTTGAGCGGGAGACTTTTTTGAGGAAATGCGGGGACTGTCATTTCTACAGTTATTTTAGGACAGACAAGAAGGACAGACAATTACATAAATTTAGTTGGAAACGTAACTTTGTAAATCTTAGCTCATTTGACGATTTATTTTTACAATAAATGATAACCACATAAATCCACCCGACGAATATTAAAATTACAGCCCCCCCCCCTCCCCCCCGTCCATTCTCGGAATTTTCAAAAGGTGACCCGAAATCCCCACTAAGCTAATTTTTTATTTATAAACACTTTCTGGATAAAAAAATTCAATTTTGTCAAAAAAATCAACTCACACCCCTCAGGGGCAAATGTCCTTTTTAGGGTATTTTTCACTAAATTTTAGGGCTTGAGTTTAGATGCCCCCACGCAGAGTGCTCGGATATCATAGATACCTCATATTCGTGTTTCTCGACCGCGATTTCATAAGAAAACCGCGTGTTTTTTGATTATGAGAAAAGAAAAATTTTCGAATTACAGGGGGTATCATAGGCTTTTAGTCGAAATTTGAAAAAGTTGAATTGGTGCCTTTTGTATTTCAAAAGAAATAAGGGCTGTATAGAAACGGTAAAAAAATGAAAAAGAGCCACTAACCACACATGGCCCACTGGGTACTGTGTGATTACTTTTTTGTTAGTGAGTACTACCCACTAACGAAAAGATGTTGAACATAGTGTTGAATACTGGGGCCTACCGCATAAATAAACTCTGGTATGCATGCTTTTCCGTGCATCCAGAGTCACTTTCGAGTGATTTGCGTCTAAGGTATCTGTGCGCGAGCACTTCAACGAGCCCCTAAGCCGCTCTAAAATTTAATTGTGAAAAGTGAAAAAAACCTGTCCAAAATCTATTGTTTTTACCTTTATTTGACTTAAAGGACCATAGCCGTCGCGACAATGAGAATTTCACACGTTTGAATGCATGCGGGACATCACAATTATTGCGAAAATATTCAGAAATCTTTTTTAGTAAACTAATAATCAAACTATCAAAAAGGCAAAGCAGGCACTGGGAATCATAGTGACCGCGCTTTTTGAAATTTGGACGGCGTCCCGTCCCGTCCTAGACGTTTTGACCGGCCGTCCAACCGGCCGTCCGGAATTTTTTTCTTACAACCGGCCGTCGGCCGGCCGTCCATTATTTCGCCGTCTTGCTGAAAATTCCGCCGGCCGTCTGCCGGCCGTCCGATTGAGATTTTCTAACGCCGGCCGTCCGCCGGCCGGCCTAAATAGTGAAAAAAGTTTTGTGACAAATTTGTTACTTAAAAATTTGATCTTTATTGAAAAAATTTAGAAAACTGAAAAATATATCTCGAGTTATATGTCAGAATTATTCGAGCCTTTATCAGTTCTTCATTAATACCCACTCTTCTTCCTTCCACATGCATTGTCATTATGGAAAATATTCTTTCAGCAGCACCAGACGAAGCCGGAATTATCAAATATCGATCGCTAACTTTTTTATCGGTCCATTTCGCTGAATTTTCTGTTGTTTTAGAGAAAGTCAGTGTCTTGAACTCGTTTGTTTGAAACGGGGTTTTCTGTAACCAGCCTCTCGAACGCAGCGATGCAATACATCTTCTACGAGGTCATTGGTAGATTCTGATCTTGAAAGGGCATTAACTATCCTAAGCCGAATGGTGATTTGATTTCTGTTAGGACAAGCGTATCACTAAATTGTGATTCTCCGAGCTGAAATTTGGTGAAATGTTATTTTTCAAGACTTTTGTTAAAATAAAGATTACGAGTCCAAAATTCGCTCGGTATAGTGAAGGACGGTGTCAGACGGACCGGCCGTCGGCCGTCCGTCCGAGTTTATCGTTGCGGCCGTCTGCCGTCTTGGACGTTTTCAGCCGGCCGTCCACCGGCCGGCCGCTCGGACGGCCGACCAAGCCGGCCGTCCGACCGTCCGGTTTTTCGACGCCGTCCGGACGGGGACGGGGACGGGACGGGCCCGGCCGGACGGGCGGTCACTATGCTGGGAATCAAACACACCAGCAATTTCAACTAGTTGACGCGCTTTACCATTGCAACAACAACAAATAAAAAAGTGTCCCGCGCGCATCCAAATGTGTGAAATTGTCGCTGTCGGCGACGGCTAGGTTTTTTAAAAAGGCTGAAATTTAGTGAAAAATACCTTAAAAAGACACTTGCCCCTGAGGAGTGGGAGGCGACTTTTTTGACAAAATTGAATTTTTTTACCCAAAAAAATGTTTATAAATGCTTCTTTTATCGTGTTGAGCAGAAAAAAAGAGTTTGGGCTACAAATTTTCCGATTCGCCAATAAAACTGCTCTTGAAATTCTGAAAATATTGTCAAATTTTAAATTCCTCGGTTGGTGTCAGGATTGATGGTTGGCCCGGCAGAATGAACATAGAGCAATTCGTGCAACTACCTATTAGTTATTTTAAACATTTTGTCACAGTTTTAATCAAAACTATTGATCTATTTGGTGTCAAAATGGCCGCTACTTTCTGTTCCATCTTCAAGTGTGTGAAATTTGAAGTTTATAGCCGCTACAAAAACCACAAGCAATTTTTTACAAAAAATTTCGTGATCTAAAAATGACATATACAGTCAAACCTCGATAATCCGCCACCCCATGGGACCGATCCGAGGGTGGCGGATTATCGAGGTGGCGGTTTAGCGGGGATAAACTTTGTTGAGTTTCTCTGACGGCCAACCAAATCGGGCTTATCGAGGGTGGCGTTTTTTCGAGGGTGGCGGTTTAGCGGGGTGGCGGATTATCGAGGTTTGACTGTAATTTGAAAATGCCTTTTTCCCCGATTTACTTCGCAAAAATAAAAGATTGAATAGTTGTTAGGAAGCGCATTTTATCCTCTTCAAAAATAAAATTTTATACTTTTGCGGGTGCTTATATAATCGTTAAGATATATCTTTTTTTGTAAAACCTGTTCGAGAGTTCGGGTCACTTTCTAAATTTCGAATTTTTTAACCAATGCGTCCCGCATCGAAGCTGGTGCTACCCGCACCATCGTGTTCAGCATGAAATTCTGGGTCTAACTGCACAGGCCTTAGCATCCCTATCCCTATAAAAATTAAAAAATATATTTTATTGTTATTCATTTATATTTTTGGTGTAGTAGGACTATTCACAGGTTTTTCACAGGTTAGGGTGAGTTGTCTATAAATTACTTTGTAAAAAAATACTCATGTAGGGTCACAAATTGTCTACAGCTATGGCCACAGGGTGTGGCTGTCGTGTTTGTCTGTCCACTTGTGTCCCAGCCCTTTTTCTACTGTGACGCACTGGTATGTTCTTTTAAAGTTTATTATTATATGGAAAAGAATTAGTTATCTTTTTTTACTCAATCGAGCCGTGAAAATTCCAACAAAAAGAAAGGTATGAGCAATAAATATGTGGGACCAACAACAGTAAATAATGTTAATAAATTTGGGTATATCTGCTGATTTTTCCATCATTTTTCCTAACTACTTTTTTTATCTCAAAACAAAAAGTGCCAATCAACAACTTTTTTATTTTTTTTGAGTTTTCAATCAAAACAAAAAGAAGTGAATTTGCTAGTTTGTTTTTCGATAGCAAAAAAGTGTGAACGGGACTGCACAACTCAAATCGAACCGCCCAATCAAATGGCAATGGCAAAATTTTTGGAAATTTTATGCAAATTAGCACAAGGATCTTGCTGCTCCTCCAAAGTTGAATGAGTAATCGAGAGAGAAGGGTGAAAAATAGTTTTTGGGTGTAACCACCATTTAGAAAACCTTTTTTTGCTTTTTGCAGTGGTAAATGTTTTTTGGTGAGTGAAAGGGTAGGGCAGTTAAAAATAGCATAATTTCGGTAGTTGGAACTAGTTGGTTACACGACATATTTCATGACATTTATTATTGATCAAATTTTATTATTTCAAAACCAAATAATTTCTTAATGAATAAAAATGCCTTTTCTTTCCATTGTCACCATTGCTATTCAATGGCTGATTAACTTAAAAGGCTTTTTCTTTTTAAAAGCTCTAATATAAATTAGATTTAAACAGACAATTCAGAAATTTTAGCAGTATACAGCTGGTCTATTGCATTAAATTTGTTAAGCATGTGCTTTGGAACCATACGAACCTCCAACTATTTTATAAATTTTTAAAATGTACCAGGGATGATGATAAGAACTTAGAAAGTGCGGCTCAGGGGGGAGCCTGTCTTTTATGTTTTTCAAAGCTAACAAGATTGCAAGGATAAACTAGGCATCGTTTATGCTTGGCCAACAGTCATACGACACTTGCGACCCGATACTTAAAGGTCCAGAAAAGCTATTTAAAAATGGTTGAGGGATTGTACTGGAAGGGAAGAGCCATAATACAGGGGATACGTATTAAGTAACTTATTTGGCTGCTTCGCCATGTTTTTCAACGTAGGACTTGGCAAAAAGAGTCACTACATGCATTTTTGATCAAGAGTCTTGCTCGGAATTATGTCTAAGGTAAGTGAGTGCGCGCATCTCTAACCTACCAAGCCCCCTGCGCCCCCGAAGGGGGCGCAGGGGGCTTGGGGCTTGAAGTTGAGATGCGCTCACCCACATACCTTAGACACAAGTCACTCGAAAGTGACTCTGGATGCACGAAAAAAGCATGCATACAAGAGTTATTCATGCGGTAGGCCACAGTATTAAAAACCATGTTTAACATCTTTGTTCTTTTGCCCGAAAATCATTTTTCCTCCTGTTACAAGACCGGGCCAAAGTCCCAGCCATCCATTAATTCAGCTTAGCACTCAAAAAGTGCTTGGCTCAGGCGAAAAGCCAACGAATCGAAAATTTCATCACTAAGTGTCGGGCCGCAAGAGTCGGCCGCAAGTGTCGGACGCAAATGTTGGACCGAAAGTTTCGGCCGCAAATGTCAGGATGCAAGTGACGGCCGCAAGTGTCGGCCGCAACTTTCCGGGCCGCAAGTGTCGTGTCGCCCGGCCAACAATAGGAGACAACAAAGAGACAAAATGGTCTCTCTCAAAAGCTAAGTACAGAAAATGTCAAAAATCTTGACAGCCACAAAAATCTGTGGTCGAAATTCGTAAATCTACCAGCTTAAGGCCTAATTTAGAGCAAATTGGCTACGGTTTACAATAAGCCATAGCAGAGAAGGAAAAGTTGTATATTTCATTGTGGAAACGAAAACACTAAGAAACCAACCATTTTAAAATAATAAATAAATACCGTATCTAACGCGTTAAAAACTCATAAAAAAGAAACCTTAAATTTTTAAGACAACAAAAAATGGCTCAAACGTCAGCGAAATACAAAATAAAACCAAGAAAACGAATATGAAAAATAGTAAATAAAATATTTTTATCTTAGAAAATCGGAGCATTTAACAAATGAGACATTAAAAAGCAATAAAATCCGGGCTTTTCACAAATTGAACCAGTAGCCTTAGAAATGTAGGCAATAAAATGGGATTAGAAGCCCTTGAATAGACCTATCAAATTTGCCCCAATATTATTGCTATAAAAAATAAAACTGGCACAAAAGTGTTATGCTCGGCAAAAATGCTCGGAATTCCCCCTCTTGCAAACAATACGGCTAATAAAATTTTAAAGCAATTTGCTTTTTAGTAGTATAAAGCAGGTGAAATTTCGGCTTTTTAAGTGGCTCTATTTTGGCGAGATTACATTAAAAATTAAGTGGAAAACAAGCTGTTTGTGTTGAAAAAAATATATTAATCTGTGGTATATGGAAAAAAAAGTTGGTTGAGGGTGAAAAAAGATGTAAGTGCACATTTATGTGAATAAAAATGAAAAAAAGTAATGTGTGGTTAAAAATTACGTTTTTTCAAAGTCGAAAGTATTTTGTTAAGTCTTTAATTTTTTGAGGCTCCTTTTCGGTGAACCAATTCTTCTCATACCCCAAACTTCCACTCGCAAGGGAGCTACCCAAGCCGTCTTTTCGGTCCACATCATTTTTCTCGCTGTCTGCGGACAATATTAAAATTTCACACACTAAACCGACCATGTCAAAGATTTTTTATATAGGTCTTAATATCCGATGAAGAGACAGCTTGGGTGGACCCCTTCCCCCTCCTGAAAATTCGAGTCACTTGGTTTAGAAAAAGCATGGATGCCAGAGTTTTCTATATAGGTAGACCTCATTACAGTCGAACTGTGATATTAGGACACTCCCATACATGGCTACGTGTGGTAAGTCCCTATGGTAGACATTTGACTGCAAGACTACCCAGATGTAAAGCAATCTTCAAAATATTCCAGGGTGGCCTTATATCAGAAGTTTCACTGTATTGAAAAAAAGTTAGATAAGTAGAAGCTTCACTACAAGGCAAAGCTTAGAGAAAACTTTTTTTATCCAGAATGTAGAAATATTGCGAGGAATAAGTAAGGAAAATTATTTGCAATACACAGCTTCATAGTGAAGAGGCAGAAGCAAGTGACAGTAAACTTTGGTTCGACTCCACTCGAGGAATACAAAGGAGGGTAAAAACGCGGTTATTTTTTACTTGCTGAAATAAGTGCTTTTTGTACAGCATATCTAAATTGGAACAGTTGAGTCCCCAGCACTCGGGTAAACCAAAACCCCAACAGTCAATTTAGCTTGAGGGGACCAAGCCAAAAATGTTTTTTCACTAAAAAAATTTTCATAAAAACTATTTAATAGTGTAAAGACACAGTTTTTTATGAATTTTGGTATAAAAAATCTACTGCTGGGGTATTCTTTAATTTAGTCTCTAAAGTTTTAGAGCACATGTACTATACCCCCAGCACTTGATTGCAATATTTTTTGCAAAATTTTTTGAAAACTTTTGCAAAAGACTTTCAAAGACATAATCTGTAAGAATAAACCATGACCTGGCAATGCCGAAAAATTATTGGTCTACTTTTTGATCGGCTGTAATTACTTTTTCCCTCCAAATTATTTTTTACCCCTCCAAATCATTCATTTATCCCCCAAATCGTGAAAATGAGTATTTCTTGATGTTTTCATATCGTAAAATTTTTTCTTTTGATCATCATGTAGCCCTGAATCTCTTATTTCTCATAAGCTACCAACTGACCCCTTGTTGTTAAAATTTTTTTTAGAAATACCCATTTTTATGAAAGAGGAGTTGTTTCATAAAAACGGGTACCTCTCAAATTTTTTTCAACAACAAGAGGTCAGTTGATAGCTTATCAGAAACAAGAGATTCAGAACTACATGATGATCAAAAAAATATTACGACATAAGAATACCGAGAAATACTCATTTTAACAATTTGGGCGGATATATAAATGATTTGGAGGGTAAAATAATAATTAAGAGGGGTAAAACAATTTGAGCCCTTTTTGATCTATCTAGTAGCAAATTTCATGAGAAGTCCAACACTGTTGAGATCTTTTCTTTTCATAAGAAAATCTTCGAGAACCATGCCTTTTAATAAAGTCGATTATTGGTTACACGGTTTTTTGACTTACTAACTTCAAATGGCTTAGTTCATTTTTATAGAATGAACCCTTATCACATGATAACTAATTTTAATTCGCAGGAATTGCGCATTCTGATATTTCTGACGGTTAACCGTGAACGACTGCACTAATTTTAAAAGCGCAAATCCTGAGAATTAAAATTACTTATAATGTGATAAGGGTTCATTCTATAAAAATGATCATTGCCAGACCTCTCGAGAGGGTGTTCCATCTTTACAGATTATGTCTTTTAAATAATCATAAAGCAAAATTTTTTTGACGAAAACAATTTATTTTTGAAAATGTTGCCTTGCTTCCTCAAGCTAGTTTGAATCCTCGTGATAAAGTGAAATTTGGCCAAATTTTTAGCTTAGCTCCTGTGGATTTTTTCACAAGTTGAAAAGAAGCAATCTACATTAGAAAAAATCCCATGCTTGCGCCCGATGCGATAATTCTTGCATTTTGGATGCGCGGGTACCAGGCACGCCAGAGATTTGTATTTCAAAATTGTTTTTAAAATCATCTTGACTGTTTTGTTTATTTAAATTTTTTGAGCCTCCTCCCGGGTGACAAACTTTTGACGAACATCAACAAGTTTATTCGGATTTCATAACAACATAAAATGTACAGGGTGGCGCCAATTTTCGCCGGGATTTGTTTTGCTCATATCTTTTTCCATTGTTCGTGTCTCGGCGAGATCTTTCTTTCACATGAAAGAGGACGTTTGGGGCAGGCGGATGATGCCTCATTCATAATTTGTTAGTTTTGTTAACGTGTTTTTCCTACGTGTTATAATTTTGCTTGCTTTCATTCCGTGACAATATTTTATTTGGGTGGATGAAAGACCAAGTTTACCAAGACAACTAGCCGATCTCAATAAACTGAAGCAAATAATTTTCCGAGCATTTTCCGCTAAAATGGTACAGCGAGCAATTAACAGCTACGGTATGCTAGTTCAACTATGCGTCGATCTCCAAGGAGGAGCAATCCATCCAATTGGACTGATTCAGCCAGCTGAACTAATACAGTCGGAACGATCCAGCCAACTAAACTAATTCAACCATAAAACTGATTCAACACAACCGCTCACCACAGCACAAAACCTAAGAATGAATAAAATGACCGACTCCACTGGTTATATACCCCAAATGACTACGAAAATATTTTTTCTTCGGTTTATGGGGGGGGGGGGTAAATTAGAAGCGGGGGCTAAATTCTTGGGTCCTCTCTTGAGGAGGCCAAATTAGAGAGGGAGGCTAAATTAGGTGGGGGGGGGGATGGCTAAATCACAGGAAATACGGCATTCTCACTAATTTTAGCCTCCTCTTATCTCCCGAAGCGGTTTTCACCGGTCAGACATCGAAGCGGAAACGACCCGCACTATCATATTTAGCGCATTCTGTTCTACCCGTAGTCGTAATTGAACGCACCCGTATAAAAGAATGTTGACAAGTTGCAAATAGTCGTCCGTCTTTATATATCGGGCCACAAATATCAGTCTTCAATTATCGGCTTTTGAAAAATTCAATCCTTAAGAATTATTTCTTAAATGTTAAGGCCCGCATGTCACCACGCCGAAAAGTCATGCTTGCCTTTCAAACTTTACTGATATCAACAAATCTTATGAAGAAGTGAAAATCAACAGTGTTTTTCTTTCAGATTTCCGCTCTCTGCCATATCGATGCTCAGGAAATTCTCCATAAAATTTGTTGATTGGAGTGATTTTCAAAATGCTACAAGCACGCTTTGTCAAATGAGAGTCAATTACAGAATTGTAGATTGACTTCATGTTGAATACAGTTCTTGCACGCAGAATGCAAAAAAATTTGATACAAAAAGATGTCTGTCTTAAAATGCTTTTTTCAACTACAAAACAAATATTTTTATACCGAAAAATGATATTAGACGAATGCTCCCTAAAAAATACTGTAATTGCTGTTACTGATCTATAATCTTGCACAAAGTATTAAATTAAAACTTTGGCTTTTACTCACACTACAAATTTCAAAGCACAAAAATTTTCGATTTAAATTGCAATTGCTTTTGTGTCTACTGGTCATCAAGCTGGCTTAAATTTGTAGTTCTTAAAAAAGTGAAAATGCCTGAGACTCAATAAAAAATTAATCTGGCATTATGAATCACTCTTTCATACATGTATTCATTCAAATTTGAAGAATACGGTGGCTTTCAGCAACTATAGTCTGATAAAATATTCTGTGAATAAAAGAATCTTGACAGGTTGCAAATAGTACAAAGTAAAGTTTCCAGCTGTTCTCGTTTACAATTTAAGCTTTGTGAGAGGAAAAAAATTCATAGGATAAAGTTTATCCGATAAACGGTGGCGGTCGACAATTTTTTACCGAAAAAAACAAGACCTAAATTTGAGTTTTTCATTGGGGGACCAAGGTGATATTACCTGAAAGAATACGCGAAACCCCACAAAAGACAAAGAAGCTAGATGCCGGAATGCACCATTATAGAGTTTAAAGTTGTAGTTAGCGTTATTGTTATGAGGTATATGCACCATTTTTGTTGGTGCATCCCAAGAAGTTAAAGTTAGTGTTAAAGTTGGAGTTAGAGTAAGTTTCGAAAAGCGAATGCACCATTTTATAGTTAAAGTTAAAAGTTGAAGGTTAAAATTTTAAGTTAAAGTTGATGGGGATGCACCATTCTGAAATTATAGTTTAAAGTTACAGTTTGTTCACTTCACGCCTCCATCTGATTCACGGGTCAGTTCACGCCTCCTTCACATGTGAAATTTACAAATTTACATGCAAGTGACATGCGAATCAGATGGAGGCGTAAATCAACACGCGAATCAGTTTGAGGCGTGAATTGACATGTGAGTCAGCTGGACACCTGAATTCACACGTGAATTAGATTCAGGCGTGAATTTACATGTGAATTGACTTGTGAATCATATTGACGACTGAATATCACTTGTAAATACATTTACACATGATTGTGTGAATCATAACCCTTAGGGCTATCCTGCAACATTGTCATAATTAAGATAAACTACTTCTTCGCCATCCCTATAGCATTCATATACCACTCCTACAACACTTTTACATAACTCTTACACAAGAGCTCAGTATGATTTAGGGCGGATTAAAGAGGTTCAAGGTGCTTATGGTGGTTTCAAGTGGTTTGGGGTGGTCTGGGTGGTTTTGGGTAATCCGGGTGTTTAGGAATGTTGGCGGTGGTTAGTTCTTAGGGGCGGCTTGAAATGTTTTGGGTTTTTTGGGTTTGGGTTGTTTTAGCCGATCTTGACTAAAAAATCATGTTTTCGTACGATTTTAGGCATGGTACAAGTATCCAAAACTTAACTTTACACTACCTCAAAAAGTAGTTCAAAGTTTAATTTTATCCACTGAAACTTTGGGTTGAATGCATCATTGTAGAGTTAAACCCTAAAGTCAATCTTCAACGTTGAAAGTCAAAGCTAGGGGCTTAATACATTTTTTGAATTTTATCATGGTGCATACCAGTTAACTCTAACTTTAACTGTATGCATAAATTTGCACAATACCTTTATCTTTGAACTTTATGTTTGATTAGTTATGAAAATTTGAGTTTGTACCTATTTTGCATGTTGAAATTTGTAGAATTTGACCGGTTGGTCGGTAATTTGCTAGTAAATTAGTCAATTCTCTCAATACGAGACTAATGAGGTGAGAGATACGAGACTAATGAGAGATATACATTAATCGGAGGGTCTTTTATAAAGGGTTTTTTATGAAAAATAAACCAAGCTGGTCGGTATTAAGGGACACTAATGAGAGAATGCACATTTATGGAAGTGTACACTGATGAGAGAGTTGACTGTACCGGTGATTCACCGGTTAATTACAAACAACTGTTAACTACTGTTAAACTTCACGACCCTAGTAAAATGTAATCAAGTTAGCTGACAGATAACTTTTTGACATATGAAACTTTTTTGTACACCAACCATCGATCGGAAGCCTAAACTCCAAAAATATTTTAATCGCAATGATGTCAAGTAATCATGACTTCATGACGTGTTCAACAAACAACTAAATAATTTTTCGTTAATATTTCAAGTAATTATTATTCAAATATGATGTTACACAAAAAGTGCAGTGGATTTGGGGAACCTTTTAGGTTGATATTTAAAAATCAAAAAGCACCGTTTTTACGTACAGTCTTTGTGAAGAAGATTTCCTTCCAAATTTATTTTTGGAAGAGCCAGACACTTGGAAGCGAAATCAATTTGTTCTTCATCTACAACCAATGAGCACTTAACAATAAACAGCTTTTATTCTTGTTTTATTTAATCTGCTTAGTTAGTTACAAAAAGTGCCAACGCGTGACTTAATCTTTAAGACTATTAGTTCACAAAAAATTCAATTTGCGAAAGTTTATTTTAAAAATTTGACTAGTTTTTAGTGTAATCTTAGTTAAAAGAAAAAAATGGAACAGCTTTTAGAATAATTATTTCAGCGCTTGAGCCAAAATTAGAGAAAGTATTTTTACCCTCAACTCTTTTTTAGAATCATTAATAACAGATCATTAGTAATTGTCGAAAATTTTTTAAGTATGATGTGTTAGCGAATCATCAATTAAATTAAGTGAGAAATTTTTACAAATCAAAAATAGCTCATAGTTTTTAGCTCACACATCATAGTTAAAAGACCATGGTGTTTTGAAATTTGAAAAGTATATTCCAGTAGTGCCTTTTGAAGTAAATTGTTTAAAAAATGCTTTTAGGAACTCAATAATTTTATTAATAAAAAGTAATTAATGTCAATCAAAACTAGAATATAAACTCTAAACTACTGTATTTACTCTATTAACTCCCCATGAGGAGTTATTTCTCAACCCTTGAAAAATATTTAAATTGTTAATCAAAAATGGCCCTAACTCTGAAATCCTAGTCGAAAAACAAGGGTCGGGAGTTGATAGACTGAACGCAGTATTTAGTTCTATTATTTTCAAAATAGAAAAAAAAGACACATTGTTTCAAAATTCTGGCTGAACTTGAATATTTGTGAGCTGCTTCAATGACTCTACTTATATAAAAGCATGACAACATAACTTTTGAATTGCTCTTTTGCTTAAAATTTTAAAAAGAAAAAAAGAACTATTTTATTTGGTCAAGCAGAAAAAGCGTTTTAAAACTTGGAACACATTCTCAGTTTTATTTCAAAAATCGTGCAAAATTTTCACTTTTCTTACGTAAAAAAGTTCACGTAAAAAATTAGAAAGAAAATTCTGTAGGAACTAGTTTTTAAATGTTAATCTGTAGAAATATTTTTCTCTAAAATTAATTGATATTAAAATGTTTTTTCAGTGCAGACGTTGTAATACCACTTTAAAAAGCTGGATACGTGCAACTCTGAAATTTTGGGCGAGCTAAAACAGCTAAAAAACGATACAGTCAAACCTCGATATAACGGACCTCTGGAGACCGGCCACAATGTTCGTTATATCGAAGGTTTCGTTGTATGGAGGATTGACTGTACATTAAGTTTTTAAAACACTTGGCTTCTTTCAATAAAGACTTTGCAGGCTAAAAATTTATATACTTTTTGGAATTATCGCAGCAACTTTAATGATGTTTTTTTTTGAAAGAAGAAGCAGGTGTTACCGACCACGATTGTTTGCAAAAAAGCTAATTAATTTTTTATCCAAAAAAATTTGCGACTATCTTTTTTGTTAGTTCATAGAAATTTATTAATATTCATTGAACAACTAATTAATCTCACCCAATTTACCGAAATCAAGGTTTCTAGAAGAGCACAAACCAAAACATTTTGGATTAAAATACAGGTTAAGTGTCAGAAATTGACTTTGTTAAAACAATTCAATTAATATTCCCTTTTTTGTGATAATAGAAAATAATTGAAAACCACTTGCAGTATAATCTAATATGCAAAACATTCCAAGCTTATATGTTGAGATCAAAACAAGTATTAGGCAAATTAAAAAGGGACAAAAGGAAATAAAATGACAAAAGTGTCTTTATCGTTTCACCAAGTGACTAAGCGAGGTCGAATCCCCGAATATAACATGATTAACCTTGGTAACTCAAGGCAAAAGTCATATTTCGAACAAATTTTCATCAAAAATATACTTGACCTTTTATGTAGGAAAGTGCCAGGAAAAACGTTTAAGACAGGGATGGGAATGAAAATTTTCGGGAAAAAGTACATTTGGCCAAAAAAGTACAATTTGGTCATTTTTCGTCAAAAAGTGCTATTTTATCTAGTGCTCCTTGCCATTTTGAAGCCAAAAAAAAAGATTTTGACGTAAAACTTAAAAAATAAAAAAGATTCGGGGTCAAACAAAAAGTACAAATCTTTTTAAAAAGTACGATTCCCATACCTGGTTTAAGAGTAAAAACTATAAAAATTACTGAGGAGAGGTTTCAACGCTAAAACTCGGTATAAAAAAATAAAAAATCTTTTTAATTGTCTATTTGTCAGATGCATTCCTATGCGAAAATATTATTTCTCAACTTCTGAAATTCTATTTATTTCAGCCGGACTACTGCTTTCTCGGAACAAAATCTATAGAAAATGGGGAAATAGGGGAATTGGCGCCGAATAATTTTTAATGCAAAATTTTCTTCAGTCTTTTGGAATTTTTAAACAAAACTAATTTATTTTTTAGCCTTACCAGCAAAAATTAGAATGAATAAATTTAGGCTGAGCGAGATAAAGTGCTTGAAAAATTTTTAGTCGTGAACTAATTTGTAAAGCTTTATATACACAAGAAAAAATAAGGAAAAAGTTTGAAAAATTTCAAGGGTGATAAGAAAAAACGACCCTACCGGAGTATACCCCCCCCCCCAAATGAAATTTTTTTTAAAGTATTTCCAAACACCCTGTATCGACCTAAAATTGCTTCAGAAGCTCGAAAAAAAAACATTATTTTTGAGTTCTAATTTAAAAAAAAATTGAGTTTTAAATTCCGACCATTTGCTTGTTTTGGCATGTTTTGGTCACTGGAGCTGGGCAAAAATAGCCTCTAAATGCATTTTTGGTCAAGAGTCTTGCTCGGAATTATGTCTGAGGTAAGTGAGTGCGCGCATCTCTAACCAACCAAGCCCCCTGCGCCCCCTTTTGTCCAGTTACAAAAATATCTGCGAATATGTACAAAAACACTTTTCGCATGATGAGCGTAATTGCCAAAACTCAAAAAACACTTGACAAAACGGTATTTAGCAGAGATTACCGTCAAACTGTGCTTAGGTGCTAACAACTAGACTCCGGTAGCGCCGAAAAAACTAATATTTTAAAAAGTGCTGAACAGGAAAACAAAAAAAAGCAAATACGGGTTGGGATTGTGAAAAAGTTTGTTAGTTTTAAAAAGAGATGGCCATCACTCGGCTCGGAATAATCCAGAACAGTTGGCAAACTCTTTTGACAAAATCGCGAAAACAGATCTTTTAGTTTATTAAAAAGCAGTTCATACATGCAAATTGACCACGTTGAACATGAATTCAGTGTTAAATTCAGGGGTTTTCCCCAGCCGAAAAAAACTTATGAGAAATTTGGAACTTTCGTGTGAGATGGGAAATTCAAATGGCTAAAACTTTTTCCCGCCAACCTCAAGTCACAATGTTTTTTTTCGCCCAAATTGTAAGTAGACTAAAAGTAAGTCATTGACAAACTCGAAAAAAGTCATCAGCAACACCAGCACCCAAAAAACGTCAAAATTGAAGGTTCGGAGCCGGCGCCCTGCAAATATATGTAGCATTGTAAACCATGGTGATCAAACGTAGTTTTTTAAAATTTTTGCAAAAACAGGGCTCAAAAAATTGAATTTAATTTTCAATACGTTACAATATAGCTGTTTAATTACCAATACTGCCAATAAAAGGCTAATTTTAAGTCTTTTCTCGATATAATAAAGCTGCTTAAAAATATTTGTTTCTGTTACAAACACTAATACAAAGAAACAACTAATTAAATTTTTTAATCCTTCGGCCGCATTGAAAACAGAAAAAATGTGTAATAATATTTGTGAAATTGGCGACGTTATTATTTTATTAAATTTTGACACTGCCAGCACTGGCTGTCCAATCCATTCTTTTTCAATGTCGCTTTTAATTTGCAGTGAAATTCACAGAAAACTTTTAATGAATCTCATTTTTCACTATAGAGCAAACTTTCGGCATACTTTTTTTGAAATAAATATTTGAAGTAAAAATATTCTTACCGTATTTTCTCTATTAAACGGGCCGGCCCGTTTATTTTTCAACCCCTCGAAAATCGGAAAATTTTGAAGTCGATCTAGAGATTTTTGGGTGCTCAACCAAAATCCAAAAAGTGGAATCGGTAGAGCTCGCGGGAGTTAAGAAAATGCAATAAACAGGTTTGCAAAACATCTTGTCTGGGCTGAGATATGAGTCCTCAAAGTCGAGGGGCCCGTTTATTAGAGAGGGCACGTTTGATAGAGAAAATACGGTATATATGTTTCTCATATAGTTCAACAACTTATTTTTAATCTTTTTGGTCAGTTAACGGGCTTAAACGGGCATACACTCTTCTTGTCGTAAATTTAGCTGCAACCAGTTGTTTCAGAACTTGGTTTTCGTACAATATCTTTTTCGGCTACCTATCAAATCCTAAAGTGGGTTTTTTTACTAAAAATTACTTAAAAATATTTGGTAGCCAATTTGTGTGAAGAACCAAAAGTTGGATTAAGGAATTTAACATCAGAATTGAAAAATGTCTCTAGATTCAAGTAAAACAAACTCTACAAGGAGAGTCAAAAATTCCAACTTTGAAACAGCCATAAATTTTTGTTCTGTAAACGCAGATCTGACCAACCCTGCTTGAGCACTATCTTCGGTATAATATAAAAATGCAATTTTCGCTTCCCCATGTGGTTTTTGTCCTGGCCTGTGGATGGTCAAGGCCGAAAACCCAGGGAGACCAAGCAAAAATAGTGTTTTTCACATCATCTACTAACAAATTTCTACGAAAAACTGAGTCGACCTGCGTTTACAAAAT
The DNA here is from genome assembly GCA_004194705.1 of Ditylenchus dipsaci. NCBI lineage: Eukaryota > Metazoa > Nematoda > Chromadorea > Rhabditida > Anguinidae > Ditylenchus > Ditylenchus dipsaci. Next base: position 799,961 of record SADC01001301.1, read on the forward strand.
TTTGGAATTCGCCGCAGACAGAAAGTTATGGGCGTTAAAAAGAATTTAACGATTAAAAAGAATTCATAAGATTTTAACGACTCATTCTGCATATAGCAAGTCAACTCATAAGATGACACCTTTAATATGTAAAATAGCAAAACTTTGCTATAAACCAGGGCTCGGAAATCAAAATTTTCAAATGAAGGACATTTTGGTGAAATAAAAGACATTTGGTCAAAAAGTGCCATTTTATCAGTGCTTATTGATTTTGAGCAACAAAAATAAAGATTTTGACCAAAAATTTAAAAAATTCTAAAGATTTTGGATCTGAAATAAAGGACAAATCTTTAAATAAAGGACGTTTCCGAGCCTGCTATAAACCAAAAAATGAAAACATAAAAATTATTCGTTTTGATTGAAAAATTTATATTCTTAATTTTTTTTAATTAGAAGAGATAAGCTTATCAAAAAATTTAAATTGGCACTAATCTCGGTTTTTTAAAAAAAAATGTATTAGGTGATCTTTTTAAATGTAATTTTCGGGACAAAGGTTTTTTTTAAAGAATATATTTAATCACTAAGTCCAGAAATTAGCCATAAGCCAAGATTTCGGTTAAGCCAAATAATTATAGCTAAGCAGATTGCAAAAAGACACTAATCCATCTGCATTTTTAAGTCTTAAAGAAGGTGTAGGTTTGTAAATATTTTTATACAGTGCTTTGAACATGTTTGCTATTTGCAAAACAAGAAATTGGGGAGCAAAGTCACATTTTAAGTTTCCAAACAGTTGAAATTTCTTCAAGAACGCCTTTAAAACTAAAGCGCAGCTAAAAAAGAGTTCCCAAAACAGTTTGACCCGTTTTTATGGTGGTTCAATTTTTAAAACTTTTGAAAGAAATTTTTTTTGAAAAGAGGAAAACAGGTTTTTTCAATCGGTATAAGAAAAAATAGTATTTCCTATTCAAATTAAAAAAATATTACTTGAAAATAAAAAAGCGAAAAAAAATTCAAAAAGTTAAATAACATTGCTTTTCTGACCAAACATGGAAAAACAAAGTTTAGTAAAAGAAGCACAAAGAGTTTTTGAAAATTTCAATTTTATTTATTTCCAATTTTGGAATAGCAGGAAGATGTCAGGAAAGGAAGGAGGAGGCATAAGAGAAGCTTTTTCTCTTTTCAAACTTTTTTGAAAGTAAAATGAAATTTTCCATTTCAATGAAAACATTTTTTGTTGTTAGCTGCAGCTAGTTTTAATAAAATGAGACTATTCTGCTATTTCTATTACTGGCTGCATGCCGTAATAATAGTAATGTTGGAAAAAAGTAATAAATTACGAGTTAGAAACATACCTAGACCAGCATAAATTAGCCAGGGCTAAGAAATGTCTACGCACTTTATCCGCGGTCTGACACCCATACTTTGATACCATGTTTTTTGTAAATGTCAAATTTTACATTACATAGGTATAAAAGAGTTTTTCAGAAAGGCATGGTTTTTTGGCTGTTTGATATTGATAACTTAAATAAAAATCACTGTATAAAAAAACCATAAAAGAAAGTTACATTTCGAGCTTAAATGCTTTATCAAATCGACAATTCAGAGTTAAAACGCGATATTGATATGCAGTCAACTCTATCTATAACGTACATTGTGTATAAAGTACCACTTGGTCAGTCCGGACCAGTCAAATGACTTCTCATATGAACCTTTTGCTGGTCTAAAGAGTCTCTGTTTGTGTGCAAACAGCTCTTTTTCTGACAGAAATTTCAAATTTCTCTACAAGTTTTTGCTTATTTTTATTATTTTTTATTCAAAAAATTAATACTGTTAGCCCATTCTGACATAATCGGACAGGGATGTAGAGGATGGGGTCCCAAAAAACCCTGTTTATTTTTTATTGTTTAATTTTTATATATTTTTTATTCAAAAAATTAACCCTGTTTAATTTTATATTATTTTTTATTCAAAAAATTAATACTGTTAGCCCATTCTGACATAATCGGACAGGGATGTAGAGGATGGGGTCCCAAAAAACCCTGTCAGTCTAACATAATTTATAAACATTCCCTTAAAAAATACTCTGTGGATAATATTTTAATAGTTATCTTATAAATAACTGTGTAATAAATGTTGAAATCTATATATAACGTACAGTTGCCGGTATAAAAGCAAGTGACTATCCATATATGATCCACATATGTACCCTCCATATAACGAACCCTTCTCAATAACATACATGCGAGGTCGGTCCCTTGGGGTACGTTATAGAGAGAGAGAGTAAAATCTATCTAGCAATTTGATTTTTCTTAATTTATTAGGTCGCTCTAAAAGTGATAAGACTTACTAACAACTTTTAAGCAATTTCGTTCAGAATTAAAGTTTTTCTACAAACAATTTTTTTAACAATCCTTTACTTTTAATAATTTTTGAGCCAATTTTTTTTGGTAAAGAATGTTGTAAAAATCCCACTCACCTAGTTTCCTTTGAAATTTTTAAGTTTCGATTTTTTTTATCCCTGTCAAAAACAAAAAGCAAAAGGCAAAACAGTTAAATTAAAATTAATTTTGTGAGCCATACACCAATTACAAAGAAAGACGATTTGGAAACATTTAATTAATTAAAAAATTTCATTTAAAAAGAATGAAAAGATATTTTCACTAAAATTTAATTAATGTTTTGCATTTAAATGCAGCGGCCAACATTGGACCAAAAAACTACAAACTAACAACCACAATTATTTTTTATGCTTTTCAGATAATAACTTGAGTTTTGTTTTTTATATTCTGGTTTAGTACTAAAAACAATTACTTGAAATGCATAATGCTACGCAGCAAAATATATTTTTGTATTTTTTAAAAGTACTTTAAACATGTAAGTTTCAAAAAAGCAGAAAATATTTTTGACTGGTGATTTCACATGGTGTAATGTGGACTGTATAAGTTGAAGGAAGAAAGTTAAAGGCTAGTAGTCTAATCATGATGCTTATTTCTTAAAATTACATGATCGCAGCCTTATTTAAAAGTCTTTTTGGTGGAAAGGAACCAGAAGAATAAAAAGCCATTTTGATCATTAAAAGAAATGAAGAGACTTCAATAAAGAGACTTTTTGCTACGAGACTTTAAAAACTGTGACATCCTACTTCTGACCTGTGGATGCGCAGCACTTTGTTGAACGCAGAAAGTGCTTTGACAATATGCAAATTTTCGAATTCAGGAGGTAGATACCCTTCTAGGTCAGCTTTTTACCTACCCAGGGTTCGCAGATGTCCTGCTTTAGCAGGAATTTCCTGATTTTGAGTTCAATTTCTGCTTTTTGGTTTCGAAAAAGCAGGAATTTTAGAAAAGAATCTTGGCTCTTACTTACATATTTGTTGCGACTGCTTTTTATTTATTCATTTTTTCTGTCAATGCACTCGACTCTATCAAGTGTGCTCCGTTGCAATGTGAGGAGGGTTTCGACTACTTTCTCCGAAACAAGGATTTGCTCAAGGAAGCCCAAAGTAGCGAAAAATATTGATCTGGTTTTGTGATTTGTTGATTCTGGTTGTTGTATTGGTTGAATGAAGAAATTATTGCTGTCTGGATTTGTTGTCCTGCTTTCGCCGGAACTTTTTGTACTGAATCCTGCTTTTTGAAATCAGAATCCTGCTTTTGCGATTTTCGATCTGCGAACCCTGTACCTACCTGTCTTTTTGGATTATCCAAGGACTACTTGTGAATAAATTATATGCTATCGCCAGTATTTGAACCTGTGGCCCTTAGTTAACCTGTAATCAGTCTGACAGTTGACGGTTAACTATTCTTGAAACAGGTTTTCCGCGGTTTTTTCGCGGCTCGAGAATCTTCTCATCTGGGATCTGTAAAGCTCATGCACAACTATATAACCTTCTACTCAAAACGCGTAAATTGTCTGAAATTAAAATTCAAAAGAAAGTAAATTTTCCTTGCAAACAAACTTTAAACAAGTCTCAAACTATAATATTCTTCTAGCTGATTATTCCACTCTAATCCATAAGAAACCATTTAGTTTAGCTTTTGCTAGCTTTTAACACCGTAAACCACCTCTTAACACGCCACAACACCCTGAACATCTCATCCTGAAACATCTCATCCACCCCCTGAACACCCCAACCCATTTCAAATACCCTGTGCAGACTTGAAATGATCCCAAACAACTTCTAGCCACACCTGAAATCCCTCAACACACTAAAACCTCCTCAGACTACTCTCAACCCAGGGCTGCCAGACGTCCTTTTTAAAAAGATTTGTTTTTTTGGAATCCCAAATCCTTTTTTTTTGAAATTTCAGCCAAAATCTTTTTTTGCTTCAAAATGGCAATAAGCACTAGATAAAATGCACTTTTTTTTCAAAAATGGTCAAAACCTTTTTTGCCCGAATTTCTTTTTTAAAAAATTTTGAGATGGCAGCCTTGTCTTAACCATACTAAACTCTCTGAATAAATAGGCTAAAAATCCTGACAGGGAGGGGCTATAGCCCGGCAACCACCCCCCCCCCCTGGGTACGCCTATGGTCGGGTTATCGTCTGTCTTGTCAGTAGAAAGAGTAGTAGACCATCTAATTCTCTTCCTTTAAGAACTCTTTTTGGTTGCAATTGCCACAATTTGCAATTGAAAGGGCCCAACAAGTTTTAGGGATAAAACCAAAGTTTGCTGATTCAAAGTTTGTTGACGATATTTGTGCCCAAAACGTTACATCAGCAAACTTTTGTGAACAACCTAATCTTTAAAAAAAACTGAAAAATAAGAAATATATAAAAAATTTAAGCTAACTGAGTTTGCCAAAACAAATTTTAATTGGGCTAAAATAAAAATTCAAGTATAAAAGTTTCAAGTTTCTGTCAGCAAAAAAAAGTGTTGAATTTTATACAATTTTGTAATTTTTATATATCACGACAGAAAATAAACAAAAGGGTGAAACGGATTAGATTTCCTCATATTTTGGCCAATTTATTTTGTTTCGGAAAGCAGCTGAAATGTTGTTAGTCTGAGCTTTAAGTGGAAAGGCAATATTTCAAAGTTTGTTTGACAATTTGTTTTGCTTTTTAAAAGCACAGAAATTTTGAGTTGAAAATTGGTCTCTTTTAAAGATGGTGTATCCGGCGTTATGAAACAAGAAAAACAGCTTATAAATCATGAGATTTTTAGTTTTAAAAAATTTAAGGTTTGTATGTTAAGATTCTTAATTTCAATTTTCAAACAACATTTTATTTGAAAACTTGTTTTAGAAAAAAAAATCGCAAAACAGTCGACTCTCGATATAGTGACACCCCTAGTACCGACCCTTAGGTGTATATATCGAGAGTGTCCTTGTATCGATATAATTTCATTCACCGAAAACATAACATTCAGCAACAAGTTAAAGAACCGATGTCTAGGGATAATTGGGGTCATTGATTCCGAATATGGCGCCCTAGACATTGGTCAAACAAGTGAAAATGAATAGTGAGTCACCGAGTGGGATCGAACCTGCTCACAATTTGTTTAAAAAATTTGACCGAAATTTGAATATGTCACTATATCGAGAGTTGGTTTATAATCAGTGTTCTAAAAAACTCAATAAAAGTTCGAAAAACCAGTATTAATTATCATTTCAAATCAGAATGTGTCTCAATTATAATTTTTTTCCCAGAGCTATCTTGTGTTCATACCGAGTAGTTCTAGATATATATTTGCTTATTTAGAGCGACTCGCCTTTTAAAGTTTAGCACGGTGAACCAGATTTTTGAAAAATGCTAACCAGTCCAAAGCCTATCAGCTAAGCTTGCGCTTAACGATGGCTGTCTACAGGGTCTCAGTCCTGCATCTCCACTGTAGTAATTTTTTGGGGGTTTTTGTCCTGCAGTCGTCTACAGCTCAAATAAACAAATCTAAAAAATATGTATTGAATTTTTGAGTTTTAAATTTACTCTATTTGTACTTGTTTTGATCTCACAGTTATGCTCGCTGCCGATTAAAATAGACGAAAGTTAAATAAAGCGCCCTGATGCAAAAATCGTTCAGAAGTTCAAGAACAAACTGAACCTTTCATAGGCTGGTAAAACGAAGATTTATAACTCTTTCTTATTTGCAGCATACGTTCAAAAGATCCCTGTTTGGCAAATGACTGCTATTACGGGACGCATCTCGTTGTCATACAAGCAAATCTACAAAAGAACAGCTGCACCAAATACAGGGGGTTGTATTCTAGTAAGCTTTCTCATTTTATAGCTAAACATTGAATCATTACCTTAGGCACCAGATGTCATAAAAAAGCTCTACAGTAATTGTGTCATGAATAAAGATCGTATGGAATTTAAAAAAACGAGAATCTTCGTCCAGCTTCTATAGAGCTCTACCAGAGAATATGACCGCAGAATAATTCTAGGGTATTTTGAATTGACTTGTTTGTTCCTATGTATTTATTTTAGACTCCGGAGTCACTGTTTGCAATTATGAGAGCGGAAACAATCTCATCTACTGCTTTAAAAAACCTAATCAGGTGCCAGAAGGACGATTAATGCTTCAGAATCCGCGAGCATAGCTAGGAGTGGCCGAAGCAGAAGAAAAATAAACGCTTAATATGAATAAATACGGTACACAAAAAAATGAAATGTACTTAAATTTTTCATAAAGAATTCAAATTATGATATAGGTGGCTTTAAGAAAAATTTCGATTTTGAGTAGGATAGTATTACAAAATTTTGTATGTAAAAACCGAAACAAGCTGACAAATTGAAAAAATGTGGACATAAAAGGTAATAAAAGGCCAAAAAATAGTTCTATAACAAAAAAATATATTTTAAAATACTTAAGACGAAATGTTGCAAGAGTAAAAAGAGGGTGTGTGTGACTCTCAACTCATTAAATTCCTTGTTCTTATAAGGCACACATAAAAATATAGTCAGGCTGCACACAAATTCATTGCCTAGCTGCTTGCCCTAAAAGTGTAATAAATTTCGTTTGAATAATAAAATATTTAAACGAAGCAAGAATTGCCATGTATTGCGTCTTTTATTGGCTATAGAATAGAATAAAATGGTTTTCTGCGTGGCTCCATTAAAATATTTCTTTCATTTAACATTCATTAAATTATTTTCTGGTGTAAGACATTTTGAGAATTTTTTTTTCGAAATTTAAAAGTTAATTTCTAAAGGCTGGAAAGTTAAAAAGTAGTCTTCAAAAGTAGGTGTGACACATGACTACAGTTGTGCATTTGTGTTGCCAGAATACCGAATTATTTTATGTCTTTTTTATACTCAATATAGGTGGGGGTGAAGGAGGAGGTAAAGAGTTGTCAGGGTGCAGGTTCGGAGGTAGAATGTAGGTTGTTTTTAGGTGGTTATCAGCTTGGTATCAAGCCCTAGGTGGCGTCATATCCATCGTAAACTGAACTAGCAAGGGATGTCACCCTCTCCTCACGTTAGCTACAGTCAAACCTCCGATATAAAATCTTCTTGGGAACCTGAAAGGGTGGTCTTACGTTGGGAGTGGCGTTCCAGTCAAATCTCTAACCTATAGGCTGGCCAAAGGTGACCTTATATCGGAGCTAAACTGTACTGTACTTCCTCTAATAAAAAGCATCCTTGGATGTTCAGACATCCTTCAAATGCACCCTCCGAGTATCGAAATCAAAAAATTTGCGTTTGGGGTGTTACGCTTATCATGTGTATTTTCACTTATTATTGTGGCCTTTGCCGAATCCAAAGCCCAAGCCTGAGCCTAATCCTAAGCAAAGTTAAATAATATAATTGGTATGTTCCTGGAAAAATTGAAATCTGGAAAATTCAATTTTTGAGGAAATTGAAAACTCTTGAACTGAAAACAAACAAATTTAACTAGAATCAAAGAAATCGACCTCGAAAACATTAAAAAATAATAGCTACTTCAATTAGTTCTTCATTAGCTTTCCGCTATTTGCTTTCCCGCTATCCCGCTACCGATTCCACTTTTTAAATTTTGTTTAAGCCCCAAAAATATCGAGATTGATCTCAAAATCTTCTATTTTTCTGAGATCTACAGAGCAGAATCCACTGATCTTCTATTAGAGGAAATACGACTGAAAAAATAAATGAATCAGAAAAATTCAAACAAATTCGCTTCAGGCCTTCTGCGTACAATACTTTTGTCAGAGCCAGCACCAGAAACTTCATAAAATATAGAAAACTATTTAAAGCGGTGTTTTAAAAAAAAACCCTGATAAAATGATTTAGACGAAACTTTTAAAACGATCTCTAAAAAGTTTCTAAAAACAGAATCACATTTTTTGTTTTTTACTAAAAGAAGACAAACTTGTAAACAATGACAGAATGAGAAACGTAATTTAAAACAAAAAATTTAATTTTAAGCTTAATTAACACAAGAAAGGAATGTGATTAAAAAATGTGTAAAAGGAAATGAAATTTGTGGTCAGGAAGCAGAGTCTGTTTCTTAAGTAAAAAAATTGTTTTGTTTTTGATTCCAATACCATCATGAGGCATACAAGTCTACACAATGGCAATATCGGCGAAAATCTTTTTTTTAATAAAAAAATTGACAAAGAAGTGAAATTAAAAAAAAGGAGTCAGAAATTCTTTCTCTTGATAAAAAGCATAAATTTCTGGTCCTTTTTTGGCTTTCCCATCTGAAGAATTTTTCATAGCTTTGTTTTGACTGTGTCATTAGACACAGAATTGCGTTTTACCTATTTGTGATTGGTTCAGTAAGATAGAAGTCGAAAAAGACCACGCATTTAACTTGACATGGCAATACGAATTTTCGAATGCGAGCTCTACAAACTAGAGATGATGGCGGGACGGGACTCCCGTCCGAAGGGCTTTTATAAGTAATTCCCGTCCGAAACTTTTCCCGAAAATTTTTTTTCCAGCTGTCCCGTTCCGGTGTCCTGTCACAGAGCAATTTTTCGCTTCCCGGATCAATTGTCCCGTTCGAATTTTTAAAAAGTCTGTACCCACTCAGAAATAAAGAGTTTTCTATTATCATCATCATTTGAAACTACCGCCAAATTTTGAGTAAATATTAGGGTTGTCAATCGAGAATATTCTCGAGTAAATACTCGAAAAGTATCAAGATTTTGTCCTTGACGTGAAATTGGGACAAAAATTTTGCATGGCCTGTTCACATACTGAGAGTGAAAGTGAGAGTGAGAGTAAGGGGGTGTTCACAATGCACCTCACTCTCACTCCCACTCTAACTCTCGGGTGTTCACAACCCTTTTTTTATTTTGCATAAAAATGATCAAATTATTTTTTTATTTTTTAAATTTGTTCATAATATTGCAGATTGCGACCAAATATTTGGCTTTTAATAGGCAAAAGCTGATGTGGTTCAAAAAATCAATCTTTTCTTTCTCCTTCGGACTGGGACGGGGACGTCATGACGATTCCATGGAAATGGAAAGCTCACGCAATTCCTCGCAATCAGCTGTATTCAGCGTTGAAAGTTTGAAAAGCTGGTTTTGAGAACGCTATTTTAGACGCTTCGAAAACCGTGAACACAGTGACTGTTGAATTCTCCCTATTGGCTCAGTTCATCACATATGCAAACGGATTCAAGCGTTGGGAAGGATGGCAGCTTTACTCTCGTGGAGTTCAAAGAAGATATCAGAATAATTTAGACGACTATGAATTCGGGCTAACAGAAAATGAGGAATATATGAAGCATTGAAAACACAAAATTATTGAAGAAACTTCTATTAAAGTATTGTCATGGGTCAATTGTCAAATTGTATGGGTCAATTATCGAAATTTTACGGTACATTAAAACTATCCAATAAGCAATCTTTGGTCGTAATTTACAATATTATGAACAAATTGCAAAAATAAAATAATGGAAGAATTAGTTAAAAGGCATGCAAAGGTGGGTACCAGATCAATTCAAACGAGAAGTATTTCAAAATAAATTTGTTGAGTACCCTGCAGGGAATAAGTAATTAAAAGTTCTTGCTTCGTTTAATAGCATTGGTGGGCTAGTGGGATAGGGAGACAGTTCGCCACGCGGTCAGTTCGCCATGCTTTTCGAAGTGGTCAGTTCGCCACGGTCAGTTCGCCACACTTTTTCTAAAAAAAAATTGACCAAAGCTTGACTTTTTGCCTTGGGGGACCAAAGCAAATTGGCTCTATGTAAATTGATCTGCAGGTAAATTGATCTGCAAGGTTCGAACCCCTGTGGCGGACATCACCTTCATTCGAAAGTTCGAGTCCCACAAGAAGAATTACTTTTCTTGCAATTTTTCATTAGCCATTGTGAAAAGCAGATCGTTTGGTCGTCGACTATTTGAGTACCAGCACCTGAACACTGCCCAAGTACCACCCCGGAGGCAGCTGGGTACTGCCACCTGGATGGCTAGGTACAACTTTTTATGTGCCGTAATCGCCCAATAATTTAATTACCTCTACTTTTGTCGATGAAATCTAAAACATTTAGGGATAAGAGGCAGACTTTTTTCTAGGGTTCAACCCTGGACTATTTTAGTGATATCATCTAAATAATGCCTACGATCCACCGACCACTACATAGGTATCTGCATACTACCACCTAGATGACATGGTAACACCTCCTAGGGGACATCACGGGAATATCACTGAACTGTGTACAGCACTGAAGTAGCAAAAAGTGCTTAAAAAAGAGTCAAGAAGTCCAAATCTTGAAGATTCTAGAAATTTCGGGCTAGGGAAACACGTTTAAGCCCGTCCTAACGTACGCTGGCCTATCTTGTGCCTGAGGCTTTGCCTAAGTTAGGAAAAAGACCATTAAAAAGGCTTTGAAATACAGTAAATACATATTGGGGCCTAAATGAGGTTAGGACCATGAGTGTCAACGAAAACTGGTGCTTCTCATCAGATTCAAATTTCTAATAAAGGTGATGTCCGCCCCAGGGATTCAAACCTTGCAGATCAATTTTCTGCAGATCATTATACTGCAGATCAATTTACCGTCGCCCAGGCAACTTACCTTGTATTAAGGTAGTCTACCCCATTTTGGTCACTGGAGCTGGGCAAAAAGATTCTCTTGCTCGGAATCATGTCTAAGGTAAGTGAGTGCGCGCATCTCTAACTCTCAACCCCCTGCGCCCTTTTCAGAGGCGCAGGAGGCTTGGGAGCATGGAGTTCAGATGCACCTTAGACGCAAATCACTCGAAAGTGATTCTGGATGCATGAAAAATGTATGCATACCAGAGCTTTTTTATGCAGTAGCCCCAGTTAACAGAATTATGTTCAAATTTCATCTTTTTGGGGTATCCAGTTACAAAAAATATCTGCGAATATGTACAAAAACTCTTTTCGCATGATGAGCGTAATTACCAAAACTCAAAAAACACGGTATTTAGCAGAGATTACCGTCAAACTGTGCTTAAGTGCTAATAACTAGAAAAATGGTGGCGAACTGACCGTACACCGTGGGATAGCGGTGGCGGACTACGAAAGTTGGTCGTCGGTTCGATTCCCACTAGATGTATCATTTTTTCTCGACTTTTCCAAAATTTCGTCAAATTAATTATCGTTTGAATTGACCTGGTACCCGACTTTCAAAATATCTTCATCGGCGGCGAGCATGCCCTTTGAATGCAAAATAAAAAAAGCATTGTGAACACCCGAGAGTGAGAGTGGGAGTTAAGGGTGTTCACAATGACAACTTACTCTCACTCCCACTCTCACTCTCAGTATGTGAACAAGCCATTAGAGTTGAGATGCGCACAGCCACATACCTTAGACACAAATGACTCGAAAGTGACTCTGGATGCATGGAAAAAGCATGCATACCAGAGTTTCTTTATGTGGTAGGCCCATGTATTCAAAACTATGTTCGACATCTAGGGCCGTGGCAAAAATGGACTGTATATGCATTTTTAATCAAGAATATATCTCAGAATCATGTCTAATGTGAGTGAGTATCTTTAACTCACCAAGCCCTCTGCGCTCACGGAAGGGAGCTTAGGGGCTTGGTTGCTTGGAGTTGAAATGCGCGCACACCGATACCTTAGACACAATCACTCGAAAGTGACTCTGGATGCATGAAAAAGCATGCATACCTGGTAGGCCCATGTATTCAAAACTATGTTCAACATCTAAAAATGGACACTCACTCATGTCGAACGAGATGCCAAAGCATGCAAAGCCTACTGTATTTATGTTATCTTTTTGTTAATGATTAATGGTAAAATACCAGTTTGTCTTTTTGTTAATGGGCCACTGTAAAATTTTTATTTGGCGTTTATTTTATTTTAATTAAAAAACGTTTTGGGAATAGAATAAAAAAAAATTCGGACATTTTCACGGAATTTTTTAAGATTTCTCCCAAAGTATTTCTGTGCCGTTTCAGAGCGTGAGAAACAATATGAGACAAGTCCTTTCGCCTTCAGAGCGTGAGAACATGAGAAATTCGCCTACGCTACGCTAGCTAGGGGGAAGGTGTCATTCTATAGTATAGTCTAAAATCTCCTTTACTCTTTGAAAAAGCAAACAGTGCTTAATCATGAAATTAATTTCTATCAGCCATTTATAAGTGATACATTACCACACTTTTTCGCATTGGCTTCATGAAACAGTTATGAAATGATTTTCAATATTCAATACATTCTCTTTATCAGAGAATTTGTCTGATTAAGAGTTCGAGTGCTCGTCATCACCATCACTTCGCTGGGCACCACCATCAGGGTCAGATTTTGTTTCATAATCAACTATAGGATTTATATATGGAAACCTACAGTTATCGTATGATACCTCACCCTATTACTGCGGAATAATGCGCTTTGTACGTCAAGAAATATGCTTTTAATTTTGAATATATACAGGGGGAGTATTTTATTCCATGATTATGATTTGCCAATTTCTGTTGAATTTTTGCATCTTTTTTCAAAAAACTTTTTTTGTTAGGAAGCTAAACTTGAGAGAATTCTTTCGATTTCTGCAGATCTGCCTTATCATGCCAAAAAGTTTACCCACCCTCCAAAGTTGACGGTTGGTTTTGGGAATCTTAATAAGTGACTAAAAAGTTCAGGTTGGTGTCGATAATTTTTTGTCGGTTGGTGCCGGTGCTGGTGCCAATATTTTGAGATTTACAGTGAGATATTTTCGGCAGTAAATATGTCAAAATTAATTTATTGCTATCTAACAAATCCAAAAAATTATGCACATAATTTCAATTTATCACAAGCAAAATGTAATAATGCCAACGAATCAAATTTAGTTAGCAATCAAAAATACTGACTATATTGACTAATACAAACATCAAAAAACCTTTGATCAAGTTCGTAAAAAAATTAGCGCATCGGCATGTTCTGTCCTTTGAATGATACCTGAAAATAATTAAAATCCAATATTGGAGCGAAACTGAGACTATACTTTGAAAAAGGCTTTTGCAAGTCGACCCTGAATATTTGTACCTTGCATCTTAAAAACGAAAAAACCGGACAAATTTGTAGATGGCTCTAGGTGAATTCATCCAAAGATAAATTCATCCAACGGTGAATTCATCCAATTTTTAAAAAGATAAAAAATTAACCAAACATTTGTTGTTATCTTAATGAAAATTGTTAGGTTGTTGGTTGTATTGGTTGTAATGTCAATAGAACAGGCGAAACGAAAAGTATTTAAAGAAAACGTGTCAAGACAAAAATTGGATGAATTCACCGTTGTATGAATTCACCTTGGATGAATTCACCGTCGCCCTTAGAGGCTCTTTTTGCCCAGCTCCAGGGAGCAAAACATGGTAAAACAGGTAAAAAGTCGAATTTTCAAAATGCCCAAAACTCAACTTTTAATTGACCAGAACTCAAAAATAATGTCTTTGAGGTGAGGTGATTTCAGGTCGATATAGGGTGTTTGGAAACTCTTAAAAACAATTCATTTAGGGATTTTACTCCGGTAGGGTCGAAAAATGAAAAGATTATTTTAGAAAATGTAGAATTCATTTTGAGAAATTGACGAACGTTTTTAAAGTCAAAAGTTTCATTTAGTATTCATTATTTTCAAAAAAATTGTTCTCTAAACTTTTAACCGCGCTACACCAAAGTGCTAAAATTTTAATAAACCTGAATAAATTTTTGACCAATTAAAATGCTTGTCAACTTTTCAAAATAAATTCTGAATTCTGACTTTTCTAAAATAATCTTGCTGAATGTTTTATACCATTTGAAAGATGAGATGCACAACTAAAAAACCAAATGTGTGAAATAATTTTGCAATGTAAACATTATTACTGAAAATGAACTATAAAAGTCGGCAAGAATTTTTGGTCAACCAGTTAATAATCCCCTCCTTAATTTAAAATCATGTAATTGGCAGGGTGTTTTCGACCGATTTTTTAAAATTGCTTTCAGGCAAGTCACCCGTCATATTAACTTGTCTTGATGAAGTTGTCAAAAAACGAGTTAGAGGTGAAACTCCACAAAACTGAATTTTTTAAATAGCAGGCCGGGTTTTTTAAGGTTTCACATAAGGTGTTTGTTTACAAACCTGGAGTGTTCTATTGCCCAGCTGAGTACCATTTAAGGCATTTATAGCTGCTATACTCTCTTCGTAATTGGCCATGGTTACAAATCCGTAGCCTTTGCATTTGTTAGTAGTGAAATCTTTGATTATCTAAAAGTTATTATAAAATTAAAAAATATATCTCTATATAGTCTTTGGACTATGTCACGTTTTTGACTACAAAGTTTGTTCGCAGCATAAATGGCCTTAGAGTTAATGTTCTGATATAAGTGTTATATACCATTCGACGCACAACTGTCTGGAGATGTGCCCTTTTTGAAAGTGCGAAATCATATTTCCACACCCCAGCGAGCTATGTGCCTTGGAAGTGAAAAATAATTTTTCATTAAACAAAAAATTTGAAAAATTAAATTTTGAATTAGCGCCTTTAGTTTTTGGTACCAAGGGTGCTCTAGCCATCTGAAGTATACACCAACCATCCGAAGGTTTTTTCTAATTGCCTACAATATAACTTAATTTTCTGTAGAGACCCATAACTATACAGGGGGTACACCAATCATCTGTAGAGTGCCTACCGTATTTCCTCTAATAGGTGCCCCGGAGCGCTTATTCTTCAAACCTCTGAAAATTTTGAAATTGTCAATCAAAAATGGTCTTAACTCTGAAATCTTAGTCAAAATTTAGGGGGAGGGGCGGCGTTTATTAGAGGTAATACGGTAAACTACCCAGAAGCATCGTAAACTGATCAGCGCTACGTCATTCACCTAGAGGATACCCAAGTGGTAAATCAAACTCTATCTGCCTGGTGGGTATGTGTCCTGCCTGGATTTTACCCTAATCAGCTTAATTGGCCCAAATAGGTACACTAACTATCTGGTTGTTACACTGGATATACACTGGATGTTATAATCTGCTTAGAGAACCTAAACTAGCTGCTAAGTGCCGTAATTACAGAAAATCAGTATAGCAGGCTTAACTTGCCGGCTTGGTCGGGGCCTATGCCGGGAGGTAATTTTGGCATGGATATTTTGGACCTGTGCACAGACAGTTAACCTAACCACTCTAAGCCTTAGAGTCTAAGGGTACCTAGACTCCCTGGAAGGTACTGGACATTGGCTCCAGACATGCGGAAAATTTGTGCCGGATGTGGGCATCAGCGCCAAATGAGTAAATACGTCGGCAAATAAAGAGAAAATTTTGGTGCCGGTGTTAATGTCCCATGTGGCCAGAGTCTGACACTGAGTACTAGAGCTAAGTGATGACACCAATCATTTACGAAAAACGGCTCTGCACACCGACACCCAAAAATTGTCAATTTTGCCTGGCGACCTCTCAACTACTGGCTGTGATAATTCAAAAAGAGTTTTCTCTTCCTATAATTTACACGCTACATAACGTATTCTTCAGTTGCGACCCCTGCACGATATCGATTTACTGGCTTCTCTAACTAGGCGCCTGTAAGGCCCCAATCAACCTTGTTTATTCGTATTTTGACTTACCTTTACAGCCAAAACAGCCCCGAAGGGTCCAAATAATCTCCACAAAGTGGGTTCTTCAGTCTCAGGCGCCAGATTGTAGACGAAGATGGTAAATCCGGGTATATTAGCTGGATTAGCTGTGCTGGATGGGCTTACAGGAATGGATAGATTAGCCACATTGGAGGTTTGCAAGGGTTGACCCGATAACTGGCCTATAGTGCCTGCAAAGATTTGGTATGGGGATGGGGCAGAAACTGTTCCTGAAAAAAAAACATTGTAAAAGTTGAAAAGGCAGGGAACATCTTTGCCAGAGCGACAGCGTAAACCATGACTTTGAAAAAATTTCAATTTTTTTCCAGTAATGCTCTAATACCATGTTTTCGTCATTTTTGCATAAATTGCATTTAGGTGGCATAAAATTTTTGAAATTTTCGATTTTTTTTTAAACATTTTTGCACCAAATTACAAAAAATATATAGAGAAAACAGAAAAAATATTAAGCTATTCTTGGAAAAAATTTCAAATTTTTTATTAAAGCACTTGCTTTTGGCAAATCAGCACTAAAAATAGGTACGTCCTTTAGCTCACCTTGAGCAGCGGCAGCTGCCGCTGCTAATTGCATTTGCAAAAATGCGTTAGCGGCGTATAAATCAGCAGGAGTTGCACCAACTGCCGGATTGGCCATTTGCATGTTTTGCGCGTTTGCCAAGCTACTACCAGCGATAACAGGCATGCCAGCCAAAGGTGAGTAGCGAAATCTGCCGACTTGAGGAGTGTGATGAATGGGACCTGGATTCCCGCCTAATACTACTTGTCGTCTGTTTAAAGCACTGGCTGAGGCTTGTACAGCTGCGTTCTGCAGCATTTGCAAAGGTAGGAGAGCGGATGCGGCTTGTGCCATCTAAAATTATGGTTTGACTTGTGTTTTAGAATTCTAATCTTTTTTTTGTACCTGTAAAGCTGATTTTTGCGCCGTTGCTGCGGGATTATTGGCAAATTTGACTTGTATAGGCTCAGTGCCACCAAAAGGACATGTTCCTGAGAATAAATATATAAAATGTTTCCAAAAAACTTTCCTTATGACTTTAATTTTTTTTATTTATGCTTTCTGAACTAGCAAAGCACACACACATTCATCTAGGTCAGATTTTGCCTCATCGTTAACTGTAGAATTTCTAGTTTATTATACGAGAAATCCTACAGTTATCGACGGGCCAAAATATGACTGGGGTTTTTTACTTAGTCGGAAAAAAGTTTATTTGGAGGCGTATCATACACGACCAGGTTAAGGCGACTATATAATTTGAAAAAAATTACCAGATAATTTTTCAATGGCATCTTCGGCTTCATTTTTGCGGTCAAAGCGAACAAATCCAACACCTTTTGATAGACCTTTAAATTGTTGAAAATAACTTTGGTGTCATATTACTGGCAGAAAATTTTACCAGTGACATTATCAGACAAAATTCTGGAAGTAATAATACTTCCAAATGATCTGAACAAGCCTTCTAGTTCAGGTTGGGTCAGAGTTTTGGGCAGACCACTGACATAAAGATTAGCGCCCTTGATAGTTTCACTAGATGGCCTGGCGAAAGACACCTAAAAGAATCCTGTTAGTAAAGAAAGGCGATAAAAGATAATTACAAGAAAGTTTAGTCCATATACAAAAAAACTTTTGAGCTTTCGACAGTTTTTTACTTCGAGTGAATAGCAGATTGTCTTAGAAGTATGTTTTTTTTCTTTATATCCTTTGTTTTTCAGCTTTTGCATAAGCAAAGCGTAGGCTAGCAAACGTTAAAACAATTTTTTGTACTTTTTGTGGTTCGGCGAAAATACCTTTGAGCGCCAATATTTGAAGGTCTACTCTAAACCTAACCCAAGCCGGAAAAAACAACAAAGGAACACCAGCAGTAACGGCGAGGCTAGGGTCAGGACACCTATTTTTCGGACAGTCATGTCGCTAAAACAGATGAATTCTAGGATGTCGCGTACTGTATTTTTTCTAATTATGAAGCACTCCCTAATTCAAAATCGTGTTCTTGGCATTGTGTTTTCACCTACTCTTCGAAAACGGCTCTTAAGCAATTCAGCTCAAATTGTAGCCAATGAGGTGAGGTTAGCCTGAGAGCGGTCTTCGATAATTGGGTCAGAATACAATGCCGAAAACATGATTTTGAATTAGAGAGTACCGAATAATTAGATTAGACGGTACATTAGATAACTAAAGGATTGATCAACAAACATCCGGAAAAATCATTTTGGAGAAAGGCGTTATTAAATCCGATTCCTAATACAGTGAAAACTCTACTGCAATCGAAATTCAACTTATTATCTAGTGAAATAATTGTAAATGTTAAAAACAAAAACACTTCAACAATAAATAAAGAAACAAAAACCGCTTTTTGTATTTTCTTTGCTAAATAAAATTAAATTGTCAACTAAAAAGCACCAAAATTTGATAATGCTGAAAAGATTTGGTAAAGAAACCAAAACTGCTTAAAGTCCTCAAAATAAAATGCAGTAAAAAATATACGTAAGTCATACAAATACGAACAAAATATTAAAGTTAATTTAAAAAAAAAGTAAAGTAGCACCTTGATTGTTTTGTTCTGCAGTCGAAGACCATTTAAAGAAGAAAAAGCTCGGCTTGCATCCTCACACCTCATGTAATTGACAAAAGCATACCCAAGGCTTTGGCCTGAAAGGAAAAGAAAAAAATCCAATCGAAATCAAATTTTAAAGTACAAATTAATTAAACTAAAAATTTAAAAAGCCATATTTCTTCGATGTGTTTCAGTTGATTTTCCCTCGAACAGCCGTTTTTTATAGTAGATATTTTTTGTTGTCACATATAAATCTCATCCAGATAAAATCGTTTTTCTGACTTTCGAGGTAAAATTTTTCTAGCAATTTTTCCATACGACAAACACTGAATCAGAATGACCACCCCATTTACCTTGACTTAGTTTTTCCCTTTATAACTGCATAATTTTTTTTATTTTACGAGAAATTCACAGTTATCAGCGTGTAGTTATCCACGGGGCGAAAACAGACTCAGGATAAGTGAGTTAAGATCAGTGCTCGAATGCATAATCAGAAATTTCGGAAATTGGCCAAAAATCGTACCAATTTTTGGTCCTGTTTTTGGCCAACTTTTAAATACGACGTTTTGGCGGAGAACCGAACCATTGACCAAAACCGTAACCCAAGCGAGCTAACCACTAGGCCACGCAGCCCTTTGTCGATTTGGTTTTATCACTCGACTATATTTAAAAGCAACTCTCTTATAGCTCGCCTCCAATGGATGTAGTATGTGGAAGTCGGATGTCGAAGTCGGAAGTAGTGCCTCCAATGAATGTCGGAAGTCGGTACTTAGTGTCGGTACCAAGGTAGGGTACTTAGGTGGTGATACACAGGTGGGGTACCTAGCTGGTGATACCCAGGTGGTGTTACTCAGGTAAGGGTTACTCAGATAAAGCATATCTCACATCCGACATCAATTCACAAAACAACAAGGGGGACCGAGGCAGTTCATTTATCGACTTTTTTCTCTGCCCATACTTTTTTACTCACTTTTTGTTAGCAAAAAAGTGATTTTGACTATTTTTGTTTACTAGTCACCAAGCAGCGTCAATGTATTTAGCATGATATACCGTATTTGCTGTAATAATCGGCCATGGCCGTTTATTTTTCAACCCCTAAAAAATAGAAAAAAAAATATTTCGATTTTGAGATTTTCGGGTGCTAAACCACAATCTGAAAAGTGGAACCAGGAGGGCTCATGGTAACTAAGAAAATGCAAAATGACATCTGTTAAACAGATCAATAAAAAAAGGTTTTTCAAAATCAAAATCGAAAAAGAATTATATTGAAAATGTAGATTATAAATTTAATAGTCAAAAAATTCTGTATTTCTCAAACACCAAAAAAATAAATTTTTTGGTATAAGCAAATCATATTTTCTACATGCAATCTAGGATAGCCTGAGCTGAAACATGTTTGAATTTATATAAATAAAATATAACATATATATACAGTCAACTCTCAATTTAACGGTCCCCCCCCCCTTGGGACCGGCCGTAGGGCCGTCAAATCAAGGGGCTGTTATATCGAGAGGTTCCCAAGGATATAAAAAATTCGGGCATCCTCTTTGACTTTCCAGGGTCTTCTTCTTTAAAACTTTCAAAAAAATTCTGAAAACAATATTTTAAGTTAGCCAGCTGACTCTGCCAACTATCAATTTAGTCTTCTTTTATGTCGAGCGTTTCGCATTTTCAGTGAAATTGTGTATATTTTTAACAAGCTGGTAAATAAATAAAACTGGACCAAAAATGGTCCAAAATTTGTACAAATTGTTAAAAAATTGAGATCCAAAGCAGTACCAAATTGGCCAATTTTTGGTCCAAAAAGTTGGCCAATTTTTGGTCAAACCGGCCAAAAATTGGCCAACTTTTTGGACCAAAAGTTGGCCAATTTTCGTACCAACTCGATTATGCATTCGAGCACAGGAATGGGAATGAAATTTTTTGAAAAAGTACATTTTCCGAAAAAAGGTATATCTTGCCTATTTTCGAAGGAAAAAGGTCATGTTATACATTGCTTAGTGACATGAAGCGAAAAAAAATTTTTGATGCAAGACTTGAAGAATAAAAATATTTGGGGTCGCAAGATAAAGTACAATTTTTTTAAAAGTACGATTCCCATCTCTGGTTAAGATGAATGGGTGTTCATGCTGAGTCAGAAAAAAATATAGTTTATTAGGGCGTGGATCTCTGAATTTTCTTTGTTTCGTCTATGCCAAAAATCTAACATCTAATTTTTGTTTTAAAAGTTATGATTTAACTAAAACCCGTATAGGTGCTGTTTATATTCTCGACTTTTTTAAATCAAACTAAAAGCTATGAATAGTTATCCATAAAAAATAAAGTAATGCAAAAGTGTGCTCACACAATATAAATAAAAAGAAAACGTTATTTTTTGTAGAAACCAATTTAACTAAACAAAAAACTAATAAACAGTTAGTTAAAAACAAAAATTGCATGATTGGTTACTAACCTGTAACTTTGTCTCTGACCAGTTTGCAAGATTCAACCTCTCCCATGCTTCCAAACAAACTTCGCACTTCGTCCTGGCTCATGTTTTGGGGCAGGTAGTTGATTATTAGGTTGGTGATCTTCTCATTTTCCGTAGCTGAGGATCCATTGCTGGGCGAGGAGGTGGAAGAGTTGTGCTGATTGGTTATTGATTGAGATGGCTCCTGTAACTGTGGCTGGTACAAAAATTTTAATAATTTTCTTGAATAAAAGTATGTGTGCATCTTTTTTACTCAATGGCTTTAAAGACCCTCTAATGATCGTAACAAGCTAAAATTTCTTGTGAAATCTTACCTAAAAATTTTATAAAAGTTTCGCCAGGTCACAGCCAGGGTTGCAAGAATTGTTTTTAGATAAATAGAAGCTTGAAAAAACTGAAATATTTTTAATCGGAACAACGGAGGGAAAAAACTTTATATTTCGGTTTAAAAATTCCCTCCAACATTTTCAAAGCAACTTACTCCTGATTGATGTTGCATACAATTAGCATTTGCGTAATAAGCTGCCGCATTAGCCTGATGTTGAGCTGCTAATAGTTGAGCCATCATCAGGGCACTTTCATCTTGACCATTGCTATTGCCACTCGCAGAACTAATATTATTAGTTGTGTTGTTCATAGGATTGTTTAAATTAAAGCTCGTAGTAGTAAGCATGTCAAAGTAAACTTCTGAGAACAAAATGAATTATTTTTTCAAGTTTTTGCGTCCAAGATTCATTGCTTTGAAATTTAATGATGATGGTCTTTTCTGGCTTGGCCAGCTGGACGCCCTTTTCCTTTTTGCCAGATTTAAGTTGAGGAAGTTAGAGAAAGGAAACCACCCTGTGTGTGTGCCATTGCTAAATTAGGCCACTCTGATTGTGTGTATGCATGCTTCTATTGCGTGATATACAAACTTAATGGGTCGGCTGTTTTGGCTCTTTTTTATTTTTAGTGTCAGAGATTTTGAATGTTGTGGAAGCAATTTAAAGACTCTCGATTTCTTCCAGAAAGTAATTTGGGGCAGTTAAGGCAGTGAATAAAAGCAAAGCTTTTTTAAGAAGAAGTTTAGAAAAAAGATTATTTAAGAGATTGCCTAGAATACAATTTTTTCTTAGAATTTTTTCTATGTTGAAATGTTTTCAAAAAAATGAATTTTCAAAATTTTTGCATTCAACAACAAGTTGTTACAAATTTTTGCGGTTGATGAACTTTTTCTGACTTTGCAAAAACGACCAGCCATCCTGAGTAAGATTTTGCCTTGTCGATAACTTTTACGTAGTAACTGTAAAATTTACTGTATAATATACAAGAAATTCTACAATTAACAATGACTCATTGTCAATGAGTCAAAATTTAAGTCAGGACAAATAAATGTTTTTTATAAGTCAGAAAAAACCTTGGGACAAAAAGAACTGAAAATTTTTCGGCCAAAAATCAGAAACAAAAGTATGTTCGGAGACACTCTACATGGAAATAAAAAATTAACTTTTGAAAAAAGAAGTGGAAAAAAACATTGAAAAAATATAAATTGGGACACAATTTAGACAAATACTGACAGTAAGCGATTTACCATCTATTCAAACAGATCACATTACAATACTTACAACAAAAGTAAGTGCTTTTTTCACTCTTTACCAGCTTTCGAATCTGTAAAGTTGAATAGAACAGTTTGGATGATATATATTTCATCAGTAAAAAGAGAAAACCCTGTTTTAGATGGATCAATAATTTGTTCACCTGCTGGATAAGGCTAGTATAGCGGAAAAGCATGAGATAGGACAGATGCACACATTGGCGCTACTCACACCTAGTCAATGTACAGATTGAGCGATTCAGATTTGTGTGCACAGGCTGGGTAGCGCACGACCAAGGCTTGACTGGCATGTGGAAGGGCCATTTTTTGAAAAAAAATTATGAAAATATATGGAGGGTCATTAGTAGTAGTTCTTATTGGTGATTATAGTTTTCATGTAGTGCTTGTAAGGTATGTCGCGACCAAGTGAGGCATATAGGCAGCACACTTGAGTCAGACCTAGCATGCGCTAACCTACTTCGTGCCTATGTTAAAATTAAGTTCATTGTGAGGAGCAAAGGGTTGATGGGTAAAAAAACACTGTAAGATCCCTTTTGGGCACGGGAGAATTCTGAGGAAGACAATTCCGCGGCGAATAATTCCTTGAAATTATAATTTTCAACGTTTAAAACCTGTTAACTATTAGAGATTTTAAACACACCAAAAAGTTTACCAACAGCCAAAATTTTCGGTATTGTGTTGCATGGACCCCTAAAAATTTAACTTGAACCTTTTTTCAGCATGAGATAATCTTTGATTTCTGACTGAAAATCTATTAATGCAGCAAACAATAATAATATCTGGAGTCCATACGAAGAGTGTGTATGGCTCTATTTGGCAGTCAAAAGAATAATGAAGGCGACCAAAAAAGAGGCATTGTAATGATTTTCAAAGGTGGGAGAACAATACTTGCATAGACACACTTCCAACTTGGACTCAACAAAGGCTGGGTGAAATTTTTGTGGTAGTGGTAGGCAACCACAACATCCGTCACTCAGCCAGTCTTGTTGTTAATAATAATGATGTGTGTAGAAAGACCACTTTTGCAGCACTCGAATACAACACTCCCATGCAAATACTAAGGTAAATCCAATGAAAAAAGTTATTGAACAAGATCTGCGAGCATTGATGAAAACAAATATGGATGTATGAAAGGGACAGGAAAAGTGAGGGAAAATTTAGTACAAGTAAGAAAGTTTTAAAGTAACAAGAAACGATAAATCCAAGCAAGACTCTTTCAAGGACTCTCTTTGGCCAGATACAGGCAGATACACAGCGCTAGCCTTGGTATCAAGCGGTGAAAATCTTAAATACCAAAAATATATGGATATTTCTACTAAATTTTGGTATGCTATGCTTCTTGAAATGAAAACCAAAAACTAGGTAAAAAACACAATTTCGTAAAAGCTAAATCTTCACCTTGGCCAAGGGATTTAATTCAGAAAAATTTACAGGAGCTACCGTATTTATTCTAATAAAAGGCCCTCCTCAAAAAAAACTTTTTTGTGGCATTATGTTTTTGACCTAGTTTTCGAAGACTATTCTCAGGCAAGCTACCAATTTATTTCTAGCACATCTCACTAGCTACAAAATGAGTGGTAACTTGAATGAGAGCAGTGTTCAAAAAGTGGGTCGAAAACACAATGTCAAGAACACGATTTTGAATCTGAATGAGGTGAGCTCCTCTTATAATCAATACGGTATATGAAAATCCGGCACAAAAGTATTCCAAGTTTTAGTTTTCACACAGCCTTTTCATCTTTCATTTGTCCGCTCTTTATCACATTTTTTTCAAGCTTTACAGAGAAAAATAAGCTGCATAATACAAAGGAAAAAAGAGGCAATACACTGAGAATAATTTTATTAGCAGGAAAGAATGTGGTAGATATTAAGCATATTCAGCATTTTTCATTGACAGACTTGCAAACTTGAATGATTATAACGTGATCATAATAAATATGCACACACACAAACATAATAGATAGGTGTAGTATAATCCTGCTGTCTATTTAATCGGATTAGACTCTCCAAACCTTTGGTTCTATTCACAACAAATGTAATCATGTAGCCATTGATTTTTTATTTTTACATTAAATATTGGATCAAAAAATATTTTTTTTAAATTTTTAAGTCCAGTCAACTCACGATTTAACGACACCCTAAAAGTCCGTACTTGCCTAAGGTACTTTCTAGATTTTAGACCTAGTTACCTAGATTTTGAAATCCTTTATTAGCTTTGTTTAAAAACGGTCTGGTCCCGAATAAAGAGATTCTTTGGGGCAGCCACAAAAACAGATACAAATACATAAAATATGCAAAAAAAAGACACACAAAGTTTTTCTTACTTCGTGTAACTTATCCACATTGAGCTAATCCAAAACACAACTTACATGAATTTTTAATGTGGGTTTTTTGGCTTCAAAAAGACAAGAAATTAAAGAGACGACACATACAAGCTGAGCTTATTCATGTCCCGCTCTCTGCCTTTTTAGAAAAAGCACAAGCCTGGCAAAATTGGCCTGGTCTTCTCTTTGCCTCTGCTGATGAACCATGAATGGGTGGCGGGGAATGAATACTAAACGAATCTGCCTTGTTTCCCATCTTCTCACCGATTAAAATTAGAGAAATGTGAGGACAGCTGAGCCTTTGTGCTTAAACAGCTAGCTGAGTTTAGTTTGGCTTTAGAGCTGGCAACAATTTTGTTTTATGAAAGATTTAGGCGTTGATGATGCGAACAAGTAATATGAAAATGGTATAAAAATGCGTAGGAGGTGCAAGACGAAAAAGTAAAACTTGGATTTATATTAAAATTTTGAATTTTTACGTGTCACCCTGTATAAAATAAACTTAGGCAGAACTAGAAATCAATCTTCTCAAATTACGACTAACTGTACTGTATTACAACTAACATGTATTGCAATCACTCCTCTTTACCTTAATAAAAGTATCGAAAAACTTTAAAATAGCTGAAGTCCACCCTTACTATATCAAACGCAACAAATGATTAGCAAAATTATGAATTACCCAAAAAATGTTTTTTCTAAAAACTCAACTGTTTGAAATGTTTGAAATTTTCTTCTTCGTGGATGCTTTAATTGAGTGCTGAAGCTTTACGATTAAAAACTTGAGATATTTGTGGAAATGAGACAGCTGTTGTCAAGTTTGTTAGCCTTTTAACCCACACACCACACTTAGGATCATAAAAAGAACAAAGAAAAAGATACACTCACAGCTTTACTACCTGATCAAAAATTTGGTAGATATAACTGCAGGTTAAGATTTGAACAACACAAAATGAACAAGATAATTTTTATTTATGCAGTGTTTAAAGAGAAAAATAGTTGCTAGGTAACTGATAGTAGTAGAATGAAATCTGCTTTTCGGGGCTCTTTTTTCTTTGTTTTGGTAACTATGGTAAAATATTGGGATTTAGGATGATTTTTGCGCGTTGGATTGGTCTGTCTTTCTGTTTGATTTTATGCTACTTTATCTACTTTTTTTTAAATAGTATATATATTTTATAACAGTCTTCATTTGGATTAAAGCACGTGTGATGACATTTTGAGATGTTGACAGGCCTTTTCATCACTTTAAGCGATAAATCATTAAAATAATTATTTAGCTTTACAAAAAAAGCTTTTCTGTATGTTGTGGTGCAGTTCAAGAGCAACAAAACCCAATTTACAGAATAATTTTTTGAAAATTCGTGTGTTGAGATATGACCTGTTAAAAAAATCAATTTCTTTCAAAAATAAAAAAATTCGAAAAATTGGTAAGACTATGATTTTTGGTAACTTTCTGAAATGAATTAAGATTAATTTTTTTGTAAGGCTAAATACTCAATTGAGCTTTTATCACTTAAAGTGATAAAAAGGCCTATCAAAACGTGTTAAGAGCCAAATGATCATTGCTTTAAAAGTGTCTAAAAACTTTATAAACTATTTTAAAGAGGACGATAAGAGCTTAAAACCTACGTCCTCAATTTTTTGTAGCAATATTTTTACTTTGAATGTGCTTAAATGTGCATTCCGAACTTTTTTGAACACACGTTACATCAAATATCAACAAGTTCTTGATTTAAAACTCGGTTTTTTCGCAAATATGATCGATTATGTAAGATGTAAAAGTTATACCGAATTCAGAAAGTTCATTTTTTATTAGCGGACCGATGAATTTTCACCATAATTTTTTGAACTCCCACCTTCCGGTGAGATCTTTTTTTATTCGTAAGAGCTGCTGCTAGGCTGGAGAATGATACCAAACTTGCTAATATCACTTTATTTAAAACAGCCAACAAAATCAAGAACCAAGTAAGAGGATAATCAAAAGTGGTGCACAAAGTTGCAGGAAATTAATCTGAAGAACAAGAAACGAGTTGAAACAAAAGTTTTTTCGAACTTTTTTTTGTCGTTTGGTTTTTTTTTATTTGATCTTTTAGTACGTGAGAAGACCAGAGAAAACTGCCGAAGTGATTGCGACTTTTGAAAGTCATAAATTCTCTGAACCTCAAATTATTCCCAGAATTCTTTCAAAATGTCTGAATTTATTTTCTTTTGTTGTTAATTTTATTGGCTTTTTTGAATGAGGTGTTATCAGCAAGTTTGGTATTATTATCTTGCCTGAAATCTTCAAGGTCTTCAAATAAAAAATATCTCACCTAAAGGCAGGAATACAAAAAAGTTATGGTGAAAATTGATGGGTCTGTTTATAAAAAATCACCCTGTATTTTAACTATTTGTAGCAAACATTAACATTAAATTTAAAAAAGAAGAAAAAAACACGCTTAAAAAGCGACACTAATTGCATTTATATTAAAAATATAAGAAATAATATTGAAAAATTTAGCAATTGATTTTTGTTGCAAAAATTTGTATCAAAAACTCCTGACAAAATGTCTCAGTAATATTAATTGAGGCTCGACTTTGCAAGTAAACAAAGACATCTTTCTGCACTCATTGTCGGCCCAACTTGCAAATAATAAAAGAGAGGTATAAGAAGAATGGGAAAAAAATAATTGACCTCTGGTTGACTGAGTGAAGAACACACTAAATAATTGTGCCATGACTTGGCCTTACAATTAAGGTAGCAGGAAAATCAATGAAAATCAATTTGTATGGGTTAGTAATTTAAATGGTATTTCAAGAATTTTTCACTTGAGGTGTCTCGTGTTGCAAGTTAAAACTAATTTCTGCTATTCTTCGACTGCTTTTGCTAATTGAGATGTCAATGTAAATTAGTGGAAACAAGCATTTCAATTACTGCAATTTATTGATGAGAGAGTCATGTGTGCTGCATTTTCTAAAAGACCTCACCTACTTACTTGGTTTTGCACAGAATAACAATTATTAGGGAAAAAGTAACTGAATTCTGACAAAATCTTTTATTCCAAATTTCAGTTTTTAAAACTACAGTCAACCACAGGTAATTAAAATTTAATAGAACCAAAAATCAGTAAGTTAATTAACTACGGTTAAATGTAAACTGCACAGTTGACTGAATAGTTAAACCTCGATATAGTGTCGCTGGATTGCATCGATAGGTCAGCTAAGTACCAAAGTACACTACCTACACAGAAACTTAGCTTCTCCCCTAGAAACATCCCTAAGTACCTGGATACTACCACCTGGGTACTACTACTTAAGTACCACCACCTGGCAGCTACCTGGATAGTACCTGGGTGCTATAGCCACAGAATAATCATCCGGGCACCCTTCCTAGGTGTCACCAGCTGGGTAACACCACCAATGATTGTGAAGGCTAAAGCCAAGCCAAAGGCCAAATTTGGCTTTTGGCTTTGACTTCGCGTTTAACTTTGGCTTTTTCAATCACTGAACAACACAGATTTTTCTGTCGGAAATGGCCAAAACTTTTTTTAAATAATTTTTCAAAACACTTTCTATTATTTCCATATTGTGTGTATCTACGGTTCAGGGCTACGAGATGAGTAGATGTTATTTCGAAAATTGAGATAAGAATGAAACATGCAAAGAAATACGCCGCCCAAGAATCCTAACTCAAATTTGAGTAATGATTCTTGGGCAAATTGTTTCTTCTTAATCCCAATTTTCGAAAAAACTGAATAACAAGAGAATACTGAATATCAGTAGTAACAATAACAGATAACAATAACAGACAATAATAAGAGAATAATTTTGGATGCATGTGGGGGTATTCGCTACTAGCGCCGATTATCCTAAATTCTCTTTAGCACCGATTGCAATCAGTTGATCATCTGATTTGAGTCGTTTTACTGACGATCTTGACCTGATTTGCGCCTAATTGGAAACAGATGGCGAAAATTTTAAGTCTGGTCTACTTCTGGCTAATTTGCAGGATGAGCTCAACCCTTTCCTAGTATGGGTCTCTGAGGGTCTAATAAGGGTCTATCGTCAATTTTTTTCTTGAAAAGTTTGCCTTAGTCCCCTCTTTCATTCTCATTAAATTTCGTCTTCTTTCCCAACTTCAGAGGTCCAGATAACTCGAGTGGCCTTTGATATCGTTTGCACATTTGATGCTACCAGATGCAGTTTTTGTGTAGATTTCGAAACTGCAATCTATTTTGTCGCGCTCCGGTTGTGACCCGGTTGAAACAACATGTTTTGAGAAAAAATTCACACATCAAAATTTGTGATTTTTCTTTAAATTGGCTAAACGTGCAAAATTTTCGCAACAATATGGTGATTTTCCGAGTAAACTGAGCTTAAACACGCATACGATCATATACAAAACAGGCAACTCTCATCCGCTTTAAGAAAAGACGTCATTTGCGGTGACTAAAAAATTACTTCACTATAACAGGCCATGAATCAAAATTTCAGCATGAATCGGTGTTGACATTCGAGAACATATTGCTCGGCATTAAATTTGGATTCGACTGGTATACAATATGTACGGTATATAAAAATAAAAAATCACGGTGCCAAATTTCATATAAAAACCTTTTTAATTACAGATTATCCCCTTGGTTACAATGGCATGTCGATGTCGAAGGTGATTACAATAGAAGTCGATGTCGATGTCGAAGTCGAAGGTGGTTACAATGGGAAATCGGTCACCATAATGAGAATCGGTCACCACACCATATTTTTCATATATTTTTTTATTGTTTTTATTTTATTATCTTGAAGAAGAAGTCATTCTTTTGAACTTTTTTAACTACCTAACCCACTTGGATAGTATCAAAACGTAAAAGCCCCTCCAAAGAGTATTTTTCTCTGAGCCTACCTTTTTCGGTTCCCTTGAGTTTTTTTCAGCCTAATTCCTTGCAACGGGTAATGTGCTGGTCTTCAGCCGCGAAGCGGCCAAATATCCTTGGTATTGTCGGTGCAAAATGTGTGAAATAGGCTTTGCACCCATAGGGTTCGAACCATCAACCTCGGTTTTGAGAAAATTTTGCGGGAATTTAAAACTTTTAAGTCCAACCGAACCAAGTGGTCGTCACCTGGAGCAAAATTTTTTTACTTTTTCGGGTTCCAAAACCTGTTTGGATTGATTCAGGTATACAGTCGACTCTCCCAATAACGAACCCCGAAAAGTTCGTTCCCACCTTGGGTTTGACACTTTTTTTAGCCTGTTTTTTTATATTTTTTCCTAGTTCTGTTTTGACAGTCTGGTCCCAAATATCGTAAGGATTCCGATTTTACCGATCGTTTTTCAGAAATCCAAAATCGTTTTCTCTAAAAAGCAAAAACTCGATTTAAGGACAGGGATTTTTGAAAAAGCCTGTCCTTAAATCGAGTTTTTGCTTTTTTATAGGAAAAAATTTTGGATTTCTGAAAAACGATCGGTAAAATCGGAATCCTTACGATATTTGGGACCAGACTGTCAAAACAGAACTAGGGAAAAATTTAAAAAATCAGGCTAAAAAAAGTGTTGGACCAAGGTGGGAACGAACTTTTTGTGGGTTTGTTATTGGGAGAGTCGACTGTAATAGTAAAATGCCGTTTTCTCGGGTATTTTTTGAGTTTTGGTAAAATCAATTGTATCCCGATTCTCGAAAAGTACCATAGAAAACCTTATTTCACTATTACCAAAGTATCTTCAGCGTGTCCGAATCAGTCTACAAAACAAGTTTCAGAACGCAAAAAAAGTAAAAAAAAATTTGATCCAAGTACGACCACCAAAAAATTTTCAAAACTGAGGTTGATGGTACGAACGGCTGTACCCCGAAATTTAAACGACAATTTGCTAAGTCGTCGATTTGCTAAGCGGTCGTTCTGCTAAGAAAAAAACTTAAGCGCGATTTTGCTAAGAATTCACAATATAAGCGCCAATTTGTTAAATGGTCGTTTTTCTAAAAGCTTGTTTGCTAAGTAGTTGTTTTGATAAATATCTTGTTCGTTAAGCTACATCTTCTTCGGTTCGGTTTAATTCCATCTACAGACCTAAAAACCCAAACGATTAAATCCAAACTGAAAAAAATTGTGTTCTAGAAACGGTTTAATTTGAATCGGGGTCCTCTACTCTGGACTGATTGCACCGAGAGGGATTCGAAGCAGTAATCTTGGTGATGAGTATATGGACCTCTACGACACGTAAACACTTAAAATTATGATAAAAAAGGTGTGCACCCAGGTGGATTCGAACCAGCATCCGCGGCGGTGGCTATCCAAGTGGTCGTCCACTTGGATCAAAAACGTTTTCGGGTTCCAAAACCATTATTCTGCACTAATTCGAGCATGCTGAAGAGGGTTTGACAGTAGTAAAATCACGTTTTATCGATAAATTTCTGAGTTATTGTGAACTCTTGATTTACCCAAATTAAGAATTCACGATAACTGAAAATCTTTCCGATAAAATGTGATTTTACCACTGTCAAAACATCTTCAGCATGCTGGAATTAGTTCAGCAAAATTATCTTGTAATCCGAAAACGTGAAAAAAAATTTTGATCCAAGTGGACGACCACTTGGATATGCACCGCCGATGTTGCTGGTTCGAATCCACCTGGGTGCACACTTTATTTTTTACCATAATTTTAGATGTAAAAAGACTAACGTTTGACCTTTCAGGTCATTTGGTGAATCTGCCCCTACTCTTGGATATCAACCTGTCCAGGTGGTACACAACCCTTGATTTGGGGTTGGGTAGGTAAAATCGCACTTTTGGTCTAAACAAGCCCAACTCTTCACAGATTTTTTAGTTTGGAAAAACGGATTTTTTTATTTAAATGAACTTTTTTATTTTTAGGCCATCCAGGTAGACATCAACCTGGCCAGGTAACACCTACGCCAGGTATTGAAGTTGGGGTGGGACAAAATCGCAACTTTGGGCTTAACAAACCCGATTCCCCACACAATTTTAAGTTAGAAAATGGCTTATTTTTTATTTTTAAGAAATTTAAATTTTTCAAAATGCAAAATGCCGCTTAAATTTCGGGGAACCGCCGTTCGAACCCCTATGGGTGCAAAATATACCATACACGTGGTTTAGATACTATCCAAGTGGGTTAAGTAGGTAAAAATGTTCAAAATAATGACTTGCATTGGAGGGTGGACGCACTTGGGGTTTCATGCAATCGAGTTCGTAGTGCAGTGGTTAACGTGATGGGGTAAATGTTTAAGGGTAAAATATCAACTGACAATAGATTCAACTGACAATAGTCAACTGACAATAGGTTCAACTGACAATAGTCAACTGACAATAGATTCAACTGACAATAGTCAACTGACAATAGAAAAATTAATTTAACATAATTAGCCACCACACAGTGAACTTTATTTTTTCCGTGACAATTCAAACAAAGTCGCTAGTAGCGAATACTCCCCCCCCCTCAAAAATCCGACCTTTTAAAAATGCTGTAACTACCCTTGCAAACAACAAGTTTAGGCTTAGCCCTTAGGCTTGGGGGTAGGCCAACGACGAAAGTTGTGACTAATAAAGAGTTTTCGCACATTTTCCGGGGTCTGGGAAATAAATTTGGGCACTTTTTACTAAAGTAAAAAAGGTGAATATCTCTAAGGTGAAAATCTTCTGAATTTTCATTAAAATATTTTCAAAATTAACAACAGAATCCTTTCTTTCGAATCACCACAGAGCAACGTTGAGCGGATCCTCCAGCAGGTCGGACAATTCAGCTGATTCCCATCCTGATTTCAGTTAAATCTATTGTCAGTTGATTACAGTCAAACCTCGATAATCCGCCACCCCAT
Organism: Ditylenchus dipsaci; assembly: GCA_004194705.1. Lineage (NCBI taxonomy): Eukaryota > Metazoa > Nematoda > Chromadorea > Rhabditida > Anguinidae > Ditylenchus > Ditylenchus dipsaci. Next base: position 832,644 of record SADC01001301.1, read on the forward strand.
GGGACCGATCCAAGGGTGGCGGATTATCGAGGTGGCGGTTTAGCGGGGTAAACTTTCTCGAGTTTTTCTGACGGCCAACCAAATCGGGCTTATCGAGGGTGGCGGTTTAGCGGGGTGGCGGATTATCGAGGTTTGACTGTATTGTCAATTGAATCTATTGTCAGTTGACTATTGTCAGTTGAATCTATTGTCAGTTGATGGTCGTTCATGTTTAAGGTCACATGTTCGATTCCACGTACCTGCATTTTCAAAATACCGTATTGTCATCATAGCTGTGAAACAAAAGGAACCAGAAAAGGCCTTTACCAAAATTTTGTTTTACCAAGTGTGTCTTTAGCGAAATTATTTTAAGCAAATGTGCCTTTCAGCAAATATTTCTTTAAATTCTTCGGTACATCCAAATAAATAATTTAAGGGGGCGAAAAATAATTTGCCCAAAATTTAAATTTTAGGGGATAAAGAATAATTTGAGGTGGTAAAACAATCCGAGCCTTAAAAAATTTGCATGGTCAAAAATCATAGGCAAAAATCGCTACTTGGTCGGTTCATAAGGGCAACAGACCACCATACAATGACTCTTTGTGAATTTTTTTTCCACCATCGTGTTCAGCGTGAAATTCTGCACAAGAATATACTTTCAGGACATACGGTCTCTCCGGTGTTGAAAATCATAAAAGACTAGAAAAATAAAGGCATGTCGAAGTCCCTGTCGAAGTGCAAAGAAACATACGGTGTAGTGCTCAAAAGTCATTCTGTTTGACATATTTTCGTTATCGTTCGTTACTTTATAGCCTAAAAGATAGCGCATAAAATTCTGCACCAGATAGATAAAAAATAATGAAAGTCGGATGTGAATAACCTAGCTCTTGTCGAAGGAGAAGAAAAAAAATTCGAACGATTTCGAATTTCGAAAATCTATACAAAAAGCCTACTTCGACATCGACTTCGACACGCCACTGTAACCACCTTCGACATCGACATAGACATCGACTTCGACATCGACATGTCACTGTAACCACTTTGCTTCGACATCGACATCGACTTCGACATCGACATGCCATTGTAACCAAGCCATATGTCTCTTAAACTTTTAATATGTGATTTTTGTACACTAAAAACGATTACGAAATTGTTTTCCTTTATTTTGCTTACAGAAAAGTTATGTGTTAAAAAAGAAGTTAATATCGGAGTCTGCTTTTTTGTCTTGGTCCCTCAGAGTAAACGAATCACAAGGAGTACCTAAACTCACTAAAAAGATGAAATTTGAGCATAGTTTTGTTAGCTGGGCTTAACGCATAAAGAAACTCTGGTATACATGCTAATTGCATGCATACAGAGTAACACACTATTTAAGTGGTGTGTCGGATAACCGAGAGTACACCGTATAATAAAACTGATGTTATTTAATGTTATACTTATCCATGTTATTTTAAAATTTCAATTTATTTCATAAACTTTTAAACTTAACTTTAAAATAGCTGTTCATCTTGTGTTGAGTGCAAGGCTGGTCTGTCTGCGTTAGGAAGTACTCGAAAAAGTATTTTAAAATTTTAATTGATGGAAACTGGAAAAATATGAGGAAAATGTACGGAACGATATATTTTCTTTGCCGGAAGTTACTCAAATTAAGTCAGCTTCAAGCAAAAACAACAATCTAATAGAAAGTTACTTGAAATTTAGAGCTCTTCAAATAACTGTTCTGTTAAAACTTTTTACTTTTTGTATACAACAGAAATTTTAAAATTATTAAAATTAAAACAGCATAAATGTTCGAAAAACAAGTTAAGTTAGGAAAAGCACTTTTAGAGCTACAAGCAATCAGCTTTTGGCATTCTTTTGGCAGTTTTAAGTCGGATTGTTTTTCCATTTCATATTGCATTCTAAATTTTTTGATGTTACTTAAAAAAACATCCAATGACCTAGCGTAATATATGGCCACTATAAGATGGTATAAGCCCATAGCTTCTTCAGTGTATTTATTTCTTACTGCAGATTCAATGCAATTGTGAGCACTTAAAAGTATTTATGGGATGGTTTATCCTTGTCTGATACATACCACAACATTTTTATAAATTTATTCTTTAGAGGGAAAAAAATTTGTTTGCCAAAAGGCTGCCAACTAAAAATTTCAAAGTTTGGCTTTTCGTCAAAAAATGCCATTTTATCCAGTGCTTATTAATTTTGTAATATTAATAATAAACATTTTGACGAGAAATTTCAGAACTTATAAACATTTAGAATCTCAAGCACAACTCATTTAATAAAGTACAGTTGGCAGCCCTGATTCAGTGTTTGTCTTACAGCAGAGGGTGCTGAGGCAATACAAATTATAAAACTCATAAAAGATCATGTCACAAATGGAACAAATATACCGACAAATTGCAACGAAAAAATCCGAATTTCTCAAATTGCCTTTCTTTCCTATTTCTAATGAAAAATTTCAAAAAAGGTACAGCTAAAAACTTGACCAGACAAGAAGAGACCACCTTGTAGAATACCAATAAATAATAATGATAATAACACAAACCTGCACTTCCAATAAGTGATTTGTTTGATGAGTTGCATTTAATGCAGCTTTTTTAAATATTCTAAAACTTAGTGTTCAAAATTTCGAAAATGTAATAAAATATTACGACAAAATGCACGGTAAATGTTCAAGTGTTTCTGAATTAAAGTATATTCTGGCAGGAGTCAATACCATATGCGCTCTGATTATTAGGCCGTCTCTAATAGTCCGCCACCCTAGTTTCAAGTGGTATGAAATTTGTGTTTTTGTTTACTGTTTGAGCTGCGTAAAAAGTGTCTGCGGGGGATTTTAAAAACCTAACAGGCACTTTTTACACAGCTCAAACAGTACAAGGCGGCGCGAATTTTCGATAATTTTAAAGTTGCTCAAAACGATTTTTTTGACTTGTTGTTGGAATATTTTATTTGTTTAATACTCTTTGAGCGGCTGTTTTTTAGCATAACTGGCCAGGCTATGGTAAATCGTTCTGACGCTACTGTCATATACCTCCCCCCGAAAAGGCTACTGTAATAAACCCCCCCTCCCAAAAATCAGACCTACTGTCATATACCCCCCCCCCCCCAATCGACTTTTTGGGAGTGTCTAAAAACGATTTTTATGAAATAATTTTGCCATAAAAGGACCAGAGAAGCAGTTTAAAAAGGGATTATGGGCTGTATTGGGAGGGGAAGGGAATAATACAGGGGCCATTTTTTCGGCTGCTTTACTATGTTTTTCAACTCGTGGGCTTAGGGGCTTAGAGTTGAGATGCACACACACACATATCTCAGACACAAATCACTCGAAAGCGACTCTGGATCAGTGTTTTCAAAAGTCAAGGTCAAGTTCAAGGTCAAGGTAAAACTTGACTTTAAAACTTCAAGGTCGTTTTTCTCGATTTTTAGTGAGGAAAATGGGTCTGAATTTTTTTCCTATCCCCTAAAGTCAAGATTTTGCGCTGAACAAAACGTACTTTTCAGAATAACGATATAATTTTTGCACGATGAGATATAGCCTAAAGTCAAGGTAAAATCACCTTGATTTTAGCGAAAGTCAAGGTCAAGGTAAAATCAAGGTGATTTTACCTTGACTTTAGGCTATATCTCATCGTGCAAAAATTATATCGTTATTCTGAAAAGTACGTTTTGTTCAGCGCAAAATCTTGACTTTAGGGAATAGGAAAAAAATTCAGACCCATTTTCCTCACTAAAAATCGAGAAAAACGACCTTGAAGTTTTAAAGTCAAGTTTTACCTTGACCTTGAACTTGACCTTGACTTTTGAAAACACTGCTCTGGATGCATGAAAAACATGCATACCAGAGTTTTTTATGCGGTAGGTCCCAGCAATTAAAACTATGTTCGACATCTTTGTTTCTTTACCCAAGAACACTTCGCCTCTTTTTACAAGGCCGGGCCAGAGGCTCGGCATCCAAAAATTCAGCCTAGCACTGAAAAAGTGCTAGGCTCAGGTGAAAAACCCGCGGGTGCACCTCGCTGATCGGCAGGGTCCATTGAAAGTAGTTATACTTTCGCCTGCACCACAAGTTCCTGGGTTTGTGAGTGCCCTTAGACGCTTAGAGAATTAATACTCTAAGGATCCCAACCATCTCGAAAAGTGGCCCCTGTATTATTCCCTTCCCCTCCCAATACAGCCCGTAATCCCATTTATATTGCTTTTCTGATCCTTTTATGGCGAAATTATTTGTATAAAAATAATTTTTGACCACTCCTAAAAATCTTGATTTGGGGGGGGGGAGTATAACCGAGTAGGTCCGATTTTGGGGGGGGGGGGGTGTTATTCCCGAGTAGCTTTTTGGGGGGGGGGTGGTATTACCGAGCAGCGTCCAATTTTTTTTATTTAGCCTCAAACTTTCGGCTTGCATATTTCAAAAGCTTGTTCATTTCTGCACCAAATAACTCGAAAAAATTTGTAAAAAAGCGTGACAGTGTGAAGTTGCATCAACTTTTGTAAACATATTCATTAAAAATTTTATATGTTTTGAGTGCTGTTTTTGCCTAATTCTCGTCCATTGTGCATTCTGCATTGCTAAAATGATATGTTATTCGCCGGTAAGCACTTTTTCTCAGTTTTTGACCAAAATTTGACTTTTTGTAAGGTAAAGGTCTGACTAAAAGGTACTCTAGCATATTTTTTGACTAGAACATAGCGAAAAGATTCCTTAAAGGGCCATTGCCGTCCCCGACAACGAGAATTTCAAGTGTTTGAATTTGCGCGGGACAGTTCTCTTTCGTCTTTCATTTTACTCTTTTGAGTCATTCGAAGCAAGTCAAAAGAGTACAATGAAAGACGAAAGAGAACTGTCCCGCGCGAATTCAAACATTTAAAATTCTCGTTGTCGGGACGGCAATGGCCCTTTAATCAAACTTTTTCAAGAGCCTCGCTCGGATACATCTTGACAAAATTCAGGCTAAACTGGATTCGAGCTAGAAAATTCAAAATCAAGCTAGACTTGTATTTGGCATCCTAACCACAATTAAAGTTATGTTGCATTAGAAAAGAAATTTTGGTGTAAAAAATGAACACGCCAAAAACAAGTTTGGCACCAAATAAAACGACCGCTCAAGGGCTATTTAACAAAAAAAAGAACGCAATAACAAGTCAACAAAAAATAAAGCTTTGAGCGATTTTACAATGAACAAAAAATTGCGCCGGCTTGTAAGTAAAATTAGAATTTCTAGACCGCTTGAAGTGTAAAAAGTCTCCCCTCTCTAATTATCTGCCCTGACTGATAATCAGAGCGAATACGGTATTTGGCCAGAACCAAAACCTTGTTTTTTCAAAATCTCATATTGTTTTAGGTTCTTAAAAATGGGAAAGGCTAAAAATATGTAGAAGGACATAAAAATTTTCATATCTGCCTTGGTCTTCCGGTGATTTTTGGTCATTTGATAGTCATAGAATTTCAAAAAATTTTAAATAGCCGCCAAAAGTTTTTAACCATGTTTTGTATGTGTATGTGTGGGGAAGGGGTGGTAAGGGTGGAGAATTCATCCAAATAAGTATGTATTTTTTTCACCAGGAATCTTGCTCAGAATCATGGCTAAGATAAGTGAATGCGCACATTTCTAACTTTGGGTAAAGCTAACTACTGCTAAAACAGCATTTTTTGACAAAAAAAGCATAGTTTAGAATTTATAATTTTTCTGAGCCCGCTTCGGGGGCGCAGGGGGCTTGGGGCTTGGAGTTGAGATGCGCACACCCACATACCTTAGACACAAATCACTCGAAAGTGACTCTGGATGCACGGAAAAGCATGCATACCAGAATTTATTTATGCGGTAGGCCCCAGTATTCAAAACCATGTTCAAATGAATTGTTTTGCAGAGATGACCAAGCCAAAAAATGACCAAAAACTGTAGAGGGAAAATTACCAAAGCAAACATTTCTTTCTCGAAAAATGTCCTTTTCACACCTTTTTCACCGTTTTTTTATCCTTTAGAGACTTATACATGGTTAGACGTTGAAAAAACAGAGTTTTGGACAAATAGTATACTTTAGCCTACGTTTTTTAAAGCACTATGCGACTTAATAAGCACAGCGATTTGAAAATTTTGAATTTCGTTCGAGACCAACCTAATTCACTCAATAAAATTTTCTTATTGTTCTCTGTGTGCATTTTAAATTTGTTATTAAGAATTTAACTTATTTGTCAATAAAGAACACCATCTTGTAATAGAAAGCTCTAGAGCAAAAAAATTGCCTAACTCGTCCGTCTGACAATGTCAAGCTACGTCGTTCTCGACTCGTGAACATGTGAAATTTTAGAAAATTTTCTAATTGCAATCAAAAGATAATTTAAAAAGATTATCGACAAAATTAGGTTGGTCTCTTGTGAATTCAAACTTCGTCAATTGCTTATTGAGTTTCATGGTCCTTTAAAAACAAGAAAAGTCTATTCACGAGTAAAGTTATCACAAGTCTTAGCAGAGAGCACCACTAAACGATAAGTATTCGCAGAAGCACTGCAATTGACCATGCACTCATAGGATAAGTTTTCGAACTTGCGAAAGTTGCTGAAAGCGTTTTTTATTGCCTGTTCAGAAACCCGGAGTTGGAGTCGAGGTATTTGGCATTGTAAACACACTTGACTGCAACACTATCTATGACTCCAACTACAAAGTGCTCACGAAGTTGGAGTATTTTTGATTGGTGCACACTTTTCATGCCAAAAAAAATTCTTTTTAGCCCGGTATGAGCTTCTCGTGGCGATCGCCTTGCAACTATCACTCTGATCAATCAAGAAGCTTGAAAAATTAAACGGTTTTGGCAAAAAGTGCTCTCATCAATTACAAATACCCCTACTCCAATTTAATCTTCGTCAATCAGTCGGAGCTGGAGTATTTTGCATTGTGAACAGCCCTTACTCCAACTCCGGGATCCTAAGCCATAGCAGTCGACCTTTTTTGGGTAAATTTTACTTACTAACAATTTTCTTGCAGCTCTTGCCAGTAATTTTCAAAATCATCTAGAGCCTGAATATCATGATTTTGTCCCAAAAACATGTGCAGGTTGTTCTAAAATTTGGATTTTATATAAAATATTTCTAAATAGTTTATTTAGACGACAGATTGTGCGTTTTGAAAATGTTGATGTAATTTAATTTTTTTTATTACCGACTTCTGAGCAACACACATTTTCGCACAAAGTTCAAATTCCAAAGACCTATCTTCTTTTTCGCATAAAGAAGTCGAAAAAATACTTAATATTGTTGAAGCAATAGTTAGATGTAAATAACAAACCATATTTATGATTGCATATTACTCAAAATGTGTATAAATCATTTTAAAAATCGATTTTATTATTAATCATCGTTTTTTATTACTTAGAAATACAGGATGTTTTTTTAAAACAAAATTGTTTTAGTCTGTAAATTGATTTAATTTAACACGAGAACGGCGGACTATAAGAATTGTTTACCTGGAGGTTTTGAGACCTGCTGGGCACGAAAATCACAAAATCAGACCTCCGAACATAAGTTCAATTCCCCTTAAAAAAGCCAATTTTTGCGATGACTCATCAAGGTCACGTATGGATTTTTCATTAAGCTGGTGAGCAGTGAATTCATTTAGTGCCCCATTTTCTTTTATGCTTAAAAGAAAACCTTTTGTTTGAGCTCACTAATGATGTGTCGTTTGTCTAGGTACAGAAAAATTATGACGGATAACAATTTAAAAGAACTAAATAATGCCTTTTTGAAAACTGTACATATTTACAAAACACACAGGAAATTTTTAGAGACTTTTAAGCTTTGAAAAAGATTTACAATTCAAAATCAGCATAAGAAAATAGCACCTGAAAGTGTTTTGAAGTCATATAAAATAAGCTTATAAACTGTCTGGCAATGGTAAAGAAGAGTCCAGAAAAATGTCTTAAGGATAGTTTGACGCAAAAGACTTGCAATTTTAAGATTCTTAAGATTTGCTTTAGAATTTTACCTTTCTGAAAAATGACACAATTGTTTCTTTAAATAAAAACTTTTGCTTACAATTGTCATAAATATCTCAACAACATGTCAATAGAAAGCCCGTGATATGCGCTTTCTTTTAAATTTTCAATCATTTTTATCAATAAACAAATTGTCGAGATCTCTCTCTCTTTGAAGTTGTATTGGGTCGGTGCATAATTAAGGTTACAAATTGAATTGGCGGAATTTTTCATTATTTTTGGCGTACTGTGGCAATGTTTCTTTGCTGAAATTGTTTTCACAAATCTGATCAATAAATATGGGCGTCGATAACCACATTCATATTCGTCATATTATTCTATACTACTTTGAGAAAAATCATAATGCAGGAGAAGCTTTTCGTGATTCAAACTTTTCGAATTGAAGCTTTGCTGAGTATGGATGGGATCTTCTGCCTCACCCACCTTGCTCACCTACTGAGGCACCCACAGACTACCATCTCAACCGCTCCTTGCGAATGGGAAAAGTTTTTGAGAGCCTGGAAGAGCTGGTGGCAGATGTGAAAGCCTGGATTAGGAAGAAGGATGGAGATCGTGGCTTCTGGTCCCGGTGAATCGATCGACTGCCAGACAAATGGGAAGCAGTGATTGAAGTGGACGGTGACTATGCTCCTAAGTAACGGAAAAAATATGAATTACAAGTATCGTCTCTGTAATACATGTGTTAAATCAGCTCAATAAAAGTTGTAACCTTAATTATGCACCAACCCAATATGAGCAGAAATCCTGACTTGGCTGGTTCTAAGAGCGCAGGTGACATCCTAATAGTATCGTTTACCAAGACACCTTGTCAAAAAAAATCAGATTTTCACAAAGACAACTTTTAACGCTCCGGTGCCGGAGCGTGAGAAATATCAGCCCTGTCGCAGAATTCCACGCTGAACACGATGGTGAAAAAAATCCAAAAAGTCGGTATCTGTGGGTCAGCTGCCCTTCTGGACTATCCAAGTCGAGATATTTGCTCATGCAACTGCAAAGGGGCAAGTCTCGCTGATTTTTATTTTCAGCTCAACAGAAAGCGCAGATCACGGGATTTCTAATCACATATAGTTTAGGGGTTTTTGATGGATGAATGAATATTTTTTAATCAAAAGAAAAAATTGTGTCATTTTTAAAAACTTCGTTAAAAATAAACCTAAGTGACACAATTTTTTCTTTTGATTAAGAAATATTTATTTAAGCTATATATATACTGCGACTCCGCCTCCGACTGCATTTCCGACTACTACTTTGCCTCCAACTCTGACTCCTACTACTTATGTGAACACTCGTATTCACATACTCCGACTTTGACTGCGACTCCGCCTACGACTCCAGCTCCGCCTCCGACTACCTATGTGAACACTTGTGTTCACATACCCTCCTCCGTCTCCGACTACCTATGTGAACACTTGTGTTCACATACCCTCCTCCGTCTCCGACTACCTATGTGAACACTCGTGTTCACATACCCTCCTCCGTCTCCGACTGCGCCTCCGACTCCGCCTCCGCCTCCGCCCTCGACTCTAGCATGTTCACATACAGTAATCGGAGTCGGAGGCGCGCCTTCGACCAGAGTTTTAACGGACCCCTGCCCGTCCTTCAATCGTCTTTCACAAAAATTTTTAATTTTCGTTCTTCCTTCATTCTTCACGTCATTGGAAAAAAAATTTCGCCTTCATCTTCACGTCACCTTCACTAAAAAAAATTTTCCCGCCCTTCCTTCAGCCTTCACGTCAGTGGAAAATTTTTTGTGCCCTTCCTTCAATCTTCACGTCAGTCAATAAATTTTTTACACCCTTCCGTCAGTTCTTCACGTCAGTGAAGAGTTCTTCAATTTTAAACAATGAACAATGAAGGACCTTCACCTGTTAGATCCACATTATGAATATCAACAAAACAGTAAGTTTATACTTACTGTTCACGCCGACTCGATCATCCTCCGAGGCTTTCTGTCGCTTCTCTAGCACCGCTGGCGCTGAGGGAGATCTTTCTAGTCCACGCTTTTCTTTTTGAGAAGTAGTAGTCGAATCCATCGTCAGTAGATGAGGGTCGATAAGGCTAGGAAAGATATAGGGCTAAGAGATAGATTGGAAGTTTAAAATATAGACAAGAGGTTTTCGAAGAATTTCGGGAATTTCGGCTCAATTTTCTTCTTCTACCTTTTTCCTCATTCCTCCAGTTTTCCGTTCAGTTTTCCCTTCAGTGCATTTTTCCTTCAATGCATTTTAAACTTTCAAACAATCTTCAAAATTCCTTCACTTGGTAAATGAAGGATTTTTTCCTTCACCTTCACCTTCATTGGGTTCATGACGTGAAGGCTTCACGTCATTGAATTTTTTTTAAATATCAGCCCTTCCTTCATGCCGTCCTTCATGGCTATGAAGTGAAGGTGAAGTGAAGGGACGTTTGACGGACGTCATGACGTTTGTTACAACTCTGCCTCCGACTACTCGATTTTGCATATAAAATATCTTTGAATTTTTGTGTACTAAAAAAAATTTTTTGCATAGTTTGATTTTTTTAAATGGGAGTGAGAAACCCAATTTTTGAGCTAAGCAGAGTTTTTTTTGCGAGTTTTACGAGCAAACCCAGCCATTTTCAATATGAGTGCCACTTTTACACCAAACTATTATAAACTTCCCAAAAATACTATAAATCATCCGGAACCACCTGAAACCATTTCAAACTACCTTTAAAATCGCGAATAGTCTTGAATAGCGTGGTTAGAGGTATTCAAGGTTATTTTTGGAGGTTTAGGCCAGTTTGCTGCAGTTTCGGATGTGTGGTTAATGTTGTGGGAGAGAGCGGTTGTTTAGTGGTAGGTTTGGAGTGGATTGAGGGGATAAAACTGTAAGAATGTGCGAATAGAACTTTAAATGGTCAACAGTTACTCAACTTTTCAGAAAAATCACGAGTAACTCGTGATCCAGAACTCTTGTTATGAAAAATAAAGTGTAATGTATTATTTGAAACAAGAGAAACAGAGCCACCAAATGGCATTTGTTTTAAAAATGAAAATTTACATATCTTAAAAAAATCCGAACGAACATAGGCGACAACTCAATACTTGGGTTTCTAAAACGAGTTGATTAGGTCCAAAGTCATTCGTTCAAGCGACTCACGCTTTATATTTTTATCCAATACTGTAAAACCCACTTGAATACAGCCCCAAATGCTTTTAGATAGCATTACTTTTGTATATCTATTAAATAAAAGAAAGATAATAGGTAAGTTAAGAAAAGTGGAAAATTTTAAAAATTTGGTGTTCAATGGCGTTGGAGTCGGAGTCAAAGTATGTGAACAGTTGCACCACATCATAGTCGGAGGTGTTAAAATACTCCCGAGTAGTTGGAGGCGGAGGCGGAGTCGCAGTATGTTAACGTAGTTTAAGCCTAAAGCCTAAAATAAACGCCAGGGAGACCAAGTGAAATGGTGGTAGTAAGACTAAAAACGGCAGTAGTATTCACCTATACAGGGTGCGCCAAAAGTCCTGACACGGACAAAAATTCAAGATTTTTATGTCCAAACCTAACAATATTAAAAAAACAATTATACCATTCGAAAGCTTAGACAATTCTGCACAAGATGCATCATTCAGAATTTTAAATACCAACCTTTCGCGTATTCTTTTACGCCAACTTTCGACCGCCGAGGCGAGCAAATTTACATCAATTTAATTGGTTTGCTGCACACTTTATAACAGTTATGGGCAATTTAGTTGTCATTCGAAAGCTTATCTTTGTGCCTACAAAATTAGTGGTGAACGAAATAGTTTGGTTGAGCACGAAAAAAGATTCGACTGTTTTAATGATTTTATCTTCAGTTCCCTTAACTTTTTTCATATTTCTTAAATTTGTCCTTTAAAAAGGGTCTCATTTTAATGGTCATATCTTTTTGTAGAACCGAATAAAAATTTTTTCAGCGCATATGTTTCAAAGTTAAGTCAGGGCTTTCGAATGGTATATTTGCCTTCGAAGTTTATGTATCACAAAAGGTGCAGCAAACCAATTAAATTGATGTAAATTTGCTCGCCTCGGCGGTCGAAAGTTGGCGGAAAAGAATACGTGCCTACGTAAATGCGAAAGGTTGATTTTTTAAATTCTCAATGATGCATCTTGTGCAGAATTGTCTAAGCTTTCGAATGGTATTATTGTTTTTTTAATATTGTTAGGTTGGACATAAAAATCTTGAATTTTTGTCCGTGTCAGGACTTTTGGCGCACCCTGTATAGGCCCTAAGAAGTGAAACGCATTTAAAACTTATTACTTTTTCTTATATTTGACCAAAATTTAGTCAAAAATGACCCTAAAACACCCCATAAAGATTATCTGGCCTATATGAGTCGACTCACATACTCCCGAGTAGTCGGATGCGGAGGCGGAGTTGCGAATATGCGAACTAGCTTTTACCATCACAAATCCCTCAACTATATGTGATTAGAAATCCCGTGATCTGCGCTTTCTGTTAAGCTGAAAATAAAAATCAGCGAGACTTGCCCCTTTGCAGTTGCATGAGCAAATATCTCGACTTGGATAGTCCAGAAGGGCAGCTGACCCACAGATACCGACTTTTTGGATTTTTTTTCACCATCGTGTTCAGCGTAGAATTCTACAATAGAGCCCATATTTCTCGCGCTCCGGCACCGGAGTGTTGAACAAGCCTAATGTGTCTGGTAAAAAAATTACAGACTGAAACAATTATCATCTTTTTTGAAATTACAATGTATATTTTAAATAAGCTCTAAAGTTTTTTTCTCATGACCAGTTTTAACAGTTCTCAAAATCCTATTTTCAACGAAACAAAAATAAAAATAATTGAAATTGGTTTAGTGGCTTTGACACTACAATAAGTAAAGAAACCAACAATCGAGCTTGAACAATTAATATCATAATGCAATAGGTCAAGTTTACACATTTTCTTTTTAGTTTCAGACGGATGTGAATTTTTTTTTCACACGACTTAATTGCTTTTCGAAAGTTCTTTTAAAATGGTTTAAAGTTTCGTTTATTTATTTTTTTTTGAATTTGTTATGGAGCTGTATTTTTTTCGCCCAGAAGAACATCACCGACTTTATGGCTGCATTGATATTACAGTTCAGGATGTGCCGCTTGAAAAACGAAAACATGTCGTTGAAGGGCTAATTACTATTGTATTGACAGCTATTTACTATGTAAGTTTATATTTCTTTTTAAATTCTAGAAAGCTAATACCGTAGGCTTTTTAATTGCTGGCCCGGCCGATAATTTTCAACCCCTCAAAAGCCCCTAACAAAGAAGCCTCGCAAAATTTTCTTTCAGTCGTTCATGAGAGTTAAGTTCCATTGCCAATATGCAAGCTTTTATCAAATTCTTTGAGATTGTGTCGTTTTTTGTCTAGGAGCGCTTGTTGTTTTTAGTAATTTTTTGGATTATTATTAAGCAAGAGTATATCTAGATATCTTAGGCTCATTTTGAAGTCTAAATTACGCTGCAAGCCCTTGCCTAAGCTGAAAAAATCCCAGTGAAAAGGGGATGGGGGGAAGGGAAGGCAAAAACACCGGCCTCTCCCTCGTATTATTCAAACAATACCATATTTATTCTAACAGAAGGCCATGACCTTCTATCTTTCGACCTCCAATTTTTTTTGGGTTTGCGTTAAAAATGCAATAAACTGTGGTTTACCCCTAGTTTTGGCCCTAAGGGGTGGCCTTCTATTAGAAACTGGCCTTTTAATAAAGAGTGGCCTTCTATTAGAGTAAATACGGCAATCAAAGTTAACAAAAAAATAATTTGACAAAATAACAGACTCTGTACATTCCATGTCTACCATCCATCTATCGCCATATAAAAAACCTTGTTACAAACTGCTCTTCTACATCAGCATAGTTGACTGCTCTATTCTTTGGGTCTTAGGGTTTGCACATGGCTATTTTGCAATTACTGGTGCAGTTTTTTGCTCACATCCTACCTTTATCTACTTCCTAGGTTGCCATCTAGTTTGTATGTTATTTTATTGTATTTTTTGTAACTTAAAAATTGTTATTACTTTTAAAGTTGGTTGGATCTGTGAGAGTTCTGGTCAGTTGTGTTTAGTAATAAACAGGTCTGTGGCAATTCTTTCTCCTAGAATGGAAAACACTCTGTTCGGAGGTATATTCTATGAATACAAAAACTACTTTTATACTGACGTATATTTCAGGCAAACGCATTTACCTGTGGATAGGCGCCTCTATTCTTTGGGGCACTTATTGGCTTTTGTTTGTTATTCCAGTGCTGTTTACTGGCATCTATTTTAGCTGGTTTTCTAGTCCGTACGTGGGTTATCGGGATGAACTTATTGATAATGTATGTTGAAATCAAAAATCGATCATGTATATTTCAACTTTTAAAGAAAAATAATTCAGTATGTGACCAATATGCACCTGATATGGGATGGAGGTTTTTCTGTAGTCTTGCCTTTGTGCTACTTTGTTTTTTTGCTGATTTTTTTTGCAGAAACATATAAATTGCAGAGTGGTAAAACGGTTTTGAGACAGCAGAAAATGGTAAATAATCAAAGATGATAAAAATTTATATTCATAAAAATTTAGATGCTTATACAGGTGTCTGTGATGAGTGTGCTCAATTTCGCTTCTTGCTTTACTTATGTGACTAATCTTTATTTTGCTCCATCCGAATTCTTCATGCATTTTGAATATTTTTGCTGGTTTCACATACATGGTGCGTTAATATTAGTGTGTACAAAAAACCAGGAATTGGTTCAGTAAATGGGGGCTTCAAAAAAATCTTCGCGGCGAAGGATTACCATTTGGATATCAAAAAAGTGCCAGAATGCACCATTATAAAGTTTAAAGTTATAGTTGCAGTTATAGTTAGAGTTATTGTTATAAGTTAAATGCACTATTTTTATTAGTGCATCTCAAGAAGTTTAAGTCAGTGTTAAACTTAGAGTTACTTTAAAAGGGGAATGCAGCATTTTAGAGTTAAAGTTAAACATTAAAGTTTAAAGTTGAAATTTATACAGGGCGAATAAAAAAACTCTACCATTTTTAATAAATAGTTAAAGTTTAAACATCAAAGATAAGCTTAAAGTTCAAGTAAAAGTTAGAACATTATAGAATTGAAGTTCAAACCAAGATGAGATCAGCATGACAAATATAGTTGTCAGAAATCCGAATTTTGCATTTTAAGTCAATATATTTTCTGATTCACATGTGAATATACGCCTCCATATGTTTAGGTGTTTTTTGTTCAGGCGTGATTTTAGGTTTCCACCTTATTCAGGAGTGAATCTAAGCGTCTATCTGATTCACATGAGAATTCAAGGAAGCGTGAATGACACCTGGCGTGAATTCACAGATTCAGGCAAAAATTGCCATATGAATTGACTTGCGAATCAGGTTGACGAGTGAATTCTAAATAAATTTACACGTAAATTTATACGTTAATTGTATGAATCATACCTTTAAAGCAGCCCTACAACACAGTCATTAATAAGCTACACTAGTTATTTCCATACTACTCTACACTATCACTATAGCACTCCTACAACACCATTAAATAACTCCCACACAAGATTCTAGAGTGGTCTGGGTGATTTGGATAGTTTGTGGCGGTTTAAAGTGATTCATGGTGGCTGAGGGTGCTTTAGGGTGGTTTGTAGTGTTTTGGATTGTTTAAGGTGGGATGTTTAAGTATAGAATGGTTCGGTGTGTTTTGTGGTGGTTTGGGGTGGGAAAATTCCACATTGGCAAGGTTTTTGGCGTAAAAAAAACTCAAAAAATCTTAGCGTTGAGGTATGACTTTTCAAAAATCAAAATTAAACAAACATGACCGAAATTCGAGTTTTTTTTAATTTTTCGGATTTTGATTTTTCCAAAAACCATAGCTACACACTCAAATTTTCAAAAAAATCTGTTAAGCGGGTTTTGTAGGTCTTGAACGGCGCTACATAATGTGCTAAAATATTCTTGCAGTGAGTGAACAACAAGGAATCTAGTAGATTCTTTTGTTCTTCAGCATGCGCAGTGAAACACAATGCTAGGCCCTAGATAATATGATTGGTTCTTGACAGGGCAGTAGCAAACCCATTATTCCAAATATTCTTGGTTGACACCTCGAATTGGGTAATTAAACCCGCAATGAAAATCGTGAAAAAAGGCGCGGAGAGGGTAAATATACTGGCAACTGGAATTCTTAGTTACAGTCGAACCTCCTGCGGGACGGGAAAAATGGTCGTTATACGAAGGGTATACTTGATTATGTCCTAGTCAAATCCAACCAAATTTTTACCAGTGGTTTTTTATATCAAGGGTTGGATAATCTAGGTTTGACTGTAATATGCTTCTGCTTTCTAATATTTCAAATAAATTTGTTTAGGACTTCCACCAATAATTTACTTATTGTTTAATGCTACTATAAGAAATGACACTAAAAAAATGTTTAAAACTATTTTATTAGAAACAGTAAACAAAAGATATTTAAAATTAGATCAGCGAACAATGTTATTTCCAATACTAAATAAAAATGCAAATAAAGTTTGTATAGAACATGTAAGTTCCATGATGGAGCCTTGTCTTTTGGCTTACATCACACTTTTTTTGCTTGATATTTGTTAATAAATACATTCATGTACAGATATTTTTGCAGTTTAGTAAAACAAAACAAAAAAAAGCGAAAGCTGTTATTCTTTCAAGATGAATTTCACACAAATTTTATGTTAACAACTTCACTAAACGATTTGAAAAATAACAAAGTTGAATGTCTTTTATAAATTCCGTGAAAAATACAAACAATAAAATAATCAGATCTAAGGTTTCGAAAAAGAGTAGTATTTGCAAGCACTACTTAAAACACCAAATATTTGTGTATGCTCAGAAGAAGCCATTGTTTTGTCAAAATTTGTTGATTTTGTGCTGTTATGTAGTTGCACAAGAAAACTTCAAAACCTACCTTCTCTAGACCTGTATCTTTTCTTTAAAATGGTATATAAAGTTTAGAAAATTTTACAATAGTCATTATTTAGACCCACCCAAATATTGTGAGGTCATTTTGAGAAGTTGACCGCCATTTTCATTACTTCAACAATCAGAACTTGTATTGAATATTTCGCGTTAGAAAAACATCTTATCACCATGTTATAGTGCAGTGCAGGAGAAACAAAATATTTTATAGAATAACTTTCATATCAGCGTAACGCTCAATGAACAAAACAAATTTAGATAAAAATTGGTATGGAGTCGAACTCCATGACAAAAATGCTTGTCAACTTCTCCTAATGACCTCACAATTGCTTGGAGTCAAATGGACACTTTTAGAAAAATATCTGTGTAAGTTTTATATGTCATTTGAAAGAAGATATGCAAGGCTACAAATAGTATTGATGAAAGATAAAGCTTTTAAAATCCGTTCCGAACTTATTATTAGCGGCATGCAAGTGCGATTCAAAAAAGCTAGACGGATATTTTTTCCAGCTGTCTCATTTTCTGTCGTTTTGCATCAAATCTAAAATTTATGACGCTTTCTCTTACAAGATTGTGTTCTATATATAATGTACACAAAACAATAATTTGAAAACATCATTTAAAAAATGAGGTTGGCGCATTCAAATTGCTGTGCTTATAGAATTTTCAGATCTTCTTAGAAAATCACCTAATTAACATAACACTTTTTCTAATTTTTTCGGTTTCGTAATTAATGTCTCTTAAATGTCTCGTATATGTTCCTTTTTTCTGGCACCTTTTTAGAAGACCTCATTAAAGTTTTTTGTATTGAATGACATTTTTAATTTTCACAACAAATTCCTGTTTCTCAGAATTTTACACTCTGTGGAAGTGGTGCATCACTCATTCGATGAAAATAATTTTCAATGGTTAAACTACGAAAAAATAACAGATCTTAATATTTTTCAAAAATACTCGACTTGGCCTTAAAAACACTTTTTTTGCACGTTGCAGAACTAAAACGTCAAAAAAGGCGTTTTTGAGCTAGGCCAGGGTTGGTAATGAAAAATTTCGAAAAAGGACATTTGGATAAAAAAGATTTTATTACATTTTATCCAGTGCTTATTGCTATTTGGAGCGAAAAAAAAGATTTTGATTGAAAACTTCAAAAATAAAAAAGATTTTGGGTCCCAAAAAAAAAGGACGAATCTTTTAAAAAAGGACGATCATGAACCCTGAGCTAGGCGGAAGACGGGTACTAAATGGACATGGGAATACACCTCAATACCTCTTCTTCTTACGTCTGTCCCGCTTGAAAACAAGGTGTAGGACAGCCGTTTTTATTTAATTTGTGTCAATTATAAATGTTGATGAAAATCTCTTTTTGATGAAGAAAAAGGACATTAAGAACAAAAAGCGACACTTTCATTCAGGTGACTTCACATTAATGTAGCCTTTTTGATGCCTTGAGTTCGGTTAATCTGAGGTTTGACTGTAGTAACAGTACTTTTGAATTCTCTTTCAGAAATTTTACAAAAAACTTTCTTTATCATGCGCTTAGCATCTTTTTGGATAGTAGAATTAAAAGCTAAGTAAATCACTGGCGGAAAACCTAAAACAATAAAGATTAAATTTTATTTTAAATTGATTCACCATGTATATGTAACCAGCAAAATTCAGCGAAATGCATCAAAGCTTCAGTTGTGACAAAATACATCATGTACACATAGATAGAGCAGCAACAAAATTTAACATGCTGATAATAAACACTTGCAGCAGCATCTGTTATTTTTTATTTATTTAAATAATTAACACTCCACCGATCGAGCAGCCACTTTACTTTTTTCTACTCACAGTCCGATTTTCAAGCTTTTTTTTGAATCCGGAAACCAAATTAAAAAATTCCACGCATAGAGCGGTTAACAACTAGGGTCTGAAATGGTCATATGACTTCATTGAACGGGTGCTTTAATACAAAATTATCAGTCATTTAGATTCCGGTCATTTCCTGACGTTTTCTAAAACTAGTTGACGATCTCTTAACGACAGTCCCTTTTACGTCACGGTGTTTTGTTTGCTGAATATTTAATAAATCCCCCACGCAGAGTGCTCAGATGGAAGAGATAACCTCATATTTGCCTTTCTCGGCCTCGATTTCATGAGAAACTTTTTTTTTAATTCTGAGAGAACATTTTTTTAATCACACGGGGGAGTTCCCGTATCATGGAGTTCCTGTCATTGATTCACACATTCAATGTTTTAAGGATTCACTTATGGGTGAATAATTTAGAATTGTTTAAATATTTTTTAACATAAAAATTATTTTTGAGCACAAAAAATGACACCAGTATAAAAATTAAAAATATCAGTAACTTGAGAGCCTCACACCCTGCGCCACTAACCACTCGGCAACCCAAACACACATTCCAATGTCATGCTAACAGTCATGTATAGTTAAACTGAATTCGCAAATTTTCAGCATGCTCAGCTTGCTTATGAAAACTCTCTTCAAAATGATGTGTAATGCCAAATAAATTACCATTTTTGTTGTTTGGCAACTTCTTTGGTGACCTGCACTTTTTGAGACTTGGCAAAGAATGCTATTGCAAATATAATATAAAGCATAGGTACACCTACAGCAAAGACTGCATTCCAAATAATGTGTAAATAAGAAACATACTAAAGATAAAAATATTTGTACGTTGACAAAAAGTGCCTGTTGTATTTTTTTATATTTACAGGCTAGGGGTGAATGTTGCGTGGATTTTTTACTTTTTTGTTTTCTTTTCTCAACCATATTTTTGATCGATTGGCTCATCTGTTAATACATTATTGGCCAACTTTTCACACAGAATGCGAAAATGTTATCATAATCAAAATATTTTCTGAAAAATCTTATGGGAAACATGAAACTAACTGAAACATTCGTACTGTATTTCCCCCACATATCTTTTTTCTATTCAAAATCATGTTCTTCTCACTGTGTTTTGGCTGCTTTTTCGTGATAGCTACTTGGCAACTTACCACTGAGACGGTAGCTAAGACAGCAAGCTACACTTTGAGTGGTATATTGCCTAATAACTATCTAAAAAGCGAGAACCATGACGAAAAGCCATAACACAAGAATCCTAAAAAGGTACGTGAGGGAAATACGGCATGAATGTTTCGGTCAATTTTTACGTTTTTGTGAGATTTTTCAATAAAAAATTTAATTCTGATAATATTTTTAGATTCTGCGTAAAAACTGGCCAAGTAATGTTTTAACAGATGAGTTATTATCAATAAAAAATGCGGCGAAGAAAATAAAAAACAACAATGGTTAAAAATCCCACGCAACATGCACCCCCTCCTCCCCTTTAAAGGACCATACTTGTTAATAACGATGAGAATTTGACAAATTCGAATGCGCGCGGGGCACTTCTCTTTCGTCTCGCTCTCTACTCTTTTGAGTCGTTCAAAATAACTCAAAAGAGTACAGTGCGAAGCGAAAGAGAAGTGTCCCGCGCGCATTTGAATTTGCCAAGTTCTCATTGTTATCAACAAGTATGGTCCTTTAAGAGGAATTTGAAAATTCGCAGTGACTTTTCGAGTGTCTAAACAAATCGACCATGCTGAATACGAATCTAATGCAAAATTTAAGTTGGTCCAGCAAAAAAAATTTATGCCGAAGACTTTAAATTTTGTTGTTTTCTTTAGGGCTTTTGCTTCACACTCGGGCTATCAGGCAGGCGCCTTACAGGCGCCCAACCTTTTTCGGAGAACATCCTCTTTTTGTAATGTCTCAAATATATTTCAATAATATTCCATTTTTGGCTTTAGGCACCTTACAATGAATGTAGGATCTTCACGATATCCTACGTATGGGTTCAAAAGCCAAGAAAAATGGATGCCTGTAAACAGTAGTGGTGGGTTGAACAAAAACCAATAAACCCCAAAAGCTATAGATGTTCCTATCCACAAGTAGATACGATTGCCTAAATTTTTAAGTTAAAAATTATTGAGACAAGTTATTTAAAAATTAAAAAAGTTATTCACCAGCAAAAAGTTTAGTCTCAAGATCAGGAGATAGCATACCTACACATCTATTAATGACTAAGCAAAGCTGGCCAGAGCTTTCACACGACCAGCAAACTAAACAATTTGTGAGTTTGAGAATTTATTGCTTTTTACAAAATATTACGCCATAAATAACATCCAAGAAGGTACATTAGAGTAGGATGTGAGCAGAAAACTGCACCAGTAATAGCAAAATATCCGTGCACAAATCCGATGGCCCAGAGTATAGCGCAGTCAACTATGCTGATGTAGAAGAGCAGTTTGTAACAAGGGTTTTTCATATGACGGTACATGGAAGGAATACATGGTATGTACAGCATCTGAAGTAAGCGTATATGTTAAAGCAAGTTTTCGAATACAGGTTCGAGTGAACTACGAGATAAAATACTTAATCGTACCCGAATGTTGGTATTCCTACCGGTTATAGGTAAATGCAGAGCCCCTAAAAAAACGCCAGGCGAAGAGTAGGCCAGCGTATGTGAAGATATACTCAAATGCCCCTAATTTGACCAAATTTTAGTATTTATAGTCTTATTCGACTGTAGTCGAAGCCGAACCTTGTTTTTTAAGGTTAGAAATTTCACGTGTCGAGACGAAAGGCGACGCGTCGAGTCCATAACCCTATATATAAGGTACCTTTTGAGAGCATCTCATTAAAGTATTTGAACTATGTTTGTCCATCCTGTAAGGCGTCCCTTAAACTTGTTCTTCACCAAAACGCTGCTGGTCTTATAGTCAGATCTTTTTGTGTTAACTTAAAGACGGCAATTCGATCTCATCATTGCGAACACTCAAATCTTGCTGAGTTCTGCGTTTATATCACTTTGAATCACTCGTATCCATCTAACGAGGACGGGAGGGAAGTGTACCACATCACTCTAATCTTGTCAACAGTAGACGCAAAAGTAGACATAGCAAGGATTTAATTATTAAAAATCGATGAGTATTTAAATGGCCCGTGTTCAAAAATTACTAATAAACAAAAAATTCTGTTTTTACAGTTCGATTTATCACTACACTTGAGATATGAGTTTTTTTTTGCGAAATACGAGTGAAACCTAATAAAAATACATTATAAATATTTTCGGCTTATTTATCAGCAATTATATATGCTGATTTTTTGCCCACTTGGCAACCTTATAAACCTAATAAACAAAATTACGCCACTGGGAAAATAAATGAGGGAAAATGGTCTATCACTTTTTCGATGCGGTAATTTTTTTTTTTCGATTATAGAAATGATGAAACCGTCTATTTGTGACTTACATAGTAGATAGTGGCCAGCGCAATAGTGATAATCCCTTCAGTGATATTTTGTCTTTTGTCTAGCTTCACATCTTCGATAGTAATGTTAATGCAGCTGTAAAGTCTTTCTTGCTCTTTTGGACGAAACAAATATAGTTCCATAGTTTAATTTAATACTAAAATATTAAATCAAAAGTTAACTTGGTTAGAGTAATTATTACTGTTCGAATAGTCAAAATACACCTTTTTAAAAGCGAAATTCACAACCAAAATCTAAAATTTTCTAAAAACAAAAATTTCTCAGCAACGTCTCTTATTTAAAGGAAAAATTGTTGCCGGCAATAAAAATTTTAACACGTTCGAATGCACGCGGAACACTTTTTAGAAAAATAATTTTTTGTGGCGCAAATTTACTTTATTGTGAAGCAAATATACTTTTTTTATCGCGCGAATACACTTTTTTATGGCGCAAATTCACTTGTTCTTGGCACAAATTTATTTTTTCTTGGCACATTCACATCATACTGTCCTTCTTCATATTTCTTTCAAAAATTGGAGTTTAACTTTTTATCTAAATTGCACATCTTACTAAAGGAGCATGCCAGTGCGTTACACAGAGAAAGGTGGGGACCACCATTTATTTTCTTTCTCGACAATAAGGCATAAGGCCATAGTAGCATAAGATAATACTAAATTTGACGCAAAACGAGTAAAAAATGGAACGGTTGAAAAAAACTGCTGGTCCCTGCTGGTTTTTGAAACGCGCGGGCATGCTCTTTAACACTCCACCGGTCAAGCGTGATCTTTGGGACTCTTGACTCAGAATTTCAAGTTCAACACGATGGCCTTTTGGTTTGAAAATTTTCGACAAAAAAGTTTTGCTAGGGCACTCTGACAACAACAAAATTAATTCTGTAGCAAATTTTATGAAAATTTATTTATTTTTTTATTTAAAAAAAATAAAAAAATGTTACCTTTTTGAAAAGTTATGACATCTGCAAGTTAAGTAAAAATGGAAGTCACTTTTTTGAGCTATTATTTGCCCACAACGCAGTGCACCTCAAAATTTTTTAATTTTGACACCGGATTCGTGCTCAGCATGGTCAATTTGCTAAAAAACTGCTCTTAGAATTGAAAGATTACCTTCAAATATTGAATTCCTCTCGAGACACAAAATATTTTAACTATTCAAAAATTCTATACTTGAATATCTTTTGTCTCGAGAGGAATTCAAAATTTGAGTGTAATATTTTGATTCTTAGAGCACTTTCTCGAGCAAATCGACCATGTTCAGCACGAATTCGGTGTCAAAATTAAAAAATTGTTGGTGATGATAGCTCAAAAAAGCGACTTAACTTACAGAGGTCATAACTTTCTAAAAAGGTAACTTTTTTAAATTTTTTTTCTGATAAAATTTGCTACAGAAAGATTTTTTTGTTATTCAATCTGTCCAGTGTAAAAATTTTTATAGCCATTTGAATGTAAGTTCTCATGAGAGGCTCACCTTGTGAACTTTGGTTTCTTTCGGCTATAAATTCTGATGAAATTTCAACAAATAACCAGTCAAAAGATAGCCCTGCATTTCTTATTTAAGATGTATATCAAAGGTTTAAAATACATGAAGTATCTAAAAAGTTATGACGCTTTTTCGCATTTTTGTGCCAAGACAAAATTAAAAACCACGAATCTTCAGAGGACACTAGCGAAAAATTTTTGTCGAAAATTTTTCAAACCAAAAATTCGACGCTACTGTCATATACCCCCCCCCCCCCAAAAATCGGACCTACTGTCATATACCCCCCCCCCCAAAAATCGACTTTTTTAGGAGTGTCCAAAAACCATTTTCATACAATAATTTTGCCATAATAGGACCAGAAAAGCAATTTAAAAGGGATTATGGCTGTATTGGGAGGGGAAGGGAATAATACAGGGGCCACTTTTTTTAGCTGCTTTACCATGTTTTTCAACTCGGGCCGTGGCAAAATAGACTCTATATGCATTTTATGATCGAGTGTACTTCTCGGATCATGTCTAAGGTAAGTGCGTGCGCGCATCTCTAACTCTCAAGCCCCCTGCGCCCCGAAGGGGGCGCGGGGCTGGGGGCTTCGAGTTGAGATGCGCGCACGCACTTACCTTAGACATGATAAGCTAATTTATAATTTTTGGGGCTTCGAGTTGAGATGCGCGCACGCACTTACCTTAGACATGATAAGCTAATTTATAATTTTTCTGAGCCCGCTTCGGGGCGCAGGGGGCTTGCGGGCTCGGAGTTGAGATGCGCACACCCACATACCTTAGACACAAATCACTCGAAAGCGACTCTGGATGCATGAAAAACATGCATACCAGAGTTATTTATGTGGTAGCCCCAGTATTCAAAACTATGTTCAACATCTTTATTTTTTCGCCGAAGAGCATTTCCCCTCGTTCTACAAGGCCGGGCCAGAGGCCCAGCATCCAAAAATTCAGCCTAGTACTCAAAAAGTGCTAGGCCTATCAGTAAACCCGCGAGGTCCACCCCGCTGATCGGCTTGGTCCATAAAAAGTACTTATACTTATGCCTGCACCGCAAGTTCCTCGGTTTGAAAGCACCCTTAGACGCTTAGAGAATTAATACTCTAAGGATCCAACCATCTCGAGAAGTGGCCCTTTATTATTCCCTTCCCTCCCAATACAGCCCGCAATCCCATTAAAATTGCTTTTCTGGTCCTTTTATGGCGAAATTATTGTGTAAAAATGGTTTTTGACCACTCCTAAAAATCTTGATTTTAGGGGGAATATAACCGAGTAGGTCCGATTTTGGGGGGGGGGGTATATTACAGTAGCGCTTTTTGGGGGGGGGGTATATTACAGTAGCGCCAAAAATTCCATCGTGTTTAACTTTAAATTCTGAGTCAAAAGTCCCGAAGATCACGCTTGACCGGCGGAGCGTTTAAACAGAAACTAGTAATAAATAGGTTTGGGTGATAACCATTAACCTTGTTTAATTCTGTCAAGTTGAAACCCACATAAAAGATGAGGATCATGATCACAGAGGTCACACATATCACAAATCAGCCTTGATTTTTGAAGTTTATTCCGAAAAACAGGCATTTGATGAATTTGAATACGGTGACCAATTTCAAATCAATTTCTAAATGGCTGGTAGTATATACCCTACCCCTGACACCCCGTGATTAATTTGCAAGCGTCGTGACTGAAAATTTTCGAAACCGTTATCCAGAATGAATCTCAAAGGCTTTTTCGACCCATCTGACCCATCAAAGCCACGATATATACAGAAACAAGTAATGTAGTATACAAAAGGGGATTCTAGCGCACTCATTCACAAGATTTTTTTTTCGGTTTGGCTGCTTCAGAATAAAAATTTTAATTTTCGCTATATTTATTAATACAAGAGGGTTACTCGGGGTTAATGTCGAACCAAATACCCAAAAAAACATTTTCTACCAAGACAAATTTTTTTGGATCAATTTACCTGTGGATCAATTATGGGCACCCTAAATAAAGAAGAGGTTCCTGGTTCGAATCCACCTTTTTTTCAAAGAGCTCATTATTGCTCTTCCGCACTTAACTATTAGCTGCTCTTCTATTTCTCTCTTCAGATGTCGGCTTCTACCCAATTGAATAGCTATGCCAGAATCCAAAAACACCAGCCAACGTAATTTATCGAAAACCATGTGATCACTGGTTCAATCAATGGTTCTTGTCGCACGAGGTAGACTTTTGATTGACGAAAGCATTCATAGACTTCTTATGGCGGAACCGAAGCAAGCGACAGTAGCATACGAGAGACAGCGCGAAATTCGTTTCTGGATTCCTATATTGTTTATTAGACCAGCTTCACCAGTAAACGCAGGCAAATGAGTAATATCTTACAACATCTCATAATACCTGTCTGGATCCACAACGTGCTCTCCAGAGTCAGCTAGCAAGAACAATTAAGCGCCCTGGTAAAACTTGAACACCGCCGGGATTATAACATCCTACACGATTCGCTGCAACCACCGGTAATTGATTCTTGATTCGTGTACTTTGTACTTGTTTCCTGTTCTGCAACACGTTTGCAAAGCTCTGAATCGGTTTCTGAAAACACATAACTAATCAGAGCCAGCATGTGCAACTTAACACGTGTTAGATGACAAACAGTTCTCACTAGGACAAAAAAACATTTCATATATTTGCATTTTCTAAATTTTTGCGTGGCAGTATTTTGTCTCGAGCAGTATTATGTCCGGTAGTATTTGCCCGGCAGTATTTTTGCAAGCAGTACACTCCGGATCATAAGTATAGACGCACCCATATTTTGTGACATTTTAGCGATTTTTGACTAAAAGTAAGAAATGTTTTAATATAACGATATACATTGAGGCTAAAAATATGTTCTGGCGCGAAAACTAAGTTCGAAAGCGCAAGAAAATAATATGTAGTTGAAAACATTGAAATCAGACATATCATAAGTATAGACGCAGTTCGGTTTGTAATGCGCCGCTCGATGTTTTCATTCATTTTGAAGCAGATATCATCTTACTTCTGGATCGACTGTGTGTCTCGGCTACAATTTGGTAGGTCAACTTATTTTTTTGATTATTCTAGAAAAGTTATGACGATCAACATAAAAGCGTCGATTTCTAGTCAAAACAAAGAAAAATCTAAAGAAAATGACTGTTTAGTCACATAAATAATAGCTTTTCTCGAAAAATGTTGATGAAAAAGATAAAATCCAATGCATGATACAAAAGCTCTTTGATTTCTCTACATAATGACATGTTGACTGTTGTTTTATAAAAATACAGGGCTGAGAAACGGACGGTTGAATTTCGACAAAACAAAACAGGCTAAAAATAAGGCAAAAAGATGGGTTTTTTACTTTCTTAACTTCAATAAATTGTAGCCGAGACTAAGTCGAACCAGAAGTAAGATGATATCTGCTTTAAAATAAATGAAAACATCGAGCGGCGCATTACAAACCGAACTGCGTCTATACTCATGATACGTCTGATTTCAATAATTACAACTACAAATTATTTTCTTGCGCTTTCTAACTTGGTTTTGCGCCAGAACATATTTTTTCGTCTCAATGTATCTCGTTATATTAAAACATTACTCACTTTTAATCAAAAATCGCTAAAATATCACAAAATATGGGTGCGTCTATACTTATGATACGGAGTGTATTATCGTTAGCAGTATTTTGGCCGCAGCAGTATTTCGGCGCGGCAGTATTTTGTCCGTGACCGCGCTTTTCGGACTGCATGGCCACACCCGGGAGTTGTGCTCCAGAAGAACAATCAGCATCTGAAGAGAAAACATGCAGGCAATGTTCAGAGATTTCATCTCTGCTCTCTACGCAAACCCATCCTTTTACCAAGCAATTCAATCCTCATTGAAGCTGATGGGGAAAAATAAGGTGGGGAATTATTTTTAAAATTTCACATCTTCCTTAAAATATCTTTCATTTTTTCAAATTTTTTCATGGCTTGATTATACTTTTAAATTTTTTAATGCAAAGCTTGCTTTTTTTGCATGATTTCAGCACTTAGTCAGTGCGCACCCCTCATTCTTCAACTTTCTTGTTTATTTTCTCGGTTTTTTTAACCTCTACGGACTAGATGATTCCGAAGAACACAGGAAGCTGAAGCGAAAGATCTACAAGGGTGTACGATTAGTGTTAGCAACGGTCATTAGCGGCGGTTTTCGAACGGTCAGTTAGCAACAGGTTTCAAAAAATTCAAAGTCGTGGGTCTTGATACGAAAAAAGTAGCTAATAATGGCGATTCGAACTTTATGTGTTGATTCTGCTTCAATTCGCATATCTCCTCATGTTTCGCTAGGTGTTGTTGATAGCTCTATTTTATTATGCTTATTCGCTGATAGCTTTTTTTTTGTCCGAGTTTATTGCTCATGTTCAGGCTCTATGATGACTGCAGCTAACAGAGGCAAAAAGGTGGACTACTGCTACAGAAAAGATGGGTCGCGGGATGCTCACCATCAGGTGCCCAAAACAGCGGACTCTCACTGCTACGAAATGGACGTTCACGATGGTAAGAAGCGCAAAGATGGGACCGAGGAATCAACATATTCTCTGCGCCGCATGCCGAAACCTACGTCAGCAAGAACAGGACTATCGCAAAAATACTCCGCTGCTATCTCTGATTGC
>SADC01001303.1:0-127500 GCA_004194705.1 Ditylenchus dipsaci
TTTTTTCTGCACAACACGATAAGAGAAGCGTGTCTAAACACTTTCGGATTGAAAAAAATTAAATTTTGTCAAAAAAATTGCCATCCACCCCTCAGGTACATATGGTCTCTAGGGGCTAAATTTAACCTGACCCGCACCACTCAAGTAAACCTGACCCCACCACTCAAGTAAACCTGACCCCCACCACTCAGGTAAACCTGACCCCACCACTCGGGTAAATCTGACCCCACCACAAGGCATATATTCTGTTCAAGGTCATTCAGACTTACTTGCTTTTCGAATTTGCGCTTCATTTCAGTATAAAAAGACGTGTACCTTTTAGTTTTGTTCTTTTTTATTTCCTTGCTCGGTTTCTCGCCTTTTTCATCGTTTTTCTTCTTTCTGTCTTCTTGTTTGCTTTAACGCATCGTTTTATCCCGTTTAATTTTAATTTTATTGCTTTTAATTTAGATGGCGTTGAATCGCGACAGATTATTCTATTCTGCGTGACAATGAAACCACTGAAAATCACTCAGACAGTGAACAATCGGATGTGGATGTGCAGGTAATTTTATATATGAGTATTGTTTTACTTATTACTTTTGAGGTCAATCTACCGTTTCAAGCTGATGTCCAGCAAATTGAGCAACCAGATGTCGGTGAGCAGATGGTTGTCGATATTGAACTGGCTGTGGTTCTAGCGTCCTTGCTCCTTGGCTATCAAGTCGAAGAAGACAATCGTCTCTACAGTTAAGGAAATCTCCGACACCGAAATTGTTGTTCTTTTCTCGGATGGCTCCTCTTTTGTTTATCGCCGTTATTTATGGAAAAGAATCTCTTTGGCCAAATAGACCTGTTTTGTATTGCATCTATTGTATATGGTACGGTATGTACAGTGGTTTGGGAGTAAATAAAATTCTGAAACGGTAAAATACCAGTGAGGTTGATCCAATGAGGTTTATCTGAGTGGTGGAGGTCAGGTTTACATGAGTGGTGGGGTCAGGTTTACATGAGTGGTGGGGTCAGGTTTACATGAGTGGTGGGGGTCAGGTTAAACTGCTCCGTCTCTAGGGTATTTTTGACCGAATTTTAGCCCACCTTCGGGGCGCAGGGGACTTGGTTAGTTAGAGATGCGCGCACTTACCTTAGACATTATTCCGAGCAAGACTCTTGATCATACATGCATATAAAGCCTCTTTTGCTCTGCTCCGTCAAGAAAAATGTGGTAAATTACCCAAAATGACCCTAAAATACCATCTTCCCCAGGGGGGTGGCACATTTTTGTGACAAAATTTATATTTTTGACTCAGAAAATGTTCAGACATGCCTCTCTTATCGTGATGAGCAGAAAAAGTGGTTCGGGAGGTAATTTTGGGTCACTTTTCAAAAAATCCGGGTATGGAGAACTGAAAAGTACCAAAGTTATATGTGGAAAAATAAAGGAGAGCACCCACAAACTTTTTGGATTGATCAAATCTAATACTTATAACATCTGATTAATTTTGAAACTAAGCAAAAAACTTCAAAACGACGTTTGGACTTAACTTTTACTGTGGCTTTACTTCACCTTTAAAGTGCCTTTTAATAAGGTGGTTTTTAATTTCGCCTAATTAAACTTTGCATTTATCTTCAAATCTTGTGTTAATTTCTACATTATCGTGTAGCCAGGATCTAAGCTTTCCGAAAAGCTATCGAATTTTTCTAAACGTATTTAGAAACGTAGAAATTCAAAGGGCTCAAATATAATAGAAAAATAAAAATTACCAGAGGAACAGGAGGCAAACGGCGCCTCTTTTTCGTTGTTTTCTCAAAGTCTTTTGCATTTATTGGTTCTAACTATAATTCAAAAAGCATGATTATAGAATCTTTGAATCTTTTTGCATTATTTTGCAAATATTTTGCTAATTTATAAATTTAATGAGTTCATTAAATTATAATTCATGTTGCAGTCAACTACTTGAGCAATCAATTGCAACTATTTCCAGCACTGCTTTGCTGTCAGCAACTGCCTCAATTTTGCGATTTTGAGCAAATGACCATCAAAATTAAAGGAAACCAGCCAAAATGATGCGTACTTAGATTTATATAGCCTCAACCTCTACACACTTTTTTTATTTTTTAATGCGTTTAGTAACTTTCGAGATTCAGAATTTCATGGGGAATTAGATAAAATTTCTCCACACTAAAATCACTTCAGAAAAATAGCTAACTTGCGAAGGCTTGATCAAGGAAGACAAAATACTATTGCGGGCTAGGGGTTCGCTATTATTTTTGGGACTGACGTTTCTTCGAAATTTTAATTTACATGATCATTTACAACCATATGCTGAAAATGACGCCAAGAAGCAGGGCTACATTTTAGTGTAAGGTTGCAAATGAGTATGTAAATTAAAATTGGGAAAACGTCACTTCCAAATTGATACCGAATAGTTCTGGTATAGTCCTATGGAGGATGGCACCGAATCGGACATGGTTCAATGTTCTTTAGATTTTAGCTCTAACTTTATATTAAATTTTTATCTGTAGGACAGCTCAAATGAAAACCCAGAACCTCGGCTACATTTTGACACTAAATTTGTAAATAAAAAGATAAAAAAAACATGGTTTGCACCCAGTGGCAGTCGAACTTTCCCCCCCCTTTAATATGGCACAATGTACCCTGAACTGGTCTAATCAACGTCCAAATATCGCTTAATCGACATTCCCTAAACGCAGTCGGATCTACCGTTTAACATACACAGATCCAAACCAGAACTCGTCGGATGAACTACCACGACCTATGCACCATGACCTGGGTGCCACCGACTGGGTACCACTATTTGGGTATAACTATCTGAATAATACTACCTGTACCATCGCCTCGGTACCACTACCAAGGGCTAGGCAGAAGCGGGGAGGAGCCTTAGGTGCCGACCGGGGTTATAGCCCCCCCCTCCCGTCAAGTTTTTCTGACAAAATTTTTATTCAAAACACAAAAAGCATATTATTTTTGCCTTATTTTTGCCTTTTGTACTAACAGTTTTAAAAACCCAATATATCGCGCCCAAAAC
This sequence comes from Ditylenchus dipsaci, assembly GCA_004194705.1. Lineage (NCBI taxonomy): Eukaryota > Metazoa > Nematoda > Chromadorea > Rhabditida > Anguinidae > Ditylenchus > Ditylenchus dipsaci. The sequence goes on from SADC01001303.1 coordinate 3,030, forward strand.
CACACTTTATGTGTTGGGGAATGCAGAATTACAACTAAAAAAATTTACACCAAAAAAGCCAATACCGTAAATCCTATAATAGAGCCCCCGGGGCTTTATTTTTCAATCCCTGAAAAATCTTGAGATTGTCAATCAAAAATGGTGCTAACTCTGAAACTCTAGTCAAAAATCGAGGGGGGGGGGCTCTATTAGAGAGGGGCTCTATTAAAGGATTTACGGTATACTCCTAAAAAAATTTTTGCCCCAAATAAAGTCTTTTTGCCCCAGCTAATTTTGCCCCAAAAAAGTCTTTTCGTCCCATCGTCCCGTCTTTTTGCTCCAAAAAAAAGTTTGTCCGTAGACGGCCGGCCATATTACTCTAAAATAGGACAGTCGACGGACGGCCGGCTAAAAATTTCGGGCAGCGGACGGAACGCCGTCCAATTTTCAAAAAAAAAGTGGAATAAAGCTCTTTTGTACTAACAGTTTTAAAAACCCAATATAGTGACCCCCTCAGTATAGTTGCCCCTCCGATATAGTAACCTTCTAGGACTGTTCCCGAGCGGGCACTATAACGAGGTTTGACTGCATAATCAATTTCAGCTTTTTACAAGTTCAGTTTTCAGACGGTGTTGTGGTTGTGCCAATTGACTGGCTAAGAGTGGCGAATGATGGAATAAAAATGGCTTTAGCAAATGCACCCAAGGCGCTACATTTATTGACCCCCAATTTGTCTACAACTTCAATGGTATGATCAGAGCAGGGATTGAGCGTCGAGGCGCCTTTCACATTTTCATGGGCAAGCCGACTGACTCTACTCCTGAAGAACAGTGCTTAATGTTGACAGAACATTGAGTAGTGTACCTTTTGATAGGAAAAAGGATATTCTGATGATTTCTGCTCAAAGTGGTGGTAAATATTTTGGAAAATAAAAATTAAGACAATAAAAATTGGGATCAGATTTTATTTTATATCACTCAAAATTTTGAATTTTAGCTCTGAGGGAGCAGGGTTTACACAACACTGGACACGAGTCGCTGGTTAGAGTTTCAAATGTTTCCAGACTCACATTTTTTATTCGATTTTTAACAAGTTTAAGACGACATTTGTTAAAAAAAAGATTGACATATTTTGTATGGCACCTAAAATCAGTGTACTTTGCGAAGATTTCTCAAACAGACGGTACTTTTTTGTGAATCCGATCGACACGTAAATTGACATGCAGATTTCACACGTGAATTTGACGGTGGGGTTATCCTTCGCCAAAATGCATTTCGCCAATCGATTGTTTCGCCAAAATGATTAATTCGCCAAACGATTAATACGCCAAAATACGTTTCGCAAACAATTAACTCGCCAATCGATTGTTTCGCCAAAATGAAACTCGCCAAACAGTTAACTCGCAAATTGATTGTCACCAAAATACATCTCGCCAATCGATTAACTCGCCATTTTTTTCTCGCCAAACGATCAACTCGCCGAAATTAATCTCACAAACGATAACTTCGCCGGAAAGTAAAACAACTAAGTGGGTTTTTTCCAGACACATGAACAAATAAAGTTAATCAAATCTTAAAATAAACTATTTTTCTTACCCGAAATCGCATACAAAAACCGGTTTGTTAGGATCGAAATGTCGATCTTGTTCACTTGAAGCCGATACCCAAGCTAAGTACTACCTGGGCAGGTGGATATCCATCCATATGACCTGATTTTTTTGTAAAATTGAAAACAAATGGTCTTATCATACGTGAAATTGTCATGGGAATCAAGTTGCTTAACAACAAAATCCCGATTTCATCCACTCGGAGACCGCTACCAATGGTAGGTACTAACTGGTCAGGTAATGACCTGAAATTCTTTTTTTGTTTTAATGAAAACAAATCTGCTTAGCATACGTAAAATCGCATAAGAAACCCTGTTTTTAGAACCAAAATTGCGATTATTAAAGAGTTAATTGTTCAGCAATTACTATCCGTCTATCTATACTATCCATCGCTAAACAAAAGTACCCTGGTCGTCTGATTCAGTTAAAAGTGCATGGGTGCGCAGGTTGTCTGATCTAGTTAGATACCCAGATGGTGTAGTTTTCTCAGAGTGATTTTTCAAGTATCTAACTTTACCTAAGTACCTAACTTTACCTACCTAATAATCTTCACGTGCCTAACATACAGTTCAAGCACTTCAGGTACGGTTTCTACACGTACCAAACTGAATGAACAAAGAATCAACAATAAATAGAGTTCGAGTTTATTCGTCAACAATAAATAGAGTTCGAGTTTATTCGTAAAATAAAACGGTGAAACAACAGCAAAGCAATAACAAGTATTCTGAATGAGCAACCAACCAGGTATATCTAAGCCGGAACGCATCCACATAGAATGCGAGAACTTGGACGCCGAGCCATTTGACCATCTTCATCGTAGTCGATCTAAATCTGAATAATCATCAAAAATTTTCGAAAAATTTAATTTTTACCTTAATCATATAGCGTTTCGTCATGATTGAACTTGTTACCACCAGCGTCTTTGTGCTCTCGATAATCCATGTTCATCATGATAATTGTTAGCTGCCTAAAATTTTTGCTAGAAATCTTTACTCGATATAAAAATTTTACCTGTCGTGCCCTCTTGATCAGCTGCGATAAATTTTTTAGCTCGATAGCATTTTTCGCTGCACTAGAGCAATTTTATCTTGAAGAGCTTGTGTGAGAATATCTCGAGGGACGAGCTGAATGAGAGCCTTTTTTTAGATTTTTCTCAGAAGACTTTTCAAAATTACTTACCAGCATGTTAGATTTGGCTATATCAATCGCTTTCTTGGTGAGCTCATGAACCTCGACATCAATTGGATCAGCTGGATGATTGCGTTCTTCTTGGGACTCTCGTAATATTCTCCATCTCGTAGAACGACTCGTTTGCAGCAGTATATATCGTCTTTGCGGAATCTCTGGCACTGATAAATTTGCTTTTCTCCGCCAAGGATTGGAGTCGAATTTTTGTACCGAAAGTTAAAGATGTAATTTAGATTAAACAACGCTTAAGATTGTGGTAATAGAAAGTACACTACTTACTGTTATAACACAAGAGACGCCGATTATCCCTTGAAATGTCAGTTCTTTTAGAGTCCAACCACTTGATAACACCTCTTTGCTCTGATGAAATTGAGTAAAAGCCCTCTCTTGTCTGATTTACGTCATCAGCATAGTTTTCTCTTCTTTGTCACTGCTTATTGCATACCAGTCAATGTCCATAGCGCTTAGAGTTCTAAGAATGAAAAATAAAGCGACAGACAATAAAAAATGAAAATGAGTGCAAAAAAAAAGTACAAAATGATGTAATTTACAACCAAATCGGCCAACCACATCGGAACCGGGCGTGCACTATGGCGGGGTGTACACTATGGAGGGAGTTGACTGTATAATTATCTGGACGAAAATAAAATGGGTAGTTAACGATTTGGCGATGAAGAAAATGGTCAATTAATTCATTGGTTAGAAAAAATTTGGCGAGTTGATCATTTGGCGAAAAAAAAATGGCGAGTTAATCGTTTGGTGAGTCAACTGTTTGGCGAGTTTCATTTTGGCGAAACAATCGATTGGCGAAATGTATCTTGGTGAGACTCAACTGGTGAAATTATCGTTTGGCGAAATGTATTTTGGCGAATTAATCGTTTTGGCGAAACAATCGATTGGCGAGTTAACTTTTTGGCGCAGGATAACCCCACAATTTGACGTGAAATTTTTGCAAAATATCTGAATCTCGATTTTTTTTTTTGACAAAATACCAGAAATAATGTCGAATTCGTGATTAGCGCCTTTAAATTACCTTAATGAGCATCAATGAGTAGAGATAGAAAAACGCATAAATAGAGGTAAAATTTTTACCCTGCTCCGAGCAGGGTAAAAATTCCTTGATACAGTCGACGCTCGATATAACGTCCCTCAAAGGACGGCCAAAATGAGACGTTATAACGAGCGGACGTTATATCGAGCGTCGTTATACCGAGCGTCCACTGTACCCTCCTTGTTGTTTTTACCTTTACCTCTAGCTACCTTATTCTTACGGGTAAAGGTAATGATAGGTAAAGCTAAGGGTAAACCTTATTCCTAAAAAATAAAAGGTAAAGGTGGAGGTAAGGGTAAAAAAGCTTATTCTTACAGCACCAGTTCAGAAAATTACTTAAATTTTGTTTTTTCTGCAAACGTTAAAACTTTTGCCAGTAAGACTCTGCTTTAAATTTAATAAAGGTTAATCTTTTTTTGTTGCTAATTTACTCTTTTTGTGGCACAACCTTTAATAAATAAACCTTTGATTTAACGATAGCCCTGGAGACCAGGCAAAGGTATCGTTAAACCGGAGTATCGTCAAATCGAAGATTGACCGTACCGTCAAAATTTAGCTCTCTAAAACAACCGGTAAAATTTGAGAGGGCAGTGTTATCTAAAGAGCTATTTAATCTGTGGCAGCGGTTATAAAAAATAATAGCATTTATGTATCCATGAAATACTTGCGCATTAAAATTGCTGCTTTTTCGCTTAAAATACTAAAAAATATTAAAAATTTGGTACGTTGCAGCCTAAGCCAAATCCCGGTCATTCTACCCGGATCCCGTACGGGGTCCCGCTCGGTTGGTTCACAAAATTCCGGTCCCGGTCTCAATCTAGGTGAGAAAATACCGTCCCGAAATCCCACTGGGTGGCGTTTTGCTGTCTCTACTTTTTTTTTTGCTGCAAATTTTTCTTTTCTGTCTGTCCTTAAAGGGGGGAAGCCATTTAGGTTTGAAAAAGTGGCTTCCATGGCGCAGTGCGTAAGTGCTCGCGTTTTTTGGCCCAAAATGGTGTTTTGGTGTTGCAGGTTAAAACTCACGTAGTGGCACACTATTTTTTTTTGGCTTTTTTGGCCAGTTTAGAGGTAATTAGACTTTTTTGACGCCAGAATCGGGATCAGCGACCCAATTACCTCTAAACTGGCCAAAAAGCCAAAAAATAGTGTGCCTCTACGTGGGTTTGAACCTGCAACACCAAAAAAACACCATTTTGGGCCAAAAAACGCGAGCACTTACGCACTGCGCCATGGAAGCCACTTTTTCAAACCTAAATGACTTTCCCCCCCCCCTCCTTTAAAGGGCCATTGCCGTCCCGACAACGAGAATTTCAAATGTTTGAATTTGCGCGGGAGAGTTCTCTTTCGTCTTTCATTGTACTCTTTTGACTTGCTTCGAATGACTCAAAAGAGTAAAATGAAAGACGAAAGAGAACTGTCCCGCGCCAATTCAAACACTTGAAATTCTCGTTGTCGGGGACGGCAATGGCCCTTTAAAGGCCTGACCTCTTCCTACTCGGTGGTCCCCGCCAATTCAAAAATTTTCCCTTGATCATTAGACTTCTGTCCGGATTTTTCCGCTAGGTTTCTAACAAAACCAAGCCTAAAATTTAATTTCAGGCCTAGTTTTGTTAGAAACGTGGCAGAAAAATCCGTACAGAATTCCAATGATCAAGGGAAAATTTTTGAATTGCGGGGACCACCGAGTAGGAAGAGGTCAGGCCCTTTAAAGGGCATGCTCGCGCTAACAAGAGGTGGTGCGGAGATTCAAAAAATTTCTTAATCATTGAATTTTCATACGGGCTTTTCAGCTTGGTTTCTGACAAAACAAGGCATAGAATTTAACTTTAGGTGAGAAAAAAAGTTTTTAGGCTAAAAAAGTTGTTTGTTAGAAACCATGCTGAAAAATTGGTTATACAGTCAAACCTCGATTTAGTGGCACCCCTAGGACCAAGCCTTAGGTGCCACTAAATCGAGGTGCCACTAAATCGGGGGTAACTTTGGCCAAGTTTGGCCAACTCTGGCCAACCAAATCGCCCTCAGGGTGCCACTAAATCGAGCTTCGACTGTAGTACAGAAATCGACTAGAAGAAACCGAAGAATACTTCTCGGAATCACTCCTTCGGGCTTGGGGCTTGGAGTTGAGAAGCGCACACCCACATACCTTAGACACAAATCACTCGAAAGTGACTCTGGATGCATAAAAAAGCATGCATACCAGAGTTTATTTATGCGGTAGGCCCAGTACACAAAAATATGTTCAACATCTTCTTGTTAGTAGGCCCTGTGTGATTAGCGGCCCTTTTATTCCCTTCCCCTCCCTATACAGCCCTAAATCCCTTTGAAATTCAAAAGTCGCCAATTTAAATTTTTTCAAATTTTGACTGAAAACCCACGATACCTCTATGGATCAAAAAAAAATTCTCAAAATTAAAAACACACGCGGCTTACCCATGAAATCCGGATCGAGAAACACTGATGTGAGGTTATTTCTCCATCCGAGCACTCTGCGTGGGGTGCAGGATTCTGTACTGAAGCCTGAAAAAGTCATGGCAAAAATATAGAGATAGAATTTGAACATAGTTTTGAATACTGGGACCTACCGCATAAAGAAACTCTGATTTGCATACTATTTTTATGCATCCAGAGTCACTTTCGAGTGATTTGTGTCTAAGGTATGGGTGTGTGCGCATCTCAACTCCAAGCCCCCAAGCCCCTTACGCCCCCGGAGACTTACCTTAGAGATGAATCCGAGAAGACTGTTGACAATAAATGCATAAAGAGACTCTTTTTGCCTAGTCCAGTAAGAAAAACAAGGTAAAAATGACAAAACCAGGTGTCCAGGTACCCTCTCCAGGTGGTTCACCTTGGTCCCCCAAGGCAAAAAGTCAAAATTTAGTCAGTTTTTTTTTTCAAAAAGTGCCGTCCCCCACCTAAAAACATGTTTTGTACACGTTTCAAGCCCTAAAACACACAAAAAGCAGTTAAAATCCCTTTTTGGAGGACTTGCTATACTATACTCCGGCCAAATAAACTGTATATAGTTTGCTAAGAATGGCTACATTTTTGTAATAAAACGAAATAAACGATCATTTTACTCTTAGGTATTATCTTTGCGAAAAAAAACAATTTTTAAAAAATTTAATTTTGTCAGAAATGGGTCATAAGAGACTGGTCTGCAATCAGAGTAAATGCGATACAGTCAACGCTCCATATAGTGTACACTCTGGGGACCGACTTCAGGTGTACACTATATCGAGCGTTGACTGTAGATACATTTTGTAACTTTTGGAGATAGTAATAAATGTAGACTATGGATCCCTAGATCAGTAATTTTTTTGACTTATTCGAAGATCCTATAATTTGAAACGTTCTAGACATCAACAACACACTGGAAAAGGACAGTTTACTCTCAAACTGATCCAATTCATCCAGCAACTACAAGGAAAAGGTTACACTGAACTAGTGATGTACACCAACCAGAACGACTGGAATGGGCTTGTCAGCCGAGATTCCGATGAGATTTTCAGTCACATGCCGCTCTGGGTGTATGATTTCAAGGAAACTGGTCTGCCAGACGATATTGAGACTTGGACTAGTCGTGGAAAAACCTGGAAGTTTTGGCATTTCTCCAACACCACTCAAATTGATGGCATTTATAATTGTGTGAATGCCGATGTGGAGCAATAAACATTACTATATTAACTTTTAAAATATTTTTTTACAACTATTATTACCAATAAATCAGTTTTGACTTTACTGTATTTAAAAAAGATAAATTCATTTACGCCCTCAAAATGCTCATATATGCCCTCAAATTTTATATTGCTATTTTAAAAGTTATCGCAATTTAAAAAGGTACTATCGTGCAGTCCTGTAGCACTTAGCTTTCCAATAAGCCATCAAACTTGGCTACATGATATCAGTAATGTAGATGTTTAGAGATCATGAAAAATGTCAAAAATCTCGTCATTATTTAAATCGTTCATTTGGTTTAGGACTACACTCTAGTGTAAAAAATTTAAAAAATGCAGCAAATTTTACGGAAAATAGGTATATAAATTTTTGTCAGGTGCGAAATCCGAAAAATTAAAGGTGTTTTTCGTGTCAAGACAAATCGAGAATTTTTTTTGATTTTAGTTCCTTCATACTTTGAGTTAATTTAATTTAAGTTAATTTTCCAGGGCTATCTATTGGTCAAAAAAGTTTATCATTATCTAGCCTTTAGGAAGTGAGACTAGCCTTTAAATGAAAACTCGCATTAAAATTACTTAAATATTTTGAACCATTTTCAAATATACTAATGAAGTTTTTCTAGTGATGAAATTTAGGGACCCGAAAAACTAGCGGAAGCAGGCAAAAGAGTAGAGCCTTCAAAGCTGCAAAAATATGCCCTTCGTCAAGCCAGAGAGGCTAAAAATAACTCATAAGCTTGCCTAAGAGACACTTACCCTCAAAGAAGAGTTAACCACACTCAAACAGCAACCTGTGCAGAAGATTTGCTTAGAAAATCAACTAATTGCAAAAGTCTGATGGAAAAATGGTCTAACTGAAAAATAACCACCAAAAATTAGAACCATCATAAGAAGCATTTGAAAACTCCTAGTTAATGGTGAAATATGAGGGCAAAAATAGAAAATCGGTCAAACAAATGAATTGTGGTCTTGACACGATTTGGCAATTTAGTCATTCTGACACGCCGTGGCGTAACCAATGAATTTGAGGGCGTAAATGATTATTTTGAGGGCGCAAATCACTTATAGCCATTCAAAAATGTATATTTAGGATTTCTTTGGCCGGAGAACATTATCTATACCTGGCCAAAATCGGGTTTTGACTATGTCTAACCCTTGCTCACAGCCCTTGGTCGAGATCGAGGTCGCGGTCGAGGTCGATGTGTCCTCACAGTCAAAAAACTCAAATAAAACGCTAGTAATTGATTAATTCAGTCCAAAAATGGCTTATTTCATCTTTGTGAATGGTTTCAGGCCAATAATAAGTGGTTGATTTTGCTAAGACATGCTGTGAACATGTTTTTAGATGGTGGTTGACCCGTCTCACACTGCCCTGAACCGCTTCAAACCACCCGTAACCACACTCGCAACTCCCTAAACCTAATGCGAAAATTTAAAGTTATTTTGCACCCATAGGATTCGACTGAGCAACCTCAGTTATGAGTATATGATGCACTTCACCACCCTCTCGCCTTTTCAAGATCGCTCACAACCACTCCAGAGTGGCCAAAAAGCAAAATAATTGATATTTGGGGGTTCACTAAAGAGGGTAAACTTTTCGTGAAAAATCGATTGAGCAGATCAGAATTTCAGTTCGATGGGCTTAATCGCCCAAAATTTCAGATTTGTGATGGTTTGGAGTAGTTCAGGGTGGATTAGTGTCAAATTCCGGTCATTTACAACCAATTACTGTTGCCTGGAGTGGGTTCTGAGCAATCTTGCAATGAAGAGAGGCTTTGCCGGATTTTTAATTTTTTAGTCTGAACCAACCATACCAAGTGGTCGTCCTTGGAGCAATTTTCTTAGTTTATCGGGCTCCAAAATCTGTTTCTTGAACTAATTCGGACAAGCTGAAGATGGTTTGATAATAGTTAAATAAGGTTTTGTATGGTACTTTTTGAGTATTGGGCAATAATTGATTTTACCAAAAGCTCAAGAAGTCACCGAAGCTCAAGAAATATCCAACTAAACGTCATTTTAGCACTATCGAACCATCTTCAGCATGCCGAATCAGTCCAGAAAACAGGTTCTGGAACAAAAAAATAATTTTTTTTTGCTACAAGTTGACGACCACTTTGGTTTGGTTCAGACTGAAAAATTGGACCAGACCAGCACATATTTTATCTTAAAAAATTGATGCAGTTGTAGGTTATATAAATTATAAATTATAAAATTTAGCAGGCGGACTTATACTTCTGCAAATTTTTGTTAACTGAGGCAATCAGAAGAAAAAAAAATTGCGCAAAAAATCCACAGGGTGGACCAAGATATATATTTTTTTGCGTCGGCATGAACACATATAAAGCCCCCTCTTTTGGTAAGCCCCAAAAACAATCATTTCTGGATTTGAGCAATTTTTTTGATGGTTCTAAGTAATTCTTACAGGAAGGGTATTGTTGTAAAGCTTTTATTTAATCATGGTCCAGGTTGCTGGTTCGAATCCCTTGGGTGCAAAATTTATTAAAAACGTTGCAAAATCGTGAGCTACGAAACCGAGACCCTGGCTTGCAGCCTTGTCGAGGTCGCGGTCGATGGTGCTCACACTCCTTGGTCGAGGTCGCGGTCGATGGTGCTCACACTCTGGTCGAGGTCGTGGTCGATGTCACGGTCGAGGTCATCAGGACAAAAATTTGAAAAAATTACAAATTTTGGGTATCGAAGGATAAATTTTTTAATTTCTTGCGTTTTTGTATCGTGCAGAACATTTTCCACATGACAAAGAATTGATTTGAAAAAATTGAATATCCACCGTGGTCGATGTGATATCGACCTCACATAGACCGTGCTCACACTCATATCGACCTCGACCTCGACAACCACTGTGAGCAAAGCATAAGGCAGTTTTAGACCGTGAAAACGATAGAAAATGTGTTTTGGCGTTCGGAAAGACATTTGGAGAGAATTTTTTTTCACTAAAATTTGACTTTTTGCCTGGGGGACCAAGGTTGAGCAACCCAAAGGATATCCAGGCAGGGCCGCAATTTGGGGGGGGGTGGTCGTAGGTAATTCCCCCCCCCGCCTTTTGGAAATACGTTACCCCCCCCTTGACCGTGAAAATTAGGCAAATTAACGCCCCCCCCCCCTTTTTGAGAAAGTTCAAAATGCGGCCCTGTATCCAGGTATCCTAAAAAGTTGTTTCTAGCAGTTATTAGTATTATCAGCCATTGCTGCGGATTAATAAGTAGCTTAGACATCGGCACCGGGATAGGAATAAAAAAGTTAGTCATTTAAACTTTCAACATAGTGGCACCGGCTTGACACCGAAGAAATTATGACCTAAAATTTCCTTGTAAATTGGCACGGCACCAGGCCGGTGCCGTGCCAATCTCCTTCTGCGGTATGTAGAAAGGGTTGAATGACTAATTCTTTTTATTCCTAGCGCAGTGCGATGTCTAGTACCTAATAATCTGCGGCACGGTCTGGGTAATAACGGGTGACATTAAAGTTCGGAACGGACTTTGATCGGCCTTTTTAACATTGGTTTTTAAATGACTACCGTATATTCTAATAAGGACCATGGGCCTTATTTTTCAGCCCCTCTTCGGAGGTGGGCCTTATTGAAGGTGGGCAATTATTTTTCAATATAAAAATGACAAAAAAATCTCTTTTTTCAAATGACATATATTTGAAAAGTAAAAGTATGAAAAGCATGAAAAATATTTTTTTTAATAATGATTTTTCTTGGCCGCCAGTGAAGTTACTTGATATTTCTCTTTCTCAATATTTCTGTTTTCGGTGAAAATGAGCGATCGGCCGGCTAACAGTATGCGCGCAGCAGCAAGAGCTCTCTCAGTTCCGGAAATCTGGCTTTGATGCAATATGGTCGTGATTTTTCAGCGGTTGTAGAAAAGAATTTCAGCAGAAAAAGCCAACGGCTAATTTCGAACTATGCAGATGAGCTCCAGCTACATCAGGACGAGGAAACGCAAAGAGAGAAGGAAGTTACACCACTTCGACGCTGCGACAAAGTTGAAGGCTATCAAACTGGCTCGTGAAAAAGTCAGCTAAATCAGGAGGGGAATTCAATATCAAATTAGCAGCTCAAAATTCAACGTTGACAGAAAATGCGTCAGAAACTAAATCAAGTAAGAAGGTGAGCCGGAGCAAAAAGTGTACTCGACTACTCAAGATTTCTTGCGCAATGTGATCAAGGCTGACTGCATTTTCTCTGGCAAGCGAATTTTGGTGTGGGATGCCTTTGATGCGCACAAAAGCGTGTAAACATTGGCAGGGCTTAAAGAACTGGGCATCGAAGCAGCATTTATCTGGCGGTTTACAAAATTTATCCAAGTAAAATCTTTGAACTCTGAGCTTCTAAAATTACATCCTTAGGCACCAAGACGTTTTTCCAACCCCAGCTGAATCCGGTCCATTTTTCTTGCCTTGTCCCCCGGAAACTGGACTTTTAGCAGAAATTCTGCTAATTTCCGCCGGAGGAAATTTTTTTAACCCATTTCGGCGACAGGTCGAGCTGATTTTTCAGGAACAGTTTCTCTTGAGTATGTCATCAGATTTAAAAAAAAATCAGCTTGATCCGTCGCCCAAAATAGGGTTAAAAAAAGTCGGCGGACATTTAGTAGAATTTCTTCTAAATGTCGATTGTCTGTCCTCTTGCTGTTTTTTTTTCAGTTTTTAGGCAAAATCACTATTATCTGCTATAAGACCTAATGTGTACAGCTTATCAAGACAGTTTATCAAGAACATATTTATTTTTTCAAAAAATGAATTTGAGGATATTTCTAATTTGGTTAGACAAAATGTAGGCAGTAAACATGGCCAGAAATGGCTCGAAATAGTGTACAGCAACGGAAGTTGACCAACAAACAATTTCCCCACCTCATTTAGTGAACAATGCAAGCAAGAGTGTTGTAATGTAAAAGTGGGAAGCTACCCACTGCGCTACACGTGTAGAACTTATAGAAATAGTCGTAACTTTACCTATATGTAACATCTCCCTAGAGTACGGCGCCCCGAAATTTCGGCACGCCGAGCCGACAAGCCGACTCGAGCCGAAAATTTTCGGCGCGCCGAACCGAGCCGAAAGCTGAGAACCGAAAATTTCGGCGCGCCGAGCCGAAAACCAAAATTTCGGCGCGCCGAGCCGAATCGAAAATTTCGGCCACCGATCCGGGACGAGATCGGATTTTCAGGCGAGATAGACCAATAAGTAAGCATAGGCAGTTTTATTGAACAAAAAACAAATTGACAACATTAAATCTCAATTTCTACAACATTTTAATGATTTCTGGTGGCTCCTCTTTCTTGCTTTCGCTAGCCTTTTAAAAATTTCATCAGCTAATTCTGCTTTGACAATGATCAATTGGCCGCTGTTTGCTTACCCAGACGAGACCTAAGTGCCGTTGGTTAAAAAAAGGCTGGCTTTGAAGAAACATCTTTCCGATGCCACACTTGAGAGGAAATGGAGAGGTATGTACGAGCAAGCATCCCATCATTGATACACTTGATCATGCCCAGGCATATCAGGTCTCGGCAACGAAGTTTCTTTTCGCTCAAATATCGGTTCACTCCTCCTTTAATCAAAAACGAAATTGAAGTAAGGCGCGCCGAAACCGAATTTTCGGCGCGCCGAACGAGCCGAAAGCTGAAAACCGAAAATTTTCGGGTTTCGGCTTGAAAAGCCGAAACGAGCCGTCAACCCTATCTCCCTTTTAAGTATGATGTATATTTCGATGGACTTATAATTAACGTTCGCAGGGCTAATAGGAACCAGAGTAAACACCCGCAAGGTGAGTCTCCATGTCAAACTCTTGTAGGTGTATCCAAATAAATGACATGGCATGAAATTATTAAAAATCGGATCGAATTTTTTTCAGTGAGTACCGCCACCTACTTCCTCCGTTTATTGTTAATACAACCACTTATTTGAAACGTCAATGGGAGGTCCGAATGTAAATGAAATCATTGGGCTTTGCCCGCGTAGGTTCGAATCCTGCCGACTGCGCCAGTGTTGTAATGTAAAAAGTGGGAAGCTAACCACTGCGCTACACGTGTAGACTTATAGAAATAGGTCGTAACTTTACCTATATGTTAACAAAGAGAAAGCTTGAATAAGCTAACAAAACAAAAGAGGAAGAAACAAGACTACACCACAGTATGTTTTCACTACATACTGTGATTTCAAAAAATAGAAAGGAAAATTCTCAAAACAAAGCACAGGACAGGTTAAATTTTAGTCATAACAATAAAATTCATGTAGTAACCTTTCTAACAGAGCATCTGTGATTATATTTTTTGACTACGCTGAGTCGGTAGTTGGTCACCCCCAAAAATTAAGTCCCATCTAGCGTCCATCACTTTTTTGCCATAGGTTTTGAAGACTTTTGCCAATTGCCTGTGGTCAGTATACCGTTTTTCTGTTACACGGCACTCTATAATTAACTCGCATCCCCTCCCTAATAGCGAAATAACAATCACTTTACTAGACAATAATTTGATTCAAATTAACAACTTTGGACAATCAAAGATTTATCGACGACAATAAAATATTTTGACCCTAGTGCCGAATCCGGTCCATTTTGAACGACCTGCGACTCGCTATAAATTGTGACTCGCTACAGTTTTTTTCAAATTTGGCGCGTTTTGGTGCTCATCTGGGACTCACGTTTGAGCCCGTCCTAACGTGCGCTGGCCTACCCTTGGTAAGCCTAAGGCCTAATTTAAAAAGCTGAAAGAACATGCAGAAAACAGTCAAAAATGAAATTTAAAAATAAAATTGTAGCGAGTTGCAATTTACGCCATTTTTAGCCTTGTCCCTGTTGCATTTTTACTTTAATTTTTTGTTGTTTTTTAATTATTTTTTTTAACTTTTTTTAAGGTAATAATGAGATTTTAGTTTGTGGATAAGAAATATCCCAAATTCATTTTTTGAAAAATAAATATGTTCTTGAAAACTGTCTTGATAAGCTGTACACATTAGTCTTATAGAGATAATTAGTGATTTTGCCTAAAAACTGAAAAAAAAACAGCAAGAGGACAGACAATCGGACATTTAGAAGAAATTCTACTAAATGTCCGCCGACTTTTTTTAACCCTATTTTGGGCGACGGATCAAGCTGATTTTTTTTTAATCTGATGACATACTCAAGAGAAACTGTTCCTGAAAAATCAGCTCGACCTGTCGCCGAAATGGGTAGTAAAAATTTTCCTCCGGCGAAATTTAGCAGAAATTTCTGCTAAAAGTCCAGTTCCGGGGACCAAGGCAAGAAAAATGGACCGGATTCAGCTGGTGGTTGCACAGGCGAGTCGAGCCGTGAGCATAACAAAGTGTGACAACCATGCTCCACTCATAGAAGTAAATAACTTTTCTCAGTTGTTTTAACCTTACTCTGCCCCTGTGGCAAAAAGATGTTCATGATGAGCAAAGCAAATCTTGGTGAGGCTGTAGGTGTGGTTTATTCGCACTGGTCCGAGCCATTTATTTGTGATTTATACAAGCAATTGTTTGAAGGAAAAACACGAAAAGGTTTTTACAGCTTAATTTAAATAACAAAATGAGAATTGAACTTTTACAGAGTACTGTTTAAAGCGTGTAACAAAAAGCATGCTTTCAAGCAAGATGTCACCACCCAAAAGAAACGGTCTTCTGTGGATCGGGGGAGGAGGAGAAGTGCACAGCAGAATCTAGCATTAAGCAGTTCTATCAAATCTTAAGCTTCCCATTAAAAAACACCGCAGTTAACACCATTTCAAAGTGATTAGTGGAATTGAAAAGTCAGGGTTTTTGGCATGAACTTCCCTGTACTATTGTAAGCTCTTAAACACACAGAGGACGTTTTGGTAATAATTTTGTTGTAAAGGTGTCCCATTAAAAGCCAAATCCGGTGGCGAACTTTTTTTAATTTCTATACAAAAAATATATTGCCCGTAGAAATACTTTTTCGTAAAAAGACTATTTATGCTGCTAAAATACTTATCTGCCGTTACGCATATTTTTTTTGGCCGGGGTATCGGTATTTAATGATAGCTAAATTTTCTGAATCCTAATTTTATGTTTTGATGCGGAATTTTTTTTTACTTTAGATCTTTTGAAAAAGATTTTACTCTCAAAACAAGATCCAGCTCCGGTAAGTTGGCTACAAATTTGTGTACGGTGATCATGCGTTTGAGTTTTAGACCGGCTCTTCTAATTGAGGACACTTTCTTTGTTAGGAGGATAACGGATTTGGGGCACACGTGTCGTAGAGATTTTTAAATAAGGTGTTTCAGAAAGCCATATATTATTCACATCTCTCATCGCAACACAAAAGGAGTGAGTATATTTAAAGCGCTTGGAAAAATTACAGTGAACTTCGATACTACGGTACAGTGTCCTCGATATAGTGTAGATCTCGATATAGTGTATATTTTTCAACTCTATTTAGTCAGCTCTAAGCCAAGCTGGCTTAGAGTGTACCCATTAGTGTATATTTTTCCGATCTTCGTGCGAGTACACTGATCGAGACAGTGGACTGTAATAAAAGTTGATACCGTATTCTTCCAATAAGGCGGCTGGCCGCCGCTTATCTTTCAAACCCCTAAAAATCTGAAAATTGCCAATCAAAATGAATTTTAGTCAAAAAATGAGGGGGGGGGCCTTATTAGAGGAAATACGGTAAGAGGTCTGTGGTGTATCTTTTAAGGGAGAGGTGGGGAGGAAACTTTATATACGCATCGCCTTAGTCACAGGTTCGACTACCACTGGCTGATAACCTTAGTTTTATCTACTTTTCTTTACAAGTTTGGTATCAAAATTATCCTCACACTCTTGGCTGTCCAATAAGATCGTCAGCGCAGGGTTTCAAATCTACCGGAGTTACCTATAGGCTAAAATAACCTTAATTTCGAAAATCGATCGTTTTGGGATTTTTCTTTGACTGGTTTGGTTGATATTTTCTGACTTTTTTCTACAAGTCATATGTTTCATACATTAAAATGTAGGCAAGACTACAAGCTTTCATTTGAACTATCATACAGAGTAAAAAGTGATATGAGTTAGAATTAGAACTCAAAAAGCATCCAACGATGTCCAATTCCATGCCATCCTACATAGGGCTGTCATTTGCTTTAATTCCCAAAGTTACGGCATTTGCTGACAGTAAAGAAGTGCTAAAAATCGATATTTTTTGGCCCTAGAAGTCAGTGAACTTAATAAAAAAATAAATAAAGCGTGCACCTAGGGGATCTGAACCTTCGACCCTATGCGATGCGTGTATAAAGTTTCCAACCCCCTTTAAATTCAAAAATTTTCCCTCGATCATTGGACTTCTGACGGATTTTCCGCCACGTTTCTAATTTCAAATTTTAAAGAAATAAAAATTTCCAATGATCAAGTAAAACCGAGTAGGAAGAGGTCAGTTTTGAATGAAAAATTTCTACATTTTAAAAAAGAACGCTTTGAATTTTTGAAGTAAAAAAGTCGTTTTATCCAGTGCTTTTTGCATTTTAAAAATTTGATCTGTATTTTCTAAAAGAGGACATCCTCAGCTTTCGTTTGGTGTACAACTCGTGCTCTGAAATGCAAACCCCACATTATCATGTGAAATAAGTTTCATGCACTTTTCGCCGTGTACCGTATATCTTCTAATGAGACCCCCCCTTCTAATAAGGTCGCACCTCCAAAGAGGGTTGAAAATAAGGCCCCATGCGTCCTTATTAGAATATACCGTATTTACTCTAATTAAGCCCCGGGGTTGAAAATTTTCAACCCCTCTTTTTGGTGGGGCTTAAATTAGAGGGGGCTTAAATTATTCAACCCAGGGCACGTATTTCAAAAAGTACACTTGGGCAAAAAAAGTACAATTTGGTCATTTTTGTCAAAAAGTGTCATTTTATCCAGTGCCTATTGTTTTTTTCTAAAGGCCATTGCCGTCTCCGACAACGGTTGTCCCCGCAAATTCAATTTTTTCTTTATCATTGGATTTAAACGTACGAATTTTTCAAATTGGTTTCTGACAAAACTATGCCTAAAATTAAATTCTAGGCCTTGTGTTGTTAGAAAACAAGCTCAAAAATCCGCACAGAAGTCGAATGATTAGGCAAAAAAATTTAAATTGGCGGAAGACAATTCAAAACAAGTGGCAATGGCCTTTAAGCAGCTAAAAAAGGTTTATCAAAACTTCAAAAATAAAAAAGATTTTGGGTCCGAAAAAAGTACAATCTTTTAAAAAGTAGAGTTACGTTCCCTGATTTAACCTCATTTATCCCAACAAAAGTCAACAAACAAAGACCTTTTATTCCGGAACTGAAAATACAATGACTGAAATAAAAAACAATTTCAGAAACACAAATCAAAAATTTTTAGTTGTGAGAAACACCATAATTTTAAACTTTCAATTTTTGTCACTGTTTTGGCTATATATTATTGTTGGCCCGGTATTTTTATGAGTTAAAACCGTTATTCCTAAATATTTTGTAATTTTCGAAGTTTTTTTGAAAATCCTTGGTGTCATTTAATAGAATATTAAATTCAATGTTAGATGAAATTAAATACTGTGTAAATGGTTATTCACCTAATTCACCTTCCACATAACACCATTTAGAGTCGAAAAATTGAAGGCGAAAATTTTTGACCACTTTTGCTATAAGATGGTAAAAAAATTGCCTTGGTACCCCAAGCTGATTTTCTCCCTGAATATGAGAAATGTTTAAAATTTAGGCTTAAGCTCAGCAATGGTAGACCAGCGTACGTTAGGAAGACCTCGAATGTTCCTCGAAGCTTTAAGAAGTATTTAAATAAATAAAAAGAGGCTAAAATTAGAGGCTAAAATTAGAGGGGCGGGGGCTTAAATTAGAGTAAATACGGTATACGGTATTTGGCGTAAGATCTGGACTTTTATCAGGTCTGTATTCAAACTTTCATAGGAAAAGTTCAAAATCTGATATTTATGACCTGCGTCTTCTTTTGATTTTACGTCAAATGGGCTAACAAAAATCTACGAAAAATTGAAAAATCGATGGTGTCCATGGATAGGGTTGAACTTGTGACCTCAAGAAAATAGCTTCGGAGGTATCCACATACCCTTTTTGGGTAGTTTAGCTTGGTCCCCAATGCAAAGAGTCAAATTTTTTGGCCAATATTTTTTCCTCAAAAATACTCTTCCGCGCCCTGAAAGCATGTTTTCTATTATTTTATAATGTGAAAGGCCTTAGAAGTGGTTAAAACGTGTTTTGAGAAACCCTCTTAAAATGTACTTGAGTCACAAAAAGTGACAAACCTACCCCCGATGTAACGTACCCCTCGTTGTAATGTACCTCTTGGTCGGTCCCGAACAATAAAAATACCCCGACATAACGTACCCCTCACCATAACATACCGCTTGGTCAGTTTCGAACAATAAAAATACACTCATTATAACTTACAGTCAATAAAAATTTGGGGGAAGTTGGGTATTGTCGTTATTTTGTGTTAGTGTATTTAAATAACTTCCCCCGTTGCCGAAATTCGTGCAGAGTCAAGGAAGCTCCGAGGCTTTTGCAAATTTAGTTTTCAGGCGTATCGTAGTTATGCCAATTGACTGGAAAAAAGTTGTGGAGGATGGAGTAAAAATGTCTGTAGCCAAGTGCACTGAAGGTGCTACTTTTGTAGACCCCCATTTGTTTACAACTTCAATGGCATGATCAGTGCAGATATTGAGCGTCGAGGAGCCTTCCATGTTTTCATGGGCAAGCCAACTGACTCTACTCCTGAAGAACAGTGCTTAAATATTGAGAAGACTTAAGTATGGTGCCCTTTGTTAAGAATAAGGATATTCTGAGCATTTCTGTTCAATGTGGTTAGTAAATATTTAACCTTTTTTTGTTTGGAATGTCATTTTTGAGAAAAATATCAATTGTTTAAACTTTGGTCTAAAAACCCAGATCGTACAATTTGAAATTTTAGATCCCAACAACACCTTAGAAAAAGGACAGTTTACTATGAAACTTATTAAATTCATTCAGAATATACAAATAGGAAGTTCACTGAACTAGTGATTGTCATTAGCAAAAACTCTTGGAATGGGCTTGTCAGTCGAGATTCCGACGAAATTTTCAGTCATATGCCACTCTGGGTGGCTGATTCTAAGCCAAATGGTCAGCCAGACGTTCCTGAGACTTGGACTAGTCGTGGTAAGACTTGGAAGTTTGGCATTTCTCCAACACCACTCAAATTGATGGCATTTAAATTGTGTGAATGCCGATGTGGAGCAATAAAATTATCAGCAACTGTCTACATTAATCTTTTAAAGTGTAAATTTGTTTAACCATTTAGATCAATAAATTAGTTTTGACTTCGCTATATTCAAAAAGTCATTTTCAGTATTTCTTTGACGAAACGATTAAAAACGATTTTCCGGCTCTTTCTTACATAAAAAATCGATTTAAAAAACTTTGACCAAAGTTTGACCTTTTGTCTTGGGGGACCAAGGCAAATAAAGATTTTGGTCAACCTTTTTTTCTTTAAAAAATCGATTTTTTGTAAGAAAGAGCCAGAAAATCGTTTTTAGTGTATAAAAGTTACTTGGGATACTTTTTTACACTATTTCAAATCAAAATAATATGCGCCTCCTAGCTGTCTAAGTATTTAGCTAAAATCTTAAAATCAAAAAAGCAATAAACATCGTAGCTCTTCAAACCTCAAGAGGTAGCTTATTAGAGAGGGGGGAGGTCATATCAAAGAAAAGTCTTTGATGTGGGTCCCCCAAAAAGGCAAAAAATTTTTAAAAAGGTACCACTGGTGCTAGTGTGTAATCCGGTGAAAATTTTGCCTTGGTCCCCCTGTTGATTTTTTCCATATTCTGCTTGGTCCCCTATTGTTTTTTAATGCTATTTTAATATAGTTTTCCAATCACCATAGTCTGCTCAATCACCATGATAACATTAAAAAAACAACAGGGGGGCAAGGAAAATTTGCAAAGGATTCTGCACCAGCGCCGTAGCACTCCTGGTTACCCAAGAGGTACTATTTATTTGGTAATACAGTCAAACCTCGATTTAACGACCCCTATCTCAAGTTCGCTCCCACCTAGGGTCTGACACTTTTTTTAACCCCATTTTCAAAATATTTTATCGATTCTTTTTTGACAGTCTGGTCGAAATTATCGTAAGGATTCCGATTTCGCCGATCGTTTTTCAGAAATTAAGTTTTTTCTAATTTTCAAAAAGAGGGTAGTTAAATCGAGGTTTTGATTTTTTAAAAGCGAAAACTCAAGGTTTTTGAAAAACAATCGGTAAAATTGGAATCCTTACAATATTTGAGACCAGACTGTCAAAACAGAATCGATAAATTATTTCAAAAATGGGGTTAAAAAAGTGTCGGACCCTAGGTGGGAACGAACTTGAGGTGGGGGTCGTTAAATCGAGGTTTGACTGTATCCATAAATAGATTGACTTAACTTTTACATTTTCTAAGTTGAACTTTGCCTTGAGCTACAACCACATTTGTTGCCTATTTGCCACACTAGCATTATTTGTGCCTGATGTCTTAATCAATATATTCCTTTAAATCACTCATAATTTTATGTTCTCTCTTCACTTGGCAATACAATAAAAATGCCGCCAAAAATTTCAAACATTTTTAGACAAGAAATTAATTCATCTCAATCACCAACTATTTTCATAACCACAAGAAGGCATAAGTTTGTTCCTTTTGCTACCCCCCATGTTCTTTTGGTTCTATATCTCTCTTATGTTGGTTAGACATTTACACACAAGGCCAATTTTTGTGTATGCCCTTGTATAACAACCTTTTTGTGGTGCTCTTACTTTTGAGACTAATTTTTTTTAATTCAAGTGTTATAGTCCGAATTTGAATGTATAGTTTTACAAAAAATTTGCGCATTTTTTCCGATAAATATGAAAAATTACTTTTTCCAATTAAATTTCTCAAATTTTTAAGGAATATTTTTAGCATTTTATTATCATCCCTACGGATGATCCAACAAAAAATTGATCAAAAACTTCTAAACAGCAAAATAAATTGATAATCCCTCAAAATTTATCCGCGAAAAATAAAAATTTTTTCGAGGTCATCCGTGGATTTATTAATTTACCTAGCAAAATCAATGTATCAATGCAAGAAACGAATTCTAGGTATTCTAGAATAAGAGATAAAAACATTTTTCTCTCTCGAGTACACTTTTTTCCGAATAATTAAAGTATCTAACTAGCTACCATTGATACATTGATTTGCTAGGAAAATTAATAAATCCATGGCTGCTTCGGGGCAAACATTTACTAAAGTAAGCTAAAAATTATGGTTTGATTTCGAGAAACAATTTTATTAAGATGGAATATTCCAGTCTCCTAAATTTCTTCCATCTTTCAGGCGATTGGGCAATCCTACAAACGAAAAAATTAGCTGACTTTTTTTTATGAAAAAGCGGTGGGAGATCAGCTATTCGATGGGCTTTGTTTGCTTGACTTTTTTCACTGAGCTGATTCTCCATGAAACGGTAGAGATGATAATAAGACGAGAGTAGGGAAGGTTAGCCGGAATTTCCCAATTGAATTCAGCCTTCTCACCATACTGACAAAAAAACTTGTCTTGGATGAATTCCGGCTCTTGAAGTGTCGAGGAACGAAAACTGCCCAGAAATAGCTTTAATATTGAAAAAGCGACAACACTCTTCGAATGACCTAATTCGTTCAGTAACAGTGACTAAAAAGGGAATGAATAAAAAAAAGACTAAAGAAGGTTAAATGATGGGAAATATAACATTACAGAGCAGTTGGGATAGTAGATAAGAACACAAAAACAATGCATAATTGCAGTAAAGCAAGAAAAAAATACGACATTTCGAACAATTTCGCCCTCTGTATGTAACAATTCGGCGACGCTACTTGTATGTAAGGGTACATAAGGGTACTTTTAGATTGAGCCAAAACTTAATTTTTGATTGACCAGAACCCAAAAATATACGACATTAGCTTTTTTCGTGGCTTAGGGGTTTATAGTACACTAGCGTCAACAATTTTATTTTTAATATTTTTTTTGCAAATTTTGTTTTGAATGCCTTCGCTGCAGGTTAGAGACTTTCATTTGAATTTTTTGACGTTTAAAGGGCATGCTTACCTGTTTTGTTTTGTCCCGCCAATTGAAAAATTTTCCTTTTAACTTCTGTACGGATTTTTTCAGCGTAGTTTCTAACAAAACAAGGCCTGAAATCAAATTTTAGGCCTTTTTTTTGTTAGAAACCACGTTGAAAAATCCGTACAGTCAAACCTCGATAAGCCGGCACCCCCGAAAGTTCGTTTCAGCCTTGGTCTGACACTTTTTTTAAACCAATTTTTGAAAGCTTTTTTCAGTTTTGTTTTACAGTCTGGTCGGAAATGTCGTCAAGATTCCGATTTTGCCGATCTTTTTCAAAAATCCTGCAATTCATCATTAAAAAGCAAAACCTTGATAAGCCGGCACCCCTTTTATGAAAAAGAAGTGCCGGCTTATCCAGGTTTTTTTAACCCAAATTTTGTTTTCTTTTCAAAAAACGATCGGCAAAATCGGAATCATGACGATATTTCCGACCGACCAGACCGTAAAAACAGAACTGGAAAAAGCTTTCGAAAATCGGGTTAAAAAAGTGTCGGACCCAAGGCTGGAACGAACTTTTGAGGGTGCCGGCTTATCGAGGTTTGACTGTACAGAAGTTCAGTGATTAGGGAAAAAATTTGAATTGGCGGGGACAAAATGAAACAAGTTAGCATGCCCCTTTGAATAAGATTGCATGGCATCTTTAATATAGAGCTTATAGCAGCAAATATGACTGATTTATTTGTTGTCACTGATGGGTTATTAATATTGATCTGTTGTGGAATTAAATTTTAAAGTTTATTGAAATTAACTTAGTTACAGCTGTATTGTTGCAAATGGCTAACGCGGGATCCATTCGAGCAGTCAATTCAACCTATGCTAATTACCAAAAACTAATTGAACATGAAGGTAAAATAAATTAATTATGCGGGTACTAAACCATGATCTTTTGTCAATCATTTTACTAACCCTATTTTCCTACTTACGAAACTGATTTTTCTAAGTTCTCCCATGAACTCGTAGCCCTCAAACTCTTGTGTCGACTATTTTGATAAGATTAGAAGAATATTAAGAAGAGATATATAGATGGAAATACCATTTGATTTATTCTGATACCACTATTTTAAGCCTTTTTTATCATATATACAGTCGACTCTCGGACCATTTTAATATTTTTACTTCGGCTTTAGAAATTCAGCATAACAAAATTTCGATGTAAGAAACTCGTACGACTGGTGCCACAGTTCGAGGGAGTTAACTATATTTAGTGTATCTGTACCGTGTAACATCCGCATCCCCAAAAGTGACAAAATACATCTAAAATAAATGTTATTGCGAACTTTTTTTTTATCTGACAGCAATTAATTTACCTTTTTTGCTGCTAGACTTGCGTGTCTCTGAAATAGCTTTCCGCTTGATGTGGAAATTTTTTGGCTTTTCGTTCTTACAGAAACATGCTCGTTGCCGCAATGAGAATTTTACAAGTTTGAATGCGCGTGGCACACCTCTTTCACTGCGAAAATGTTTGAATTATCTTAGGTTCTAGCTGCGGCTATGTCTTTTTGAAAATTGAGGTTTTACTTAACTAAAATTAGTTCTAAATATGTTCGCAATAAAGTGGTGTCCGCGCGCATACAAACGTATCAATTCTCATTGCCAGCGACGGCATGGTAAGACGGGCATCCTTTCAAGCTTTCTGGGTCTTCCGAAATATATACATTTTGTCACTTTTGAGGATAAAAATAATAGAGGTTAGAAAGGTTATCCGACTTTTGCGCGCCGACATTTGCGCCTTATATCGAGACTTGACTGTAACAAGTACATCAACCATCGGGTTAGTAGGTGGATAAACTAAATTTAACTTTGATTCAAGCGGGTTTTATGTGTGTACCTCATCCAAAACCATGAGCACTATTTTAAAAGATCAAAATACATTTTATCAGACAAATTACCAGTGGACTCGGGACAGACCCTTCCCGGACTGCTAAAAAAAGTAAAAATTGCCACAGGTGAACATCCAGATTACCACTTGTACCCGAATATGGATTGAGTGGACCAAAACCGTTAACTCTCTTATTTCAACCTCTCCACTAGTATTCATATACGAGATATATCCATCCATCCACTACCTCGGCATTATGTACCGCTACCTGGGTACTACCCCTAAGGATTTCCTGGACGCCCTAAGGGCATGAAACTACTGCAGAACTGGGTTTCTGCAAGTCAAATCGCTGTTTTTGCATCATAAAACCGTGTTCAGGACACAATTCTAGTAAAGGTACAATGATTTTTAATTACTTACAGATAATTCCAAAATTTTGAGTTCTCGAGGTGAATATCCATGTAAGAGAGGTACCAGGGGGTTTTCTTACGCACCCTGAGCTTAATGGTCGACTTATGACTGTTTTTAAGAAATATGATGTCTACTACCACCATGATTCGAACTTGTAACCTCAAAAATTTAGAGGGTGAATCTATCGGAGGGTGAAATTTACCGCCACCCAAACATTGTTGCTAATTTGGTGGTTCACTTGAAGTCCAGATATGAAAATGTATTCTGGCGCGCAAATGTCGGGGCGCAAATTTCGTGGCGAGCAAATGTCGGATAACCGTTAGAAATATTGTATTCACCTTCAATACTTGACTTTTACTATATTTTTCGGTAAAATTTTGCAGACCGGTGTTAAATTATAGTTTTTAGGAGCCACCTTTATGATCACTATTAAAACAGATCTTGGAATTCGTTACCGGTGTGAGGATTGCATGGCCAGCTGATAGTGGATCCAATCACTAAGCAGAGGAAGGTGTTGCAACCCACACTTGTCCCAAAATGGTTGAGGTAGCCAATAAAAGATTGTTTTTGTACATAAATACAAATTTTAAGAAAGCTGACTTAGCACAAGACTCGCCACTATCACCTGATAAAGAAGAAGAAATTAAATCCCATTGACCCCTACTCTCAACACTTCCACCAATTCCTCCACTGTGTAAAACAATTTTGTGTTTTGACTCGAAAATATTTTGATTTTAACTGTATTTTAGGGCAAGTGGAACCCTTTCATTCAGAGAGTTCCAAGAAAATGCAGCTATACGGAATCTATTGGACGAATATGGCAAAGATCGGATAAAAGAGCTGCACGTAGAGATCATGAGGATCACCAAACAGTCAATCACTATTCAGAAACTCAGGCGTTCATTAAATTGACTGAGGATGTTAAGGTAATCGTTGCATTTTGTAGATATAATACAAGGTGGACATGAAAATTTTCCGAAAGGCTCCAAAGACATTCGGCTGAAAAAGACATTTTCTAGGCATAAAAGGCCCTTTTATTCCATGCTTATTGCCTTTTTAACTTTTATGACTGAAGTTTCAAAAATAAAAAGTATTTGAGTTTCCGAAAAGGGATAATTTTTTTGAAATCCGAGCTTTTGAACCGGAACGGACCCCGTAAATTTCAATAATTTCCCAAAATGTCGTATTTTCGAGATTTTTTTCGAGTGCTCAAAAAGTCTTTTGCTTAGTTAATAAGACACCATTTTCCGGGAACCAGTCACTTCTTTCCCGGACATTTCTTTCCCGACACTTCTTTCCCGACACTTCTTTCCCGACACTTCTTTCCCGACACTTCTTTCCCGACACTTCTTTCCGACACTTCTTTCCCGGACAGTTCTTTCCCGGACATTTCTTCCCGGACAGTTCTTTCCCGGACTTTTCTTTCCCGACACTTCTGTCCCATTTCCAACTTTTCTTATAAGTTTGTTTGTCATGTAAAAGACTTCTATAACTTAAATATTTTTATTATATAATTAAACATCAGTTCTACTGGATGATCCATCCACCAACCAAACCGAGTGGTCGCTCACCTGAAGCAATTTTTTTTTCACTTTTTACGCTCCAAAACCTATTTTCTGGACTAATTCGGGCATGCTGAAGATGGTTTGATAGTGGTAAAATGCCGTTTTGTAGGGTATTTTTGAGTTTTGGTAAATCGTGTTTTGGCAAAATCAATTATATCCCAATGCTTAAAAAATACCATACAAAACCCTATTTTACTATTATCAAACCATCTTCAGCATGCCCGAATTAGTCTAGAAAACAGGTTTGGAACATGAAAAACATAAAAAAAATTTGATCCAAATGGACGACCATTTGGTTTGGTTGGTTCATGGATTATGCAGTAGAACTGAAGTTGGATCATAGAAAAACATTTTTAATTTTAAAAGTTCTGTACAAGATGAAAATATTACTACCCGGGTACCAACCACTACCTGAGTTCCCCAACCTGGGACGAATACCTGGGTACAACAAAACCAAGTGGTCGACCACTTGGGGCGAAAAAAATTTTCATTCTTTTTCGCTCCAAGTGGTCGACAACTTGGTTTTGGTGGTCCAGCTGGCCAGGTAGTACCTACCCGGAATATTGGGATTTCGGTGCGTGATTTCGGAGTTTTGGTTTCATTTAACCCAATCTGGATACCCTTCCAGGTCGATGGTACCCAAGTGGGGGATACCTAGTAGGGGTATTCAAGCGAGTGTACCCAGGCGGTTGTACTCAAGCAGTGGTACTTATGTAGTGATAGCTAGGCACACCTCGAATAGGATACAAATAACTAGTAGTGTTTACTAAGCTGTGATAATCAAATAAGCTTTAAAGAGACCTTTCGGACGAGACTTTGGTGTGTAGACATGACGCGAATGCGGCTGGCGCTTTCCTGGTTTGTTATTACAACGTTGTTGCACACGCAATGAAACATTCTGGGTTCATAATCCTTAGACGTTGCAGCTCTAAAAATTAAATTTCGGATAATGTGCAAATTATAAGAAAATTTGGAAATGGACAGAAGTGTCGGGAAAGAAAAGTCCGGAAAGAACTGCCCGGGAAAGAAATGTCCGGGAAAGAACTGTCCGGGAAAGAAATGTCCGGGAAAGAACTGTCCGGGAAAGAAGTGTCGGGAAAGAAGTGTCGGGAAAGAAGTGTCGGAAAAGAAATGTCCGGGAAAGAAGTGTCATGTACCCCATTTTCCTACTGTACCGGTTTTAAAAGTTTTTCTTAAATAAAAGCATGTGGCGCAGCAATTAATTTTTTGTGTTAGGTAGAATTTCAAGTTACAAGTGGAGTGCTTGAAAATTCCGAACGACTATCAGTTCGTGACCATTTTGATTCGTGACTATCGATTCGTGACCGTATCGATTCGTGACTATCGATTCGTGACCGTATCGATTCGTGACTATCGATTCGTGACTATCGGTTCGTGACCATATCGATTCGTGACTATCGGTTCGTGACCATATCGATTCGTGACCCTATTGACTCGTGACTTGTCTTGTAATAAGTGATTTCTTTGCTCCTGCCGTTAGTCCAACTTTACTTCATCAAAATTTTCTTTTGCTGTCTCGTATTTCAGTTTTTGACTATTTACTCTCGACTTGAACTTCTTCATTTTTAAGCTTGTTTTTTGTTGCCTGCCTTTTTTACTTCCGTACAGTTTTTTACGCTCTCTTTCTTCAGTTCTGTATCTACAAAATTGTGAACAATGTTTTGTTATATACTCTTTTTCAGATGTCTTCAATAAATTTTGCTTATTCAAACAGAATCGGGAACAAAAAATTGGCTGTCACGGAATTCTCTTCAGACAAGGATAGCAAATGTTACACTTGGTCGGTCTTTGGGAAGAAACCAGCCCGCTCTGATGGAGTTAGATTGATTTACTACGCTTGCACTGGATGTCGTTCCCTTAGAGATGGCTGGAAGAAAGACAAGCTGGAATGTGCTAACCGTCCACTGCCAATCATGAAAGCTGATGGAGCTAAGGAACTTGATCGACAAGGAGTCCAGCAATCCTCATTTTTGTCAGCCAAAGAAGCTCAGCGAGGCATCATTTATTTAATTTTATTTCCGTTTTTATCTGTACTATTTCAAGGTAGAAGGACTGAACGTCAGACGCAGCATGCAAGCAGAATTGGCTAGTGGATCAAATGAATCGGTAGCGTCGGTTGCAGTCAGGGTGGAAAGGAAGCTTTTAGTCAATAACGCTGGCAAGTCTAAAAGTATTTACTTTTATTTTTTGTGTACTATTTTCTTACAATTTTTTGCTAGTGTATCAGCAAGAAGCCCGACAAGCAGCAATTGCCAATAAAAATGCTTCTTCTTAAGCCTTGATTCGTGCACAAAAGACAAGATTCCCCAGAATCGATGACTTTGGTGATCTGTTGAATGACGACAATTTTCTCCTCAGATGCACTCAGAGAGGATCTATGCCCGGAAACGTCAACTATGGTGAAAAGTTAGTTCTTTTTGCAGGTAAATTTTTCTCGAAATTTTTCTTCTCATGCTGCTCATGTTTCAGACGAACACATGCTCATCTTCTGCTCTCCGCGCCAATCGTTCTATTTCAAAAGTTCAAAGGAGATTGTCTGTGATGGGAACTATAAGTTGGCATTTATCGCTGAAGACGTCGAGATGGATGAAGATGAGGAAGACAGATTGGCCGTAGCCAAGATTCAAGAAGACATGTGGTGAATTAATATTGTCCACTCGTATATTGTTGTTGTAACTTCGCCCGTTTATGATTGTTATCTCATTGTTGGAACTTTTTATTGTGAGTTGTACATTTGAAAGATCGAATAAACTTAACTCATATTTGATAAGAAATGATGTCTTAAGTAAGTCTTAAATGAAATAGTTGTGAATAGTCAAAAACTGAAATACGAGACAGCAAAAGAAAATTTTGATGAAGTAAAAGTTGGACTAACGGCAGGAGCAAAGAAATCACTTATTACAAGACAAGTCACGAGTCAATAGGGTCACGAATCGATATGGTCACGAACCGATAGTCACGAATCGATATGGTCACGAACCGATAGTCACGAATCGATATGGTCACGAATCGATAGTCACGAATCGATAGTCACGAATCAAAATGGTCACGAACTGATACTTTACCAAAATTCCGAGCGTTCAGCAACCCTATCCCTGATTTAAAAAATAATGTCCAAATTCGCTCATACATAAACCTTTTAATTCTGAGAAAACTATCTCCAACTATGTTTTTTTAGCCTGAAGTAAGCGTTGAAAGTGTGGAACAACCAGGTCCATCCACTTCTTCAAGTATAACAATCCCAGCTCCAGTTCTCGAACCACCTCCAGTCATGTACGCACCACCAGCCGCCACCAAAATGGATGAGGCTACAGCCAGGGCTCGTTTTCTGAACGACTTGCAAGCCAGTTTTTCCAGTCTGACCAACTGGGTCAACAATCCTCGGACCATGAGCCACGAGGTTTATGCCAAGAATGTGGAGAAGGCGTCCATGAAGCGGTTGTCTTTTCGGTTCGAATTGAAGCCAGAGGAGATGGAGGATGGCAGGGTGGTGCAGCGACTGGTCAAGTCTGGCATGGACACTTTTATACTGCCGGTGGAGGAGATTTTTGATGTTATACACAGGTGGGCTTCATACATTTTGGTTAGTCCAACTAAAGTAGTAGGTATGGCCACACAAAGAAGGGGACGAATCTGACAGTTTGATATATTATGAGCCTTTTGTTTGTTTATAGTCATTATATTGATTTTGCCCTCCGTACATTTACTCTATGTCATTGCTATAGTGATTGATAAGAATAATGGGTTCTAGTAAACAATACGTTTCCATTTTTTGACTTGGTCCCCCCTGTTGTTTTTTATTGAAAAACAGCTTGGTCCCCCCTGTGTTTTGAAGGTGATCATGGTTAAGGTGATTATGTTAACCACAATCACCATCATCACTGCAATCACCATAATAACAAACCATAATGGACAGGGGGACCAAGCTGTTTTTCAATAAAAAACAACAGGGGACCAAGGCAAAAAATGGAAACGTATTGTTTACTAGAGCCGGATAATGTTCAGAATATTTATCGCTCAGTAAACCTATAGTTTCGGATTTAGCAAAAGACACTTCGTAAGTTTCATGATTTGGAAATTTTTTATTTCAAACGGCGCATAGAAAAGTTTTGGGGTTTTTCTATTTTTTTGTATTTTTGTACACCCTCACAAGTTTGTTCCCACTTGGAGTCCTACACTTTTTATCTCGATTTTCGAAATGTTTTACTAGTTATGATTCACCAGTATAATCCGAAATGTTCAAATCTAAAATCCTTTCATTTTTCTCGATAAATCGACACCTGATTTTCAAAAAGGGTGCCGAGTTGACTGTAAAGTCAAACCTCAATATAGTCAATAGTCACACTGTTTGGATCCGATAAATTTGGCTACCAGACAATTTCCAATACTTTTTTGTTGAATTCGTGCGAAACAACCGAAGTGACCGAAAAAAATGTTGGAAAATGTCGCGCGGAAAAATTGTAAAAACGATAGGAAAAAGACTATTTTACTTTTTAGCAATCCCCTTTTTAGTTTTCTATTGATAAGCTACCTAGCATTTCTAAAGCTCCATACCTTTCTCTCACAACCTTTTTACTGTTACAGTCGAATCTGCATAAACCGCCACCCTAAAGTCACCCGATTTAGTCAGACACACAACATTTATAGGCAAATGGCACTCCAATAAACCTCCACCTCCAATAAGCGGCCACCAAATCGGCGTTATCAAGGGTGGCGGTTATACAGGTTCAAATGTAGTAGCTTAAGGCTTGTGAAAGACATCAGCCGTTCTATCTGTGGTGGAACTGTTCCTAAGGAAAATAGTTCCTGGGGTGCTGAGAGCTGTTCTTTTAGAGTTCTAGTCTAAAGCGTTAAAAAAGGAATCCCATAAGCCTAAAAATCGACCCTCTAATTTGGAAATATAATCCCAATTCACCATATTTCAGAGCCCATATCTCCAACAATCACGCCAAAAGGAAGACCCTCTACAAACTTCTCTCTAAACGCTATTTCAATGTGTCCGAGAGAACCATCAAAATATACATAAACATCTGCTCAGAGTGCACTCGCCAACCAGTGGACAAACTAGAGCTCTCCTCCGACTCCTCCACCCTTGAGGCATCCAAACTAGCAGGGGTTGAGTGCACTCCAGAGAAGAAGATGCAACAGCAGGAAGTCAACAGTCCTAGCTCTTCTAAACAAGTGGTCAGACTGGACCCTGAATTAGCTAGAAGGGCGGCTATGGCAGCCGCTGATGGTCTAGCCAAGTATATCAACAGTTCACCCAAATTTGCCACAAATCCGCTGCGAATGCCTTCTGAAATGTTTATACAGAGACAACCGGCAACTCGAAGGGAGTCGGCTGCTAGCTTCGAGGGTTTGATGTCTCCGGAGAAAGAGAATATCAACTGGTGGTATATTGGCGTTCTGTTAAAACGTTTCGTCAAAAAAGTCTCACATGAGACTATTTTGACGAAACGCCCCTATGCCATTTTTTTTCTGATTTTTTCTGTTCTTATTAGTTTTGTTGAAAATCTATCTTATGCAATTTAAATGCATCTT
This sequence comes from Ditylenchus dipsaci, assembly GCA_004194705.1. NCBI lineage: Eukaryota > Metazoa > Nematoda > Chromadorea > Rhabditida > Anguinidae > Ditylenchus > Ditylenchus dipsaci. The sequence continues at coordinate 34,991 of SADC01001303.1, forward strand.
CACTGGTTTACTTCATCGCAAGAAATTATCCCAGACCACCCAAACTCCTTAAACTAATACAAAACACGAGAAACTACTTCATTCCACCCCAAATGACACCAAACCATCCCAAACTAGTTAAATCAGCCCAAATCAACCCAAAACATCCCAAAGCACTCCAAACTATTTAAACCATCCATTATTCACCTCAAACCATCCCAAACGGCTGAAACCACCCCAAATCAACCCAAAACATCTAAAAGCACCGTATGCTTCCGAAGCTCGTTAAGCACCCGTGACTAGGAGCCTGGATCGAGGTCTTCTACTCGGGACTGATTGCACCCAGAGGGTTCGAACCAGCAACCTTGGTGATGAGTATATGAACCCTACACCACTCAAACACTCAAAATTATAATAAAAATAAGGTATGCGCCCAGGTGGATTCGAACCAGCGACCAATGCTGGCATTTCGAAATATCCGCTCCGGATCTTGCTACGGCTCCGTCGATACAAACTTCCCGCTCCGGATCTGAATCCATCTCTGAGAATCAAAAGTTTTCGCTCCGGATCTGGCTCCGGCTCGGAGCCGGAGCGGAGCGGTTTGCCAGCACTGCCAGCGACCTTTAAATTCCCTTTTTTATTTTAAAGTCATCCAGGTAAACAATCCACCTAACCAGGTGGTACCTACACCAGGTATTGAAGTTGGGGTGTGCAAAATCGCAATTTTGACTTAACAAGCCCGATTTTCCACAGAATTTTAAGTTAGAAAAATGGGTTATTTTTTACTTTTAAGAAATTTTAATTTTCAGGCATCCAGGTGGACATCCACCTGACCAGGAGGTATCTACCACTGGAATCTATATTAACGACTTGCACTTTACTCGATGTAACCACTCATAGAACTCGAAAAACCCATACGATGTTTCGAACTTTTCATAGGTATCATAAAAATGTTTGCTGAATTAAATTGGCTGTATGAGAAATGTACCACCAAAAGTGAGAATTTGCCGCCTTTTAATTTTTTTGGCCGCCTTTTTTAAATTCATAATAAAAAAATAGAATTTGGCCGCCTTTTTAAAAAATTGGCCGCCTTTTTTTCTTGTCAATTCCTGTTTTTCAAATTTTAGCTCTAATTTGATGGTAACTTTGCTCTTAATGATGGCAAAAATGAAAGCCCAGAATCTGGGCTGCATATTGGTATGAAAAATCGTCAACTTATAGGAAAAAATTAGAAAATGTAATCAAAAACACCTAGATGGTTATTTCAGCCTCTATCTCCTAAATGGTTTTGTGTAATTTTTTGAATTTTACCTTACAAGTTGACACTTTTTTCAAATTAGTGAGTAGCCAAAGTTCTGAGCTTTCGTATTTGCTATTATAGAAAGAGATAGTACCAACTTGTAAAAGCTGTAATTCAAAAAACGTTCAAATTACACAAAAACCATTTAGGAGATAGAGGCCGAAATAGCCCCCTAGGTGTTTTGATTATATTTCTAACTTTTTCCTATAAGTTCACCCTTTTTTATACCAGTACGTAGCCCAGATTCTGCGCTTTCATTTTGCTATCATAAAGAGCAAAATTACCATCAAATTGAAGCTAAAATTGAAAAACAGGAATTGACAAGAAAAAAAGGCGGCCAATTTTTAAAAAAAGGCGGCCAATTTCTATTTTTAATTTGAAATTCAAAAAAGGCGGCCAAAAAAATAAAAAAGGCGGCCAAATTCTCACATTTGGTGGTACATTTCTATTTGAGCCAATTAGATTTAACTTCTTTGATATAACTAAAAATAACAAATTCATGCGAAATTAGTTATAAAGTGGTTTGCAAACAGAAGAATTTGAGAAATCAGCAGTAAATTTTGAGTGGCAAACACAATAAAATAGGGTAAACAAAAAAGTTGAGGGGTCAACAATGTTGAGGGTCAACAATGTTGACCCCGACTATGAACACCCCCATTGTTTTATATAAATTTTCGACGAGTGGTATTTAATTTTGAACTTACTAACTGAATTTCTGATTGGCTGTCTGCTGGTCTATCTACCCAACCCGAGTGTTACTGGTTGTTAGAGATTATTTTTTGACTAATTATGAAGAAAAGTGATGTTTTCTGACAGTAGGGTTTGAACCTGTGACCTCAAAAAACATGCCTTGGTCCCCAAGGCAACTAAAATTCACCTAAAAATGACCTGGTCCTGTGCTTTTTGGCTGATTTCAACTGGCCATAACTTCTTTTCGTAGATGAACCTTTAGCTTTTAGTATTTTCCATTGCAGTAAATCGACTGTTTGCGTCGATTAAAGAAAAAAATATTTTCTAAAGAACTGCCAGAACATGCCTAACATGCCAATTAAGATTGATATTTGAGGCCAATTTTCAAAAATTCTCGGGCAAAAATAAATATTATCTTTTTTGTCGTAGCATAAAAAAGAATAGTTGTCAAAAGCGTCGAATTCGGTCAAAATTTTGACGATTTCGATACTTTTGACAACCATGAAATCCCTATCCAAATACAGATTTGTTAGCAAGGAGTCTACCGTATAGTAATGTCTCGGAATCAAATAGCTAAATTCCAAAATACTCAAACCTATTTTAGGGCCTCAGGCAACACCTCCACCGTCTTCTCTGAGTTCGCCAACCTGCCCAACCAACCAATAAGTCCTGGTACCTTGAAAAAGGCATCATAGTGGAAGATTCTTTCTCCCTGCTTCCACCTAACTTCTTGAGACAACATTTAGCCTTTCCAACCACCCAAATCAGTCCATTCACAAGTCCACTTCACCAAGTCCATCCAAAGCAGAAGGTATTGAAGGAATCACCATCAATCTGGCCGACTACGAGAATTGCACTCTGGACACCAACTTCCTCAACTATTTTGAGAATAGTCGGCTGGAAAACACATTTGATAGAGCCATTGAAGAGGCAATCCCTCTGGATATGGCTATCCATCCCAAGGCTACCCAGTCGATGAGGAGATAGATGTGTGTGGTCTGGATGAACAAGCTGGCTACTCCTTGACCACGTTGACTCCAGTGCCCATGCAAAACCACCATCCCCAAGTGGAGGACCCCAACAATATCTCGCTGTTCTCAACTGTAAACCAAGCTGCTATGAGAACCGCTCCCTGGAGACCACCTCAGATATTCTGACCTGTGCTTTGGCTGAACTGGACGACATAGATGTGGATATGGATGAACAAGAATCGAGCAGTCAACCATTTGTGTGGGCTGAACTGGTTAATGAGCCTAAACCAGCTGAGGAATCTGTGCTTTTCACTGGTGAGGATGCTATCCTGGCTGAGGAAGAATTGGACTTGACTTTGACTCCAACAAAGAATGTGGGTGAAAATGAACAAGAAGAAAGGGTTGATCAAGTGGCTCAGACTGTGGAAGCTGGCAATGAGGATGCACAGGCAAATGAACAGGTAGAATATCTTATCTTACAAAATGAAAATTTGAGATCAACACCCTTTACACCCTAGAAAATTAGAGATTAGGGCTAGATGATTGGTTTGCGAAAAAATTAGTCCTACCTGTTGGTTTTTTGCGATTTTAGAGAATGGGGAATGCAACTCTACACAAATTTCGGCTTGGGCGCAGGGTAGACTAGCGTAATATACAGTTGCGGACAATTGATAGAAAACGATAACAATTTTTTTGAATTGTGTGTTGTTTCGACTGGAAATAAGAGACTCATGCCAAACCTTAGAACACAGTTTTGTAGAGTAATTCAAGCGCTACAAAACTGGTGTATAAAATTTTTCAATGCCCCACTAATTTTTAAAGTTTTCTTACGCCTAAAAATGTAGGCAAATATTTGGCCCGACAATTGATAGAGAACGATTTCTTTTTTTAAGCTAATTAATTTTATTTTTTGTGTATTGTCAACTTTTGATGACTATTTGTAAGCCCTGTTCCTCAGCTACAATTGGTATATCAAACTTTTTTTTGAATTATTATACGAAAAATTATGACCATAGAAATAAAAGTGTCGATTTCTAGTCAAATTCAAATAAAATGTAAGGAAAATGGTTGTTTGACCACATAATTAAGAGCTTTTCTCCAAATTTTAAAATCAAAATTCACGTCCTTATGCATTTTTTGAAAGCTCTATGATTTCTCTACATAATGACATTTTGATCGTTATCGTAAAATCACTCTGCACTGAGATGCGCATAGGTTGAAGTTTAAAACCCTGAAAAACTGCCGTTTTGCCTTATTTTAAGCCATTTTCAGGGTTTTAAACTTCAACCTATAATTTTCGTATAATAATTCAAAAAAAAAGTTTGATATACCAAATTGTAGCTGAGGAACAGGGCTTACAAATAGTCATCAAAAGTTGACAATACACAAAAAAATAAAATTAATTAGCTTAAAAAAAGAAATCGTTCTCTATCAATTGTCGGGCCAAATATTTGCCTACATTTTAGGCGTAAGAAAAACTTTAAAAATTAGTGGGGCATTGAAAAATTTTATACACCAGTTTTGTAGCGCTTGAATTACTCTACAAAACTGTGTTTTAAGGTTTGGCATGAGTCTCTTATTTCCAGTCGAAACAACACACAATTCAAAAAAATTTGTTGTCGTTTTCTATCAATTGTCCGCAACTGTATGACAGGCTCAGACACGTTTTTCTCTTTTATAATTAAGTCCGTCCTGACATATATTGGCTTTTTAACTTTTACAAAGTTGACCCGTATGGGGCCATTGCCCATCGGAACTATGGTCACTGCCACTTAGGTAACCAATCTACTGACTCACTAGCCACTTGCTACAAAAAATTTATAAAAGTGTGTGAATTGAGCCGATTCAGGAAAAGACACATAATAAAGCCTAGATTGTTATTCGATTTTTGTAAATTTCTATAAAATTCACATAGGGTACCAAGGTTATTTTCCCTGTTTTCACGGCGTGGCTAAATTCCGCTCAAGAAGGTTCTGGGAAAGAAATTAATTTTCACGTTTCCGCTAGGCAAAAACGAAATTCTTACACCAGGATCGTTTTAATATGATCGATTTGCACACAAAAGTGCTCCTTGAAATGGGCGGCACTGAATTGATCAACACCGAATTGATCAACAACCAAATTGAATTCGAATCCTGGTGGTAGCATACATGTTATTTTCTCAAATAAAGTAGTAGTCTTTAAGAACCCGAAAGCCTCGGGGTGGGTATGAAAACCACGTGGCCCTTCTCCTAAATGGGTTTCCACGTCCAGACACAAATTTTTGGATTTAGCTGTGAGTGATTTAAATCACTGTGCATCATCCAGAATCATGTCCTGAACACGGTTTGATTATACCGAAACAGCGGTTTGACTTACAGGGATTCCAGTTCTGACCAGGTGGTAGTACCGATAAAGCGGTACTCAGGTGGTAGTACCAAGGCACTGCCCAGCTATCGTACTCAGTTTGATGATACTCAGATAGGTATTGGTACTTGCATAGTGGTAGGTGGTATATTTCTAGGTAGTAGTAACTAAATGGTAGCACTCATTTGGAAGTACCCAGGTTGCATATAAGACCATTTTTGTAGTGCATCTGACCATGTTGGTAGCTGGGTCATTTGGATGAAACCAAGTGGTCGACCACTCGGATAAAAATTGTTTTTTTTCACTTTATAGGGTTCCAAAACCAGTTTTCTGGACTAATTCGGGCATGCTGAAGATGGTTTGATAGAGGTAAAATGCCGTTTATACAGTATTTTTTAAGTTTTGGTAAAATCGAGTTTTGGCAAAATAAATTATCTCCGAATACTCAAAAAATACCCTACAAAACCTTATTTTACTATTATCAAACCATCTTCAGCATGTTTGAGTTAGTCCAAAAAACAGGTTTTGTAACATGAAAAACGTGAAAAAAAATTTGATCCAAGTGGACGACCACTTGGATTTGTTGGTACATGGAACATCCATCAAAACTGCATTTCCAGGTAGTGGTACCTAAATGGTAGTATTCAGTTGGTCGTACTCAGGTGGTCGCATGTCACACCATTTTTTGAAGCCCACCATTAATGTTGTACCATCTTGGTGCCAGCATCTCAGTTCTTCCACCCGGTACCGCTACTAAGGTATTGCCACCTGAGTACCGATACCACGGTTTCTATTTAAAGCATGGTGGAATATCAGAGAAATACGATAAATACCCCGGCATTGGGGTTTTGGCAACTGAAGTCGTTATTTTAGTACTATCAAACTGTGTTCAGGACACAATTCCGATTATGATACAATAGTTTTCATTTACTTTTGACTAAATCTAAAATTCTGTGTTCTGGATGTAGATACCTGTTTACGGAAAGTGCTAGGTGGTTTTCCTAACCACCCTGAGGCTTACTGGTCTACTTATGACTTATTTATTAAGAAAATAAAATATCTGCTGCCACCAGGATTCGAACCTGTAACCTTAATAATAATGTGTTGATCAATTCGCTTAACGCCCCTTGAAAGGCTGTACCCCGAAATTTAAGCGGCATTTTGCTAAGTGGTCGATTTGCTAAGCGGTCGTTTTGCCAAGAATTTTTTTGCTAAGCGACAAATTGCTAAGAATTTTTTTGTTAAGGCGCCCATTTGCTAAGTATATATTTGCTAAGGCATTCTTTTCTTAAATCCCGATTTGTTAAGAACTTTTCTGCCTTTTTGTACTTTTCCTTTTTCTCAATGTTCTGGTAGGGGATTAGAGATTTTTCCGACGGTCATTTTTCGGCCAATTTTTTTTGTTTTTTACTGATTTGAATATGGGATCTAGGTAAATTGATATTTTCAGATTGTGTCCAAACTACCACAAACCATTCTAAACCACCTCAAGTACCCTAAAACCACCCTAAATACCCAAACCAAACCCAAACCTGAAAGATTAACATTTCTTAAGAATAAAAAATAAGCCATTTTTTCTAACTTAAAATTGTGTGGGGAATTGGGTTTGTCAAGCCCAAAGTTGCGATTTTACACACCCCAAACCCACCTACCTGGTGTAGGTATCACCTGACCAGGTGGATGCCCACCTGGATGTCTTAAAAATAAAAAAGTTCATTTAAATAAAAAAAATCTATTTTTCCAACCAAAAAAATTTGTGAATAATTGGACTTGATGAGACCAAAAGTACGATTTCACCTACCCGATCCCAAATCTAGGGTTGAGTACCACCTGGACAGGTTGTTATCCAGGCAACTCAAGAGTAGGGGTATATTCACCCAAATGACCTGAAAGGTTAGTCTTTAACGTTAGTCGTTAGTCTTAACGTTAGTCTTTTATATCTGAAATTACGGTAAAAATAAAGTGTGCACCCAGGTGGATGCGAACCAGCATCCTCGGCGGTGGCTATCCAAGTGGTCGTCCACTTGGATCAAAATTTTTTTTTACGTTTTCGGTTTCCAAATCATTTTTTCTGCACTAATTCGAGCACCCTGAAAATGGTTTGACAGTGGTAAAATCACGTTTTATCAAGAAATTTTTGAGTTATCGTGAATTCTTGATTTTGATAAATCAATCGTTAGCAATAACTCTAAATTTCTCGATAAAACGTGATTTCACCACTGTCAAACCATCTTCAGCATGCTCGAATTAGTGCAGAAAAATTGTTTTGGAAACCGAAAACGTAAAAAAAAATTTGATCCAAGTGGACGACCACTTGGATAGCCACCGCCGAGGATGCTGGTTCGCATCCACCTGGTGCATACCTTTTTTATCGTAATTTTGAGTGTTACTTGGCGAAGAGGTCCATATACTCATCACCAAAGTTACTGGTTCGAATCCCTCTGGGTGCAATCAGTCCAGAGTAGGAGACCCCGATTCAATTAAAACCGTTTTTAGAACATGATTTTGGATTGAATCGTTTGGGTTTTAAGGTCTGTACCCCGAAATTAAGCCGAACTGAAAAAGATGTAGCTTAACAAACAAGATCTTTATCAAAACAACTACTTAGCGAAAAAATTCTTAGCAAAACGACCATTTAGCAAATTGGCGCTTAAATTGTGAATTCTTGGAGGTAGGATGAAATGGCTAAATTGGCCATTTTCGCCGCGGCTAAAATGGCTAATTAGCCATTACAGCCGCGGCTAAAATGGCTAATTTTGCCATTTTGACCGCGGTTTAAATGGCTAATTTTGCCATTTTGACCGCGGCTAAAATGGCTAATTTAGCCATTTTGACCGCGGTTTAAATGGCTAATTTTACCTTTTAATTCATAGATCTTCCAATCAATTTTTATTTTGACCTACAAGGTGTTGATTTTGATTCACACGTAAATCAAAATTTTTAGACCTATCCGCATATTATTCTCATTTACACTTCTGTATAGGGTTTACCCTTCTTCCTTTACCCTTTTGTACCCTTCTGTATACAATATAGATAAATCATCACCTCTTTTATTCCACATACACAACAACAACAAAAAGATAGCAGCTGGCGACGAAACAGCTAATTCTGATCATTCATATTTGAATCTTCATCCTCCGGAAATTCTTCATTAGGCGGCGCATCAATGTCATCCAGATTAAGGCCCATCATATTAAGTTCATCAACTTCCACTTGTTCTTCGTCCGGCTGAAATGGCTCAATTGGTGCAAGGAGATGGCGACGGCGAAAATTCTCGTAGACGTCCTGGAGGAACCTGATGTACTTGCTGTTATCCGGTGTCATGCTTGGATCCAGCGTCGCTTTCATAACTACCCAGTCACTGAGCAAATTCCGGACATTTGATTCTTCCACCTGTTGTCGCAACGTCTTGCGTACCCATTTCTCGGCCGGACAGTCTTCATGTCTGAACGAACATCAAGCTAGTGACTGAAGCGTAAAACCAAAAAAGTAATTTACCGCTCGATATCATACTCCATCGTTTGCACTCGTGATTTCATCCATTCAATTACTTTCGACCTCAGTGGTTTCTGGAGCCCTCCAAAATGTTGGTTGTATCGGGCATTTGAACCTAGTAGAAAAAGAAGCAATATATTTAATAACTTCTAAGTCTTACCTTCAGCGTCATTATTCGTGATTGGCAGGTGATTTGTTAAAAGCGAGTCAAACGAATTCCATATCTTGATTTTATAACGAGCTTCTCTGAATGATCCACCGGGAATAAGGCTGCTTTGGTACAGAAACGTTTTACGGAAGTATTCGAGGAAGGCTGAACGATTAATTTCACATAATTACCAAAAATCTAAAGCACATACCATTGATCTTCTCTATTTCTTCTTCAGTAGTTTCGTAACGATCGGTTAAATCTCTGAATCTGTGAAGCAGGGCCTGATACCCTCGAAGAACATCCACCACCGGCAAGAAAGAAAGCATACTGAAGAGGTGGAACCACTCCTGAAAACGTGATGATAGACAAGATAAAATGATTATCAGTAAAATGAAACCTTCAGATCAAACGGGACGATATCATACTCGCCACAAAATATTTGAAATCCATACCGATACCTCCCTGTAACTATGCCTTCCGCCCATAGTCGCAGTTCTGCTTCTTAAAAACGCCATTGCTACCACCCCGTTTCTGCGACTCGTCGATTCCTTCAATCGCAACTTCCCGGATGTATAGAGGCATTTTTGCTGGCTAACGTTCTCTTCACCGCTTTCTGAATTGCTAGCAATTCCATGTTTGACTGCCTGAAGAGTGCAAGAATTTAATCGTTCTGTCTTACAGGAATCACGGAAAATGCAGAATGAGATGATTGAAATGTATTTAAACGATGATAATCTACACAAAAAATAGCAATATGAACGCTGCTGGAAAGTGGTCAAAATGGCAAAATTAGCCATTTAGCCGCGGTCAAAATGGCAAAATTAGCCATTTTAGCCGCGGTCAAAATGGCAAAATTTGCCATTTTAGCCGCAGTCAAAATGGCCAAATTAGCCATTTGGCTTGAGTTCAGAATCCCCCCCCACGGACTGATCAGGTGGAGGAGATAACTTCATATTCGTGTTTCTCTACCCCGATTTCATGAGAAAGCCGGCTGTTTTTTGGTTCTGAGAAAAAAAAATTTTTTCGAACCACAGGGGGGTATCATGGTTTTTTAGTCAAAATTTGAAAAATTTAAATTGGCGCCTTTGAATTTAAAAGGGAATAAGGGCTGTATAGGGAGGGGAAGGAATAAAAGGGGCCACTAATCACACAGGGCCCACTAACAAGAAGATGTTGAACATAGTTTGAATACTGGGGCTACCGCATAAATAAACTCTGGTATGCATGCTTTTCATGCATCCAGAGTCACTTTCGAGTGATTTGTGTCTAAGGTATGTGGGTGTGCGCATCTCAACTCCAAGCCCCCAAGCCCCCTGCGCCCCCGAAGGGGCGCAGGGGCTTGAGAGTTAGAGATACGCGCACACACTTACCTTAGACATGATTCGAGAAGTACTCTTGACCATAAAATGCATATAGAGTCTTTTTTTGCCACGGCTCAGTTGAAAACATGGTGAGGCAGTCGAAGAATATAGATAATCAAATTTATAATGTTCTGCCATAAAAGTGGCCCCTTTTATTCCCTTCCCCTCCCTATACAGCCTTAATCCCTTTTAAATTCAAAAGGCGCCAATTTAAATTTTTCAAATTTTGACTAAAAAACCATGATACCCCCCTGTGGTTCGAAAAAAATTTTTTTTCTCAGAACCAAAAAAACAGCCGGCTTTCTCATGAAATCGGGGTCGAGAAACACGAATATGAAGTTATCTTCTCCACCTGATCAGTCCCCGTGGGGGGGGGGGGGGGGGGGGATTCTGAACTGCAACCGCCATTTTTTCCAGCCATTTTAGCCGCGGCGAAAATGGCCAATTTAGCCATTTCATCCCACCTCCGAATTCTTAGCAAATTCGCGCTTAAATTTTTTTCTTAGCAAAACGACCGCTTAGCAAATCGACCACTTAGCAAGTCGCCGCTTAAATTTCGGGGTACAGCCCCTTGAAATGTTTAATTTTTTGAAATGTATTTTTGCTTTAAAAGAATTTAAATTTAAAAAAAATTCATTCAAATCGACCATACTGAACACGGATCCGGTGTCAGAATTTTGGTTTTGCTTAGAGAAGGTGTCAAAATGAATTTCTTTCCACCAAATTTTCCGCACGCCATTTTCACACAGGAATCAAACAGAAAAAATTTCCTGTAAGTCATTTGTGTTCATTCTCCTGTTTCCTGTCACATCTTAAACACACAAAGAAATTACTTAAGAAAGTGGTTAGATGTTCGATGTAACATTTATCACTTTGATGGTTGTTAAGCAAAACTATTCTAGGCTGATGCTACCGCTGTTGAAAACATTAGGCCAGAAGAAGATGCAGCAGAGCTGAGCGACATTGATGTGGACACTATTTTGGCAGAAAACATAGCAGATTCAGAAGATATCGATGCCATTGCTGAGAGCTTTTTGGATGGTGATATTTGTGATATCAATTTCACCCAAGAAAGCCTTAATCTAGTCCTGGAGACAACAGACGTTCAGGTTACCAATTAAAAATTTTAAGACTATTTGTAATTTTAACAATTTCAGACAGATGCAAACGACCGCCAAACGAGTTTCACAGAAAATGTGGAGTGCAGTGCGGCTGTTGTTACTGAAGGCAACGAAGAAAATGAAAGAGCTGTGTTGGCTGAACCAAATGATGAAGTAAGTTATTACATTTGTACACCATATGGCCAGCCTGAAAAGTCTTAGACCTGGGTCAAAAATTCAAAAACCATGGCAGATTCACCAATTTTTAAGGATAAGTTTTATTTATTAACTTTAGACTGAGATATTTTGTCAATAATTTTTTTATAACTGCCAAATATTGGCCTAACATATACCTTTGCAATTTTAGCAATTATTCCGGGGTTCTTATATGTACTTTTAAAAGATTTGTACTGCACCCTAAATCTAGCACCCTAGATCTTTAGAAATTTTGAGATTTTACGTCAAAATCTTTATTTTGGGTGTTCAAATCTCAACAAGCACTGAATAAAATGGCACTTTTTGACTAAAATGACCAAATTGTACTTTATTTGGCAAGATGTACTTTATTTAAAAATTTGAGGTGGCAGCCCTGAATTATTCTGATCCTATGGTATTTCTATAAAAATTCCAAAAAATCACAGAAAATTGTCATTTTTTCGAACAAAATTTTTTGGACTACCCCCAACTATACTAGCTACAAGGATGGCCTAAGAACACTTTTCCGGTTTTTTCGCGACGAATTGGCGGACTATGCCGATTAAGTTTATCAAAAATAGATCCGGGTCTGCTAGACTGTTAAATTCAGCCCTGATTTTTGCAAAAATTAACTTAAACTAATTCTCAGGCAAATGCAACCCCTGTTTCAATCCCTACTGATGCCACTGAGCCTGGACCTTCGACCTCCACAATTGCTGGTGTGCAAGAGCAGGGTGATGATAATGGAGACAAACCAGTGGAGTCTATAAGCCCTGCAGGGTAAGGAACTCTAGATTTTGTTATTTTTTATAAATTTTTTGTAATATTTAAGAATGACACTCTCAATTCGGTAGATCTGTTCTGGATGAATTTGTTAGACCCTTCAAAGCCTACTCCACCTGTGTCTGTTACAAGGAGGGTGAGTTTACAAAAAATATATTTAAAACAGGCAGCAAACCCAACCTTTTAGAAGCAAATACGAAGACCCAGACGAACGATGTCTTGTGTCAGAAAAGTTCTTTCCAGAAAGGTCAGAAAATTTGAGAAAACCTCCTAATTTATCATAGAGCTCAAACCCCGACACGAAAAAGCTCAAATAGAATTGCGCCTTCTTGAAAAAATTCATACCGAAAATTCAAGGCAAAATGTAATTAATTTTTTTGGTGCAAAAAGAATCTTTTTTGGTGCAAATTCTCTTTTTTGCGCAGATTTTGGTTTGCAGTTTTCTGTTTAATTTTTTGTTAAAGTGAAAGCACCATTTGGTAGCCCTGCGATTCTAGTTTTGATAAAGTATTATTTATTGCAAGATCACTTTAAAAAGTATTACAAAAGGTAAAACTATGAACCAAATCGTTTTCCCTGAATTGCTTTATACTTCTACCTTTTTGTGCTATATTTTACAAAGATGTTGCAGTAAATTATATCTCGTTAGAAACTAGAATCGCAGGGCTTCTTGACGGTGTTATCATTTTTGAAAGAAGGTTAAAATTTAAATAGAAAAACGCAAAACCAAAATTTGCGCCGAAAAAAAGTAAATTTGCACCAAAAAATATCCTTTTTGCACCAAAAAAATGAATATATAAAGCAAAATGGCAATATAAAATTGTGGTAATTTGAGAGAGAAACTCAGAATTTTTCCTAATTTTTTTCTTTATAAATTGAAAAAAACCTGGGGTGCATTTTAGTTACAGTATATAAAAATAGTAGAACGTAATAGGAATAAGTATAGATAGCTCAGTTTCTAGAGCACCGAAAATTGATTATGGTAATTATAGTTCGACTACCACTTGCATATTCATTTCTTCAAACATAAATTTTGATTTTAAATTTTCCGTATTTTCGGTTGTCCCCGCCAATTCAAAAACTCGAAATTGCCATTTTCATCAACGGCGATGGTCCTTTAACAATATAACTTGAGCAATTCAGATGTCTTTGCCCTCCCCATCAATTACCAGAAAAAATTACATGAGAAAGCCCTCCGAAGAGCCTGAAGAAGGTGCCCTAAGCACGCCTGACCAAAGACATCCATTTAAAAAATGCCAAGAAGAATTGAAACTTGGGAAGTCTGATCAAAAACACTTAGCTGACAAAACACAAGAACAAATTGAGATTGCCTTCCCAGACCCCGTACAATCATCCGAAGAAGCCAACAAAGAAGAACATTTTGCCAGCCTCGAGCAGATACTGTCGTCTTCCCCACTTTCAGACCAAACTTACAAAGAAACTCCTGGTTCATCTGTAAGTATATACAGCTTTGGCAATATGAGCTGCCCAAACTTCTTTGTCCTAATTGATTCTATCTACCCACCAAAATATAGCCAGGAAAAAGGTTGTTGTTGGAATAATTTAGTTACAATCTTTGACTATAGCACAGTATATCAAGCAAAAGAGCAAAAAGTGGTTTATTCCCATATGTCGATGAAGTTAGAAGAAAAGATGTTGTTATTTTCCTTATTCTATCTCCTTCTTCCTTTTTTCCCTTCTAGCGAGTTGTTATAGCAAAAGCCAATCGATCGGAGTTGTACTGTGCAGTTTCAACTCCTGTCCAAAAATTTTGCGACAAAAAGACTTGAGCTTATCTTGTGTTATACAGTCAACTAAATTTTTAATACCCAGAAAAATTTTCGGGCAATACTTTTATTGTCCAAAAATTTTTTTTGCTCCAAAAACTTTTTTCTGTTTTAAATATACTTTTGTGTTCCAAAATTACTTTTTTCCCCCAAATATTTTTTGGCGCAAATTGGGGACGGAAAAAAGTATTGCCTATTTTTTGGATTTTAGATCATTTGGGTTTTTTCAATAATTTTAGGCCTAATTACTGATTTCATGAAAAAAGCTCGGTTAAAAAACTCGATTATAATACTTTCTTAAAATTTTGGCCAAGGTTAAGAACAAGCACCCCACTCGAGTAAAGAACAAGCACCCAAAAATCAGCTTGGTCCCCTTGTTGATTTTATAAATTAAAAAAAAAACAAAAGGGGGACCAAGCTGTTTTTTGGGGTGCTTGTTCTTTACTCGAGTGGGGTGCTTGTTCGTTACCTGTGCCAAATTTTTGCTAATTTTTGTTGACGGCGTTAATTCAAAAGAAAATAACATGCTTAATTTTTCAGAATAGTGGGGACCAGACAATGTATTCGCTTCGTTCTTCCACTGGATCTTCTCTGCAATCAATTGGATCTTCAAGAAGGTCCAGTGTCAGAATTCAACAGCAACGCAAAAGCACTGAGAGTACCAGCAGTAATACAGGCAGTGTCACACGATCCAAGAGCATTGGGATTGAGCAGTCCAGTGGAGCATGTCGAACACCTAGCCATGACGTCAAGGGCGAGATCAGTTCTACTCCAAGAAGGTCTACCCGAGTGGTCACTGTATGCCCTTCACCCAGCAGCTCTGAAAGACGAAGGAGTGTGAGACTAAGAAGCTTGGCAAACTCGAGCGCCGACAAGTTCTTGACAAGCCCCAGGTCTGATGTATCCAGCAAATCAGAAAGTAGGGATGAGCGCGAATCGTCCACATCATCTGCTAATATGGTGAGTTTTTTTCTCTAAGAGAGCTTTCTTGTCAGCTTTGAAAGTCTCGTATGGCGATTGAAGCTAAGATATTGACTGTTTAAAAACTTCAGTACAACCTCTTTTATGTCAAAAAGGAGCCATTTGGTCTATAGCCCGACTAGATTCACCCCCTCCCCACCCATGATACACTTATGGATACGGTCGAAATCATTCATTACAATTTTTTTTGTCAAAAATCCTGGTGGTAGGGGTGGGCATGTTGTCTATAGCCCGGGTAGACTTTCCCCCTCCCTGGATAAGCTTATGGATACAGTTAACACTGTATTTTAGGTCACCGTGGGGACCGGTTATAAGGTGTTTATATAGAACTGAACGTTATGAGGGGTGCTCGTTCAGGGTACTGCAAAAGGTCCTAAAGCCTTTAAAATAGGACTATTTTAGGACTAAAAAGTCCTGAAATAGTCCTATTCTTTTCAAAAATAGGACTAGTCCTAAATTCAAAAATAGTCCTAAAATAGGACTATTTCAAAAAATAGTCCTAAAATAGGACTATTTTCAAAATAACGGGTGGTCAAAAAGTTCCCGATGGATTTTCAAAGCTTCATTTTTTATCATTTTCTTATCATATCTCTGATCTGTTGATACCATTTTGTAGCCCTGAAACTCCTCTTTCATTTGATATATCATTCTACTAATACAGTTTAACAAATATGGCTGACCTACGCGCTGGAATAGTTAGACTGCATCAGCAAGGTTACAAGGTGATGGAAATAAGTCGCATGCTCAACTGTGCCCAATCAACTGTCTCGGATGCCATCAAGCGATTTACGGAGACAGGCAGCAATTAATACAGACCAAGAAGCGGGCGCCCATCAACTGCTTTGACGGAGGAAAACATCCAACTGATAGCCGACAGGATTTGCTACTGCAACGACCATGAAGAAGGCCACATCCACTCCCAATC
This sequence comes from Ditylenchus dipsaci, assembly GCA_004194705.1. Lineage (NCBI taxonomy): Eukaryota > Metazoa > Nematoda > Chromadorea > Rhabditida > Anguinidae > Ditylenchus > Ditylenchus dipsaci. The sequence goes on from SADC01001303.1 coordinate 51,055, forward strand.
AGACTCCAACTCCCCCGACTTGAATGTGATGGACTACTTTGAATGGCCGTACTTGCAGTCCAAAGCATGCTCCAAGCCACACAAGTCAATTGCTCCATTTTTTACAGTTTTCTCTAGGCAAACCTTTTTTCGGGGAGAAATTTGGATTGGTGCAATTCAAATTGGTCCAATTGAGATTAGAAAAATTCAAATTGTTGCAAATTGTCTGTAAAAAATGAAAATTGAGATGAAAATTTTTATTTCCCAATTTTCATCCTGTATAATCTGTTTTCAGCTCTCAAAAATGTCAAAAGCTTTTGTTGGCAAGCCCGCGTCTGTGGATGCTGTGGTTGGAAAAGACTTCAAGCGTCTATCGTTAGTTGATTTCCAAGGTAAGTATGTCGTGCTCTGTTCTACCTGCTGGAATTGTAAGTCTTTTCATTACTATTTCATGCCTTGTTTCTGTTTTCAAATTGTAGCACTTTTGTCTGGCCTACGGAGATTGTTAGCTCTTCAGTTCATTACGATGATTTCGTCGCCCTCAACTCTGTGGTTCTCGCTGATTCGACTTATTCAAAGTTCTGCCATCTGGAGCGAAGCAACAAGTTTAGTAAGAATTATGGTCTCGGTGAAGTGAAGATCCTGCTGATCGCTCATACGAACCCAAGCTGTGCACAGATTATGGAGTGCCCAAGGAAGACGAGGGAGTCAATTATCGGTGAGCTTGTTTTAGTTTCTCCTAATAACCAGTGCTCTATTTTATGCTCTATTTTCAGTGGCCTCTTCATTGTCGACCCTGAGGAATTCGTGCGCCAGATTTTTCAATTTTAATTCTCAGTGCAGGAAGAGCTTCGTCTGATTCAGGTAAATTTTGTACTATTGATGATACCTGAATTTTTTTTCAAGCAATATTCTTCTTTGTCTAGGATTTCGAAACCGCCGAGGAGCATGAAGAAGTCTGTCCAGTCAATTAGATGCGAGGAGGAGACACGATTAAACTGAAAAACATCCAGAAGTGCTTCGGCAAGCATTCTTGATTGATTACCGTATAACCTCTATAAACGGGCATGCCCGTTTAATTTTCAACCCTAAAAAATCGAAAAAAAAAATAGTTTGATTTTGAGGTTTTTGGGTACTCAAAAAAATCTAAAAAGCGGAATCAACTAAGAGTGTGTCTTCACTGTTCTTGAGTCTTTTTGAAATAAACAAGGTATCGACTAGCTTTTTACCAAATTATTCTTGTGTTGTTGACATCGAACCTGGAATTATACTTGCGTGAGCAAGCAAATAGCGTTCGGAAAGAGGTCATTATACGTTGTAAACGTCTTTATGGTGACCACCCGCTGAAGTTTAGGTGGTTTTTATATGTTTGGAAATTTTTGGGTGGTTTTCAGTGGGTTTGAGCTATTCTAAGTGGTTATGAGTGGAAGAAAGCCGGAAAACTCAAACAGCTTAGTAAAGTTAAAGGGAGACTTTCATATATGCATCGCCATAAGTCACAGGTTCGACCCATGAAAAGTTTTGAAATTGTAAATGGAAAATGGCCTTACAGTCAAACCTCTATATAGTGACACTCCAATACAGTGACACACTTCCAATATAGTGACACCCTAAGATCAGTCAGTCTAATTTTGGCTTAAATAAAATGACTAAATTGACACTCCAATATAGTGCCACTCCAGTATAGTGACACCTGAAAGCCGGTCCCAAGGGGTGTCACTATATCGAGGTTTGACTGTAACTCTAAGCTGTTACTCTAATCCTAGTCGAAAAATGAGGGGGTGAGAGATGATTAGAGGGTGGGAGAGGAGGTCCGCTCTCCATAGCGTCCGGCTGTGAATAGTTCAATACTATGACTCTCTCCATTGCGTCCGCTCTTCATTGCATCCAGCTCTCCATTGCGTCCGGGTCGGGCCGGCCCAGCCCGGACGCAATGGAGAGCGTCGACTGTATATCCAACAAAATCATCAGCATTGGGTTTCACAGCATCTGGAGATTTGAATGTCGAAAATACCTGAAGATGAGTGAATTTGGAATCAGATTAAATAACTTTCGCTAGGTAGCCTCTTGAAGTTGACGTGCTCCGGCAGTTACGTTACATAGGCCTAGCCATACTGGTGCCGAATCACGAAGGCACATAGAGAGTGACACTTTGAACACATACAGCCTGACAAATTCCATAATTGACCCAAAGACAAAAATTGGGAGTTGATGTTACGTGCATTGACGACTTTCTCAAGCCGTATGAAGTTTACATGCGAGTTGTGTCAAAATTAAAAATTTATCTGACCATCGAACCCAAAATCACAAATAGAAGAGACTCTAAGAGACTGTCTAATAGTTAAAGGGACAATGACTCAGCCAAAAAAATAAGCCTATCAAAATTCTCAATTGAGTCTGTGATATTTACGCGAAAACAAGAAAATAGATCATCAGTAATGTATAACCAAATAAGCTGCAAAAAACGTTAATCGACTGCAAAAAACGTTAATCAACTGCAAAAAACGTATATCAGCTGCAAAAAAACGTAAATCAGTTGCGAAAAAACGTTATTCAGCTGCAGAAAAAAGGTTAGCCCAGAAAAAAGTGTAAAAAATGTACAAAAAATTAATAAAAGATACAATAAAAATGCAAAATTCGAATGCAAAATTAGAATTCTTCTCAGAAAAAATAGTCCTAAAGTAGGACTATTTTCAAAATAGTCCTATTTTAGGACTATTTTGAAATAGTCCTATTTTAGGACCTTTTAAAATAGTCCTATTTTAGGACTATTTTAGGACCACATAGTCCTAAAAATAGTCCTATTTAGGACCTTTTGCAGTTCCCTGTGCTCGTTGCATACAGTTCTGACTGGGAATAAGCACTCATAAAAAGCACCAAAATTTTCAAAAAAGGCACCACCGGCTATCATTGAAGCCGTTTTCTGTAATTTCATTCATTGCAGCAATACCGATATTTCAGACAGTATTTCTGCTAGATGGAGTCAAGGACAATGCCGTCATGCGACCACCACCAGTCTACCGTCTCCCAAAGCTGAAAAAGTGTTGGGTATACTGTGAACGCTTCAACGATGACGAACGTTTCATCTGCAAATACCAACAACAACAGCTGAAACAGCCGGACGAGATCGCCAATCTGTGTTTTGCTCGTCGCAGAAATGGCCTTCCTCCAGCTGTGGGATCTCGGAAGTCAGAACGGCTCAACTCCAGCAATGATTCAGTGTCTGGCATACCGCCTCCAGTCATCATTCGCAAAACTAGCAATGTAGGCTTCAGTCCACTTATCCTACAAAAACTGAATTAAAACTTTTTTGTAGGCCATTTCCCCAACTAGTAATGGACCATCAGCAATTAGCAGCCACATCCAGTTGCGCACCTCCACACACTGCCTGTTGTGTGACCAGGAGTGCAAGGGCACCCAGAGCTATCGCTACCACAAGCTGACTAAGCACCAGGAATTTATTGGAGAAACCATCTCGGTCAATCGCTATCTGAAGAGAATGACCCCCAAGGAGTTGCGTCAACTGCTTTACACGTAAGATATTTTCCTTTAAAATTTAAAGTGTGAAATTATCTGTTTTGACAACTATGAAGCAGTCCCCATAGTAACTTACCTGATTTTCGACTCAATTAAAGAATGGTGCCCCCCCCCAGTTGAGTTTGAAAAGAAAATCAACGGAGAGGACCAAGGCACATTTGTAGGGTGAAGGTGGGAGATGGAAGTAGGTGGGTTATTCTTTATGTGAACCCTGACTTTCACATGTTTTCAGACCAAAATTTATAATTTAACTTGTAGACATCTTGTATTTTAAAAAAAATCTGGAAACATCTTGAGAACAAAAATTACTGAAGTTCACATAATTTTTTTTAGAAATCAGCAAAAGTGTTCAAAAGTATGATAAAAAGCACCGTTCTTGATTCTTTTTGGAATTTTTGAAAATTATTCTTAGCTTTTCATAGTTAAATTGAAGCCGAAACGCCTGAGCTTAGAATAACTAAAAGCCCCAATGTTTTTTAACGAAATCGCAAAAACAAGGCTTTCACATGACTGATCGTAAAAAGAAATATAATAATTAGACAAAATATAAACGTACCGTATTTCCTCCAATAGACCGCCGGTGGGTTTAATTTTCAAATCCCATCCACCACCAAGCCCCTCCTCTAAGGTCGGAATATTTTAAGTTAATTTCGAGATTTTTTTGATGCTCGACCAAATCGGTATTAAAAAGGATGTCGCATTACCGGAATTTCGTTTTAGGTGTCAGAATTTAAGGGCTTTTAAAAACGACCGCTAAAATTGGAATCCTTAAGATAGTTGACACCAGACTGTCAAAACATCATTTTCAAAAGCCTTCGAAAATTGGGGTAAAAAAGTGTCGGACCCTAGGCGGAAACGAACTCGAGGGGGTGTCGGGTTATCGGCACTTAAACTGTAATTGTCCAAAAGAATTACGATTTTCCTGCAGTTGTTTGTCAAAAAATAAACTCGCAATTGTTTAAGGTGTGAAATCTGTCCATCGCAGCACAAAACCATCGATGACTGGGTGCACCATAAAGAGATCACCCACCCTCAATTGCTGTTGGAGCCAAATCCGAATAGAAATGAAATCGGAGGAGTGGAAGAGTCAGCCAGACAAATAATTGAACGCATTCTGAGCACTGAGCCGTTAGCGAGTGGCAAGCGCTTAAACAACAGCACCTTCTCGATTCAATCCTCTTCACCAGAATTTAGTGGAGAGAACACAGGTAGCGTGTTAAGAACGTCTAGAGTGACCATCAGTAGCAGCGAGTTCTCGAGTCCTGAGTCTGGAGATAAGCATCTGGATCTTGCTCTCCAGAAAGGTGTACTACAAATGAAGAAGATCAGGATGGCAATCAAATGTATCAATGGCAACCTATAGAAAACGTCGGACATACAGGTTGTGGTTTCTGAATAAAATTATAGAAAGAAGCAAAAGGCTCAGAAATTTGTAAAAAGTGAAAACAAGTTTATTTTTCCATGGCATGTTTTGGTGTATGGGCGTACGCATACAAGTGAAAAGTTTGGCATAGGGGCGTTTGAGTTATGGCGTGCAAAAGGGCACAAAGTAACTCAAACGACTTATTATGGACGTTTGAGTTACTTTGTGCCCTTTTGCACAAAGTAACTGAAACGTCTTAAAATTTATATTTGCGATATTTGTTTGTTTTCGATTTCTTTTTCTCTTTCGTTACTCTTTGCAAATGTCTATGTCTTCTCCAGACGTCTTCTTCCTCGACCGATGGAAATACTGCTGGTCCTGAACCAATCAAACCTATTTCTATGTACTGTTCGGGAATTTTCTGTGCAAAGTTTCGCAAACTTTTCAGTTCTGATATATTCGCAAACATCTATATGCCAAAAGGTCTCATCCCTGATGAGCAGTGCAGACTGCACTAATTTCACCTGTCAAAATAATGTTTGCACTGATCGCCGTGAATTCTACCAAGTTTTTTAGTTGTTGAAGTTTTGCGCATCAAGCTCCCGAAGATCAATAAAGAGGTGTGTTTCTCTTGCGTTTTCTTGCCATCGAACTAATTGCAACTGTTTTCAGGTGGTTCATCGTACTGCAACTGCAGCAAGCCTGGACACATGTCTTGCGAATGCCCTCAGCCTCGAAATGGTGGTGGCGGAGGTCGTCGTCGCTACAAGTGCCAGGAAACCGTCCATATGAGTCGTGAATGCTCTCATTGTCAGCGCTAATCAAGAGAATCTTGCTCGTTATTGTTAAACCACTGTTCTCATGTTTGCATTGTCTCGTTGTTTGGCATTTGCGCTGATGAAATAAAACCATCCTGTCTTAATGTAATCCTGGCCAGTTTCAGGTAACGGGTATATTTTTAAGTACCTGCCAAAGGTTGGCCACTTCGCAGCCAGCACACTCTTCATCACAAATGATAGAAAAAAAAGTCTGCGTGCCCTCCTAAGTGAATAAGAGCCGGTATTCCGAAAATGGTAGTATTAAGGTTGTGAACAAACGGCCATAAAATTTGAAAAAGTGTACCAGGTTATAATTGTACCTACTCATACTTTGTACGACTTGTACCGAATTATAGTAACCCTTTTCAAAATAGATAAGTTACAGAATAATGATTTTTGACAACCAAAAAAATTATTCAATGGATATACAACAACAATTGGAACAATGATGACGATTTTTGGTAAATAGGAGAGCTGGTTCACAAGATCCAGAAAGGCTGCGTACCGAGAGAGGAAACTTTTCACCAGTCGGTATCACACCATCTCCTTGCTGGAATTCTGGAATAAAAAGACGTTCAATTTGTGATTTGAAACCTTAACACAGGTGGTAGATAACTAATGCCAGCAATTTATCTTTCATCTCCATTCACCTTTGAACAATTTTTAGGTACCTAAGAAGTGGAATTAAGGTGTTCAGGAATTTTCACTCAAATCAAACATGTTGAAAGATGATTTCAACAACACAGAGGATCAAGCTAAAACTGAGACATTCGCAATTACATCAGAACTGAAAAATTTGCGAAACTTTGCACAGAAAATTCCCGAACAGTACATAGAAATAGGTTTGATTGGTTCAGGACCAGCAGTATTTCCATCGGTCGAGAAGAAGACGTCTGGAGAAGACATAGACATTTGCAAAGAGTAACGAAAGAGAAAAAGAAATCGAAAACAAACAAATATCGCAAATATAAATTTAAGACGTTTCAGTTACTTTGTGCAAAAGGGCACAAAGTAACTCAAACGTCCATAATAAGTCGTTTGAGTTACTTTGTGCCCTTTTGCACGCCATAACTCAAATGACTACGCACCGAAAAGTTTTATAAATTTTTTAATTTTGGTAAATGGTGGATAAATTGAGTTTCTGCCTTAATTCTAAATTTTCCTCAATAACTTACCTATTGGCCGGAAATTTCACACGCTATAAATTACTTTTACTTCTTGTAGCGATTGGTTTTAACTTTTTGATTTAGGCATCCTTCAAACTGCAATTTTGAGTCCCGAAATAAAGGATTTCGGGACCTAGGGTTTCAGACAGAAAGTCTCAGGCGCGAAAAATCAGAAATTTGACTTTTTCGTATAAATACTTTTTTGCCGCGAACATTTCTGTCGTAGAAATAATTGTTGTTGCCGTAAATACACTTTTTTGCCGCTAAAATACATTTTCTGCCGTAATTCATATTTTCTTTTGTCATGAAAAGTCGTAATACAGCAAGAAAAAGTGTGTGTCAACCTTACGCGTTAGCCAACGAACAGTACTATTTTTAGGTGGTGAGGAAAAATAATTTATAGTCCAACAAAATAGATACCAGCCTATTTTGAACTTGCCTTTAAAAATCAGAATTCTTAATTTCAAATTCAGGCTTTGAATGGATTTAAATTGAAACTGCAAATTTTTGTGTCCTGCGATTTTTTACTTTGCAAATTTTCATTCTAACTTGTATTCTGCACTTAAAAAAACCGACAACCAACAAAAAAAAATTCAAATTTTAAAATTCGAAAAAAAATTAAATAGCCAATCTATAAGAGAATAAAAATAAAAATATGGCGTGAAGAATTTCAGCTCTCAATGCTTCAGAAAATGAGAAGTCGAAATCTCAAATTCTATCTCGACTTACAGAAAATTAATAAAGATTCTAAAAATGCAGTCTTTTTATTAACGTCATGAATTTGGGTAAATCTATCAGTATGTTACCTAAAATATCAGCCATAACTTCATGCTAGTTATTGAGCTGCATTATAGTTTTCAATTTTATAGAAACCTTGCAAGGTGTCTCAAGCTATGAATCCCTGGGTCCGTATCCTTTCACCCTGTGTTCCTTTCACCCTGCATATCCTTTCACCCTGCATATCCTTTCACCCTGCATATCCTTTCACCCTGCATATCCATTCACCCTGCATATCCTTTCACTCTGCATATCTATTCACCCTGCAGATCTTTTGAATTCACGCCTTTTGAAAAATACATTTTATTCATAAAGCATAATAATTCAACAAAAAAAATTCAACAGAAACAAAATAAGTGAGGTTAACATTTTTGAGCAATTTCAATCTTCCATGGCAAAGTTTCTGGCAATCCCTCGGAGAAATTCGTTGGTGTTTCTAGCTTCGTAGCTTTGGACAATTTGAAGAATTCGGCGTCGGCTTGGATGTACTTTGTGCGCTTTCCCTTTGGACGTTTGCCAGCTTCCCATTGCAGGTACTTCTGATCCGCCCTTGCTGCACACTTTTGAGACATTCGATGAAGTTCCACAATCCGGGATGGCACACATCGAGCTCTGTTTGGATTCGGTGATTAGCGGCCTCGGCATAGTTGTTGGTGCGGTGATCCCCGTTGAGCGTTCGGTCATAGACATTCCAAAGAGAGTGAGCGAACATGGGAGGCCTCATTATTCCACGACGATTTTCGGAGCCTATAAAGCAATCATAAATGAATCATTTTTGCGAATCAGTGAATTTCAAAAAAATACCAATGTAAGACTTCTTGAACCATTCAAGCACGGGATCCAATTCGATTGGCAAAAGTTCTTCGAGCTCGGCAAACACTGGCATGATATCTTCCGGCTTGACAAAGGCCATCGCAGTAATCATTCCTGAAATTAATCAAATAAGAAGTCAATTGAGAAATGAATAAGAACATACGGCATTGGATTGCAAAATCAGGCTCGGTTTCATAACGTTGTTTGAAGAGATTCTCCGCCAAGTGTTTCTTCAGGTTTTGCATCAGGTGAAAAAAACAGCCCCAGATCTCGGAATCCCCAAAGACGATTTGCAGCGCATTAATGACGGCCCTTTCATAGTCGACAGACACAGACGATGGAGAGAATTCCGGCCACACTCTCTTGATCATTTGGAAGAGCCTTTCATAAGTTTCTTGGGATTTGTCCGGCAGAAGGGCGTACATCACTGGAACACATAGCCATCGCGCTCAGCCAAAATAACATATGTCTGAAAAGTAATGTTGGGTCAGTGAGACAATAGCAAATATTAAAGGAAGAAAGGCACCGGAGTAATCTTAAAGGTTCCACCCATAAAGACAACTTTCATTTGGCAGACCAGACTTTGTTGCTTCACGTCCAAAGAGAAGAATCCTAAAACAACGATTAAACTATAAGATTCAACAATAGTAAGTTATTACCTTTTTCCATTTTCAAACAATTCATCCGCCAGCAGGAAGAGTTCCGGTTCATTTTGCGCCGACTTGTAAGTTTTGAAAGCATCCGGGAAAGCAAAGTTGATTCCATTTGCAGCTGCTGGCACTTGATTTCCTTGATTCACACGGCGACGTTTCTTTTGTACCACCTGCCTAGTTGCGCTTTTGTCCAAAGTTGCTTGCACCGCCTCAGGAACACCACGAAGAATTGTATTGAAGATTTGAGATGGTTTCTGAAATACATTAAAATATTAGATGTGACTAATTGATAGAAACCAACCTCCATAGTGACAACAGCCCTTCGCTTGATCTCATTCTTCACGTTACGGACGGGAACTGCGATTGCCGATCTTCCATGAGTGTGCTCTCCTTTGCATCGACCACTTGACCTGTCAGATTGTCGGTGTGAACACGAGCCTTGCATTCTTCTTCAGTGACTTTGACGCATCTCCAGTAGGTTTTCTTGACAGCGACATCTTGTTTCCAGAATTGGTATCCATCATGCATCAGAAGATCGCCGTCCCTTTCAGTTTTGATGCTGTTCTAAAACAAATAATAAGATTATATTACAAAAACATAAAAACAAACCTCCGGAGTGACGGGCACGATTGCGGGCTGAGGACGGCGACGGACGGCTGGAACGATTGCGGGCTGAGGACGGCGACGGACGGCTGGAACGATTGCTTCTTGCTCAACGATTTCTTCTTGCTCACTTTCACTGCTGTCCGAGTAGTAGCCCTCGTTGATTTCCTCCACCAAGTGTCGAAGCATCTGAAAGATAAAACGCAAGCGATAAAATAAAGACACAAATAAAAGAACAAGAAAAACAAAAAGACACGACTGACAAACAAAAATAAAAAGACACGACTGAGAAACAAAAACAAAAGGCGGAATTCAAAAAACATTTTTTGCAGGCGAAAGGATATGCAGGATGAAAGGATATGCAGGGTGAAAGGATATGCAGGGTGGAAGGATATGCAGGGTTAAAGGATATGCAGGGTTAAAGGATATGCAGGGTGAAAGGATATGCAGGGTGAAAGGAACACAGGGTGAAAAGACCGAGTCCCGAATCCCTTGTCAATATGACACCAAATAATAAACCATAACTTTTCACATTCAATAAAAAAATATTTTTGCAGAATCTCCTGTCTCCACTGACCCAGTCATTGGAACTGCTAAACCAATTCCAGCACCTGAGCCTTCTCCACTCCAACCATCAACCAGCACTCCAGCATCTGTCTATGCTCCTATCTCCATTCGAACCGCTCTAGCCTTTGACCAAACTACTCCAGTAACAAGGAAGGCCAGTCAACTGAATCCTAAAGGCAATTCTTAATCCACTGCTCCCCCTCACCCAACCGTCAAGAAGCAGCCAACAAAAGTGCTGTGTTCACACCTCCCACCCCATCCTCCAGTTCCTCTATGCTAGCAGCTCAACAGCTCAGTGAATCCTCCTCGCCTGGCTCTCTGGTAGAAATTGATGCCACTTTCGCCAGCGAAACACCTCCTGCAACGGCCAGATCTGGAAGATCACCGAGGAAAAGGCCCAGATCCAGCCAATCCATACCCGGTTCTGGTCGTAAATCTGTGGTTTCACCAGAAGAGGAGGTTCTCAAGCAAAGAGTGGCTAATATACTGGAGACTTATAGCAAGGAGTCAAGTAGCGTGGAGAGCACTCCGGCAAAGAAAAGATGTAGCAGAAGCAAAGTGAATAAACAGTCTGCTGAGCTGCTAAAAACACCTGCGGTAGTTCAAAAACAATCTTTGTCTGGTGGTCCATTTTCTTCTAAATCGATTGGTAGAATTTATTTATTTTGTCGAGTGATGAGTGTGAGATTTTTATGGAGATTACGTTTGGCTACTTCTGGCTACAAATCACGGACTGCGACTTAAATTTAGACTATATTGGTTCAATGAACACCTTCTTAGACTCAGTCAAAGTCACAGTCTAAATCGTAGTCCTTGTATGAGCCATTACTTTTTAAAATTTCAACATAGCACATTTAGCTTGTAAAAAAGCACAATTTGCTGGAAAATACAATCGGAACTCGATAAGCGGACATCCTTTTAAAGTTCTTCACGCCAAAGGTCTGACACTTTTTTAGCCCGAATTTCGAAGAACTTTGCCAAATGTGATTTGTCATTCTGGTCACGAAAAATTGCAAGAATTTTTATTTTCCCCATGCTTTACCAAAAACTCGATAAACAGAAACCCTTTTTTGAGAGACACGTGTCCGTTTGATCAAGGTTCGCGCGTCTTCGTGACGAAATCAGAGAATTTTCGAAAAATGATTCTAAAAATCAGAATCCTTGCAATTCTGAAACTAGACGGAAGTATAAACTTTGGGAAAAGTCTTCAAAATTGAGCTAAAAAAGGTTTCGAACCCTTTATAGGGTTTGGTTGGAGAACAAATTGCCAATCTTAGTGGGAAGCCAAACCAAAACCGGATATTTTTAAACAAAACCGGGTAATTTTCAGCTAAATTAGACTTTTTCACCTTTTTCGGCCACTTTCAATTCTCTTCCGAAATAAATTACAAAAAATACCATAAATGCTGCTTATTCTAGTGCACCCTACACTCTATCGAACCAAACAAGAGTTCACTAGTGTGTCTCCGCCCATCAATGCAGTGTCTCGAACACAGTCAAATGGGGTCACAAGTGTGTCTCCAGTCATTAACAGAGTGCCTACAGCGCAGTCCAATGGTTCAGCTCGCCCTCAGTGGTCAGTCTTAGCGACTCTTCCAACACACACCCCGAGTCAGCAGAGAGTAGTGAGGAGAGTGTGGTTGTGCTAGAACAGGACACGCCAAAGAGGAAGCTGGATTGTGCCAAAAGAACAAACAAAAGAGTAAACAAGGATGGTCGAGTGGTCAAAATAGAGCTGGATGGTGACTCTTCCGAAGACAGTTGTGATGTGAGTTAACCACCCAATGGCAATGTCATAGACCACTTGTTTCAGGACCTTGTAGACGAGGAATCACCCACGACCAAAATCAAAAGAGAGAATGCCTTCAGCAGCAACTTCATTGGAATGATCCGCACACGGCCCCTACTCTATGACAGAAAACATGCCGACTTCTACTCCAAACAGGCCAGGAGAAAGACTTATGAACAATTGGGACAGCTCATGCAGATGAAGGGTGGGTGACACATGATCTTATCTGGATTACCTCTGGAGTACAGTAAAAAAATAAAAAAAATTAAACTACCTTTCAGATGGGTCGGTTCATAAACGGGTAAATGACTTGTGTGGAGGGCCACTCCAAAAGTCTCATATAAGGCCACCTTCGGCCGATTTCCACGGTGGCCTTATATCAGGGGTTGGACTGCAGACCGGTTTTTTGTTCTGGTAGAAATAGTACTACTACCGTATTTGCTCTAATAATCGGCCACTCTCTATTAAACGGCCACCCCCAGAGACCTATATCTCAGTCCAGAGTCAATATTTTTCAAATCTGTTTTATGCATTTTCTTAGTTACCATGAGCCCTCCTGGTTCCACTTTTCAGATTGTGGTTGAGCACCCAAAAATCTCAAAATCGAAATATTTTTTTTTCGACTTTTTAGGGGTTGAAAAATAAACGGCCATTGCCGATTATTACAGCAAATACGGTATACTACGTTTCTAATCACCTTTGTCTAATTTTAGCGCGAAGATGGCGCGAATTAAAAAACGAGAGAAAAGTTAGCACGAGTTAGTAAACGAACCCATACCGTTTTCTGTATATTTTGAAAAGAACAAGTTTTCATTATACTTTCCTTGTTTGCACGGCATTTCCAAGCTTTTTTACTGTTTTTTTGTACTCAAAGCATGGTGTGACAAATCGATAAATTTATCGATTTCGATAAAATCGATTCAAACGAGAATTATTCAAAAAAGTCGATAAAACTCTTTATCGATTTTTATCGAAATTTTATCGATTTTTTATCGATTTTTGCTACAGTCGAACCTCCCAATAACGACCACCCTAGAGACCGGCCTCAGGTGATTGTTATTGGGAGGTGATCGTTAATGGGAGTGGTCGTTATTCGAGATTTCAGTTAGTATAGACAACCAAAAATTTTTCGGTGATCGTTAATGGGAAGGTGATCGTTATTGGGAGGTTCGACTGTATGACATAATGCCAAAGACCATTTTATCGAAATCGATAAATTTATCGATTTGTCACACCACGATTCAAAGACACATTTATTTAAAAAAAATCTGGACTACCTGGACTATCCATAAGCCAAATTTCAAAGTAAAATCTCAACAAAAAAGAAGTACTATTCACACAGCAAACATTAAATGTTGCAATTTAGGGTGGAAAGTGTGCCAGAGATGGCGCAAAGAAATCAAAGACTTTGAGTTTCTTATCAACCAGCGTCGCAGTCGCAAATCACTGGAGAAGATGTGCTTGTTCCGTAACATGGAGTGGTACACACCCTATGCTCACTTAGAGAAAGACATCCTTATGGAGGGTGCGTTTTTTTAATCTACTAAAAATTTTTTTGCCAACCCATCCTAACTACAGATGAGATGTTCGACGCTGATTACATTGCAGAAAATGAAGTTCATACCTCTCACCGCCATTTTCCAATTGAAAAGCCTAGGAGTGGGTTAGAAGATGGAGGGCCATGCTCTTCTTCTAGCTGCTCCACACCCAGAATCACCGTTAAAGAGGACTTGAGCAGTGTTTCTACTTATGTAAGTATTGCTTTCATACCAAATATTCCTGACTGAACTGTTCATGGTCTACTCTAGGGTAACACGAAAAAAGGTTTTTCGAATAACTCGACCAATATATTCGGGTCCACAAAACTCAAGTACCCAGAAAATTAAGTTGAGCCAAATTACCCGTATGTGAGTCAACCTAGTCCCCTCTATGACTTTTGATGTATTTTTTCCCCATACACTTATTTGAAATTGATGGACCCGCCTGTAAAAGTGGGATTTTTCAGGGCATGGGGAGCTATGCTACCGAACACCACATACCGGTACATGGTTCGAACACTCAAATTGTTCTTTTGACAATTAAGCCTATGTACTTCAAGTTTAGCCTAGATAATGTTTGGAAGGGTGTCTCTTTATTTTCAACGGGTAAGCCAGACAGTCAAGGTCCGAAAAATCACTCGTAACAGCAAATTATTAGCTGTTCTCCCATCTATAGGCGTACCCAGGATTGCGAAAATTTTCTGACGGGGACGGGCTAAAAAAGATTCTAAGTCAAAAATACTGAGGAGAGGCTTTAGACCCCCCTCCCACCCAACATTTCAACATTTTTATTTCGGACGATTTTCAAAAAATCTGCCTGATTCCTAATGTCTACCCTTTATCGAATCCAATCATCAAAATAATAGCATAGGTTTTGCACAGCTTGCTTATTTATACTTTTGCAGACACTCTCGTCGGATGACTCCAAAGCCTATTCACCCAGTGAAGTTGAGGTTTTGGACCCGTCAAGTGCTCTAGGCGATTCTATCACCTCATCTTTACGCACCATGAAAAACAAAAAGAGGAAAAGGTGATAACTCAAATAAAGAAGGTGCTTTTCATGTCCTACTTGCAACCTGATAATGAGGAGGACGACTAATTAGTCTATAGCAAAAATTATTATTTTTCCGGATAAATGTTAGAAATTACTTCACACTAATTTGGTTATTACTCTAAAATTATGTGCCATATTGTTGAGAATTTTATTTGAAAAGTTTATATGTTTGTTTTTATGTTTTTCGTTATTAATAAAGTATATATATGACCGAGCAGAATTCTCCAAACAATGAAAACTCACTATCGCGATCACTCTTTTGAACACAAGCTGAAGCGAGAAATCCCCAAACAAATTTCATAAACTCATATTTTTTCCTTGAGACGATTTCAAACTTTTTTATAGCTATTCTCAGAATCACAGGCGCTTGCGATTAATAGGCTGTTAATAAATTTTTGATTTTCGAGCGGTTGAAAATATATCGGGCCGGCCCCATAATTAGACAGTCTATAATGTTATTACAGTCAACTCTCGATATAAGGTCATATGCAGCCGGTTTACAGGGGTGGCCTTTTATCGAGAGTAGACTGCATAAGCTAGCAGTGTTTATTACAAGTCGGTAGTCCAATTTAAAGTCGTATCTCAGCAAATAGGATATAACAAAATTCTGTTTTGTGATTCTGATTCTCGAGTAAAGTTTCGCCCACTGGACTGTCTTCGTTCTGATTCAGAATGGGTACTTTATATAAAAGTACAAAAATTTCGGAAAAAACATTACGGAGTATGTATCTGAAAATGTCCGTTTTAAAACCACCACGAACTGTCCTATGTTCAGTTCGCATAAATTTTTTTTTTGAAAAATGGGAAAAAATGAAACGGAATAAGTTTATGAGTCATCTAAAAAAATTATCGAAAATCACAAGCATTAGTAATTTTTAAACAAAAGGAACATAAAAAGCAAGATTATTAAGGTGTAAACAAGTTTATTTCATCAAAAATAACTTTTTTGCTTTTAAAAATCCCGTTTGTCCTGCTGGGAATTAGCCAAAATAAATTACGAAAAATTATGCTGAAATACTTTTTCTTTAGCTCATTTTTAATGTTTTTGTTTTAAAAATGTTTTTATTATTTCTCTTTTTTCAAGCTTCTTATCACAATCTTGACATGTTTGATTGTTGATACGCACATTATTAATTAAAGATAATCTTGAAATTTTAATAAATAATATATTTTTTCTCTTTCCTTTTATTTTTCTCTACTTTTTATTGATTTGTTTGTTTATAACTCTCAAAAAAACTAGCGTAGTGTGCACGTTTTTTCTTCTTACTTTTTATATTATTTTTTTTTCTGCAATTTAAAAATATCTACTTTTATTTTTTCAAATAAATAAACACAAATTAAAATATTGTATATTTTTTTCTTTTAATCATATACAGGGTGGGTCAGAATTACGCCACCAATTTTTGAATTTTTAATATTTCGTTTGAAAATTGAGATAATTTTAACATGTCTTTACCATTTTTCATAATTGTTCCACAAAATTCCAATGGAAGTTCGAGATTGCCCAGGGTTGGCCCCAAAATTTTTAAATCGACCGGGCAAGGGTCTACACAATCATTTTTAATTGTCTGCCTAATTCTGATGCACCCTGTTACTTTTCACTGGATAATTTTGTGTATATTTTTTCTATTAAGTGCAAAAGGCTGCGTGTAACACCAAAAGATTTACTCAAAAATGCCGTCTGATCCCATCAAAGATTTTGTCAAGGTATTTTTTTAATCGAAAGTTTTGCGTTATTTTTAAACCAAAGTTTTTTTAGTAAAAGTAAAAAGCAATTAGAAATAAAATATACTACCGAACTACTGGAATTTATCATCGATTTTTACAATTTGATAAAATCACTTATTTGCTTAAGATTTTAATAGAAAACTACAAAATACCCGAGTTTAAAAGCGGTTTGTGGCTTTATTTTATTTCTCCAGGACAAAAATTTATCCCATTATTTTTAATAAGCTTTATACAAAAAATAAAAACTCTTTTTTCTCAGAAACTCTGTGACAATGGTGCCTCAGTTGTGGAAACCATGGAAAAAGCTGTTGAAAAGTTTGGGGACAAAGCGCCATCCATGAACTCTATTTATATGTGGCGAAGGAAGTCTCGTGGAGGCAACGTAAACCCTATTTTCTTGATTTCTCATTTATTTCAAATCAATAGATTAATTTAGGGTGAACGATCACCCCACTACCACAAATACTCGCAGATCAAAAAGAAACAGAAGTTTTGTGAGCTGTGCAACAAAGAAGTGAGCTCTCACCTCTACCTTGAATTTCATCTAATCAACACGCACAACGTGTTCATGGGCGAAAATAAGAGGGTTTTCCAATATATGGAAGGAATGGCACCAGAAGAATTGCAGCTTTGTGTTTTTAAGTACGTTTTTTTTTGAATACCGGGAAAAGCAGAAATTTTCGTGTCAGAGTTAACTTCATAGGCGCATCCGGAAAAGTGGTTTAATAATCTTAACAAAAAAGGTAACAACAATAATTTAAAAGCAATAAAAGCAAATAAAAGCATTAAAAGCAATTATATTCAGGCCTTTCACAAATAAACTATATAAAACAAAAGAGTAAAATATCGTATTTCCTCCAATTGCCGCCCTGGAATTTGAGAAAATACGGTAGTATGTCAAAAATGAGCTAAATTTTTGGCATGATACGTTTGCCTTTTTTTTGACACGCTTTTCTTGAATTTCGATTGTTTTATTTGCGACACTTAGGTTAGGCCAGCCAGCAAGGACAGCTTCGGCAAAACTATTTTTCGCAAACCGAGATTTGGCAAACTTGTATTTTTTAGCTAAACAAAGTAGTTAAGCAGATACCAACAGATCTCTCTATCTCGCCAAATCTCGGTTTGCCAGACATAATTTTGTCAAGTTTCGTTTTTGACCAACCTCCGCTTGCCGGCCAGCGCATTAGCTAAAGCGAGCGTCTCAAGTTGCCAACAAATGGACATTCAAAAAGGAAGCGAATTTAAAAACTTAAACTTAGATGCGACATTTGCGAAGTGGAACTAAAGTCGTTGGAGGCTCTTCGCAAACACAAGCTGGATGAACACCGTCAACGCATGAAGATCCCACGCAGGTTTGGCACTATGAGCACTAATTCAAGTATGCTCGACTGCCAACCTACAAAATCTTCCGCCGGATCCGACACAGCCAATAGTTCAATGCTCAACTTTATGGAAGACAATTGGGAGGAAGAGGATAACAAAGAGTTAGCCAATGCCGAATGGGATGACGAGATGGGAGACGAGCCTATTATGACTATTATGCAGGATGGCAGGATCGAGATGGATGATGGCATGGTCAGAGACAATGAACTGGATGAGGTCCGCTTTTTATTTTTAAGTAGCAAAGCTATGAAGATCCGCCCGAAATATCGAAATAGACCACCAAATGTAAAGTCTTTTTAGGGGGAGGTTTCGGTTCCTTCACTTTTTGGGCTAAAAATTCTTAGTCACTATTTAGTCCCCCAGGAACTATTGTAAATTTCTCGCGTTTTTCACGTACACCGCTAAGATGAGACAAATGTTAAAACGATGCTTAGAATCTTAGGTATCGAATGAAACTAAACTTTAAAATGACTTCAGGTAAAATTGGCGAAAATAAAGTTTTTCACAAAACAATCGCGAAAAAGAAAAGTGACCAAAATCTCACCCTTAGTTCTTTTACCGTGGGAGTCAAAAAATGCAATGAACATGACCCATGAGTCATTCCAATAATTTTTGTTGGTCTTCAGAGCTGCAGAGCCAAATTCTTAGGTAACTTGGGTACGCACTGCAAGAACAACAAAAAACACCGAAATCCTCCACCCCCCCCCCCCCTCAAAAAATTATATGAAAAGAGCATGCAGCAAATTCAAACAACATCAACCTAACTCATTTTTAGAAACATGACTTTGTTGAACCAACCGAACTGCTTTTTATCAAAAAAGCAAATTTGAACACGAAAAAGTTAGTTTTCATAGCAGTACTGTAAATTTATCAAGAATAAATTTATCAATTTAGAACTTGCTCTCGCCAAGCACTTCAACCCCTCAAGATAAAAGGACTAGCCCTCTCCATCGACTCAACCTCATGTCTACCTTATCGGTGGAGAAGAAGAAGGGTCGTGGACGACCTCCACTCGTTCCAAATGCCATTTTTGTGGGCAAGTCATGAGTAATGTGGCCATTCTAAATCAGCACTTAATGGAGCAGCACTGCAGTGATTTCGACAATAATATCAAACATTCTTCTTCGGACCTTGTTGATAAAATAAGACAAGGTAAACCACAAAATTTGAAGTGAATAAGTATTTGAGAGTTACGATAATTACCTTGAACAGGAAAAATTTGTGAAGATGCCTTGTAATATCCACCCTTTAATTAATGCGTTTCGCTTTCGCATCAAAAATAGCAACACTTTCTTTTATCCAGGGGTGGTAGTAACAATCAACGGATAAAATCCGCGGATAGAAATATCCGCGGATAAAAACCCATAGTAACAATCACGGATAGAAATATCCGCGGATACGGATAAAATCCGCGGATTTATCCGCAGCTAAGGATAAATCCGCGGATATATCCACGGATTTTATCCGCGGATAAAATCTGCGAATAAATATGAGCATGGTTATCGTCACTAAAAGTAAAAAACTTAAATTAATATTTTTTATGTTCTCCTTAAACCAGGAAAATGTTTATTTATATTTATTCACGTGTTATTTTACAAAATTAGTCGAAACATATTGCATAATTTTTTTCACCATGTTTTTAAAGAATTTTGCACAAGTAATCCCTTATATCTGTCTAAAGTTTTATAATTTCTACAATAAGTCAACACAAGGATGGAAAAAGTATTTTCTTAAAAAAATTGTACACTTGGAAATCACAGAAGCTATTTTTCAAAGTTTTATGTTAAAATCCAAAGTATAGCTTTCCCCAGATAAATTTGTTTTCGGAATACTGATTTAATAATTGCTAAGCATTTTCTCTGTGCCAAAACGATAAAAAAAATATTTTAATAGTTTTTGAAAAAGAAATTTATGGCAGCAAAAACACGGCTAAAAGACTGCTGTTTGAACAAGTACCCTTTTTAGTAGTATAGTACACCTATTCAAACGTATACAAGCGTTTTTGGATGGTAATCGACTTTAAAATACATAAGAAAATATTTTATCCGCGGATTTATCCTGCTCCCAACCAGGCTAAGGATAATATCCGCGGATACGGATAAATATCCGTGGATATTTTATCCGAGGATACGGATTTATCCGCGGATATTTTGATTGCTACTACCACCCCAGGTGATAAATCGACTTACCGTATTTTCTCTAATAATGCCCCCTCTCTAATAATGACCCCCTCTAATAATGACCCCCCCCCATACTTCCAGTCAAAATCAAATGTCAATAAAAGCAAACGAACTTTAATTACATCCAAGGAGCATATATCAGACATCAAACAACAACGCCATCATCAAAAACATTTCTAGATCCATCTCTTCATCATAAAATTCCGGCCTCTTCTTCGTCGTTTCGAATAAAAACAGGTTCAAGTACGATTGTCTAAAGAGTCAGATACACAATACTTACATTTTTTTGCGCCCTTGTTTCAATGCATCTGTTCTCTGGGCAGTCAAACCACACCGCAGTCTCATCCATAGCAAGAATTGAATTGAACCTTATTGCATTGCGCCTCTGCTCCACATGCACAATGAACTTAGCAACGACCTCGGCATAGTTTTCCGGCGGCTTCTGCAAGGAGAAAACTATTGAGCCATCCAATAGAAGCCTAATCAAAAATCTTTTACATCCAACCGAAAGGCTAAAGCTAAAGAGGCACAAACCTTGATGTCGGTTCCGCGAAAGAATTCCTGTGCCATGCTGGTGATGATCCTTCTCGAGATGGGACGTTTGTTCTCGCGCATCTCCTTCACGAAATTGGCTAGTTCCAAATCAAGTTCTGGCTCCAGAAAAGGTCGACTGCCCCGTTCAAGTCGCTTTCGTTTTGATCCTCCAGCCGAGTTCCTAAGATATCAGTGATAACAACTTGAAAATTCCTGAGAACAATCACAATATTACATTTGTTGCCTAATCTCCGCCTCTTTGCCCCTCCATCGCTTGACAACCTTCCGGTCTACGTTGAACTTTGTTGCCGCCGAATGGATCGAATTTTTCTTAGCCCAGTCGATTGCCTCCAGCTTAGTTGACGCCTCGTTATGCCGTTGTCGCTTGCGGTTGACTCGAGCCCCTTCATCTTCGTGCAGCTGTAGCTCTTCGACCTGGAAAGATTAGATTAAGTAATCATTCACACAAACCATCTGTAAAAACCCAACCTCCTCCTCGGCAGCCTCTCGATATCTCTCCGCCTATTCCTCTAGCACTTCCTCGCGCAACAATTCTCATTCATCTCCATGACCGCATCCCTCTGAGCTAATTGATCTGAGTCGAAGAGTTCGGCACACGCTTGAGCAGAGCCAAATTAGCCGGACCTTCCAAGAACGACGAAGCTTTTGAGCGCAAATTTTCCTGACAGCCCATTTTAAAATTAACAGCAGATAAGTAATTGTAAGACATGAGTAGGCGAGAAACAAGCGGCAAACAATACAGTTATTGAACAAATGAGCGAGAACCGTTGAATATTGAACAGGTGACAATCAAATGTGTAATGTAAAGCCACTGAACAACGATTTTTTTTACAAAATTAACGAAAATGCAACGAAGGTGTCATAGTTTTCAGAAAAAAAATAAGAAAAAATTTAGCGGCGCCTTCGGCGCCATAGGGTTGAAAAATAAAGACCCCCTCTCTAATAATGACCCCCCCCCTCGGAGGGGGTTGAAAAATAATGACCCCGGGTCATTGTTAGAGAAAAACGGTAATTTGAGACAACAAATCTTATAAAAAAACGGACAATACTTTTTTTCCGACTAAAACACGCTTTTTTACGACTAATTTTTCATTATTTCTTCGAGTATTTGTATAAATTTTCAAATTTTTTTAGCATTCTCGTGTAGCTAAAAATCTCAGCTTTCTAACGAGCCATCAAACTCTACTGAATAACATAGACAATTGTTAGCAAAATAGAGATTTAGGAGTGTAGAAAAAAGCTATCTTTTTTAAACCCTTAAATATTTTCATTCATGAAATCTTTTCTTTAAGTTTGATAGCTTGTTAGAAAGCTGAGATCCTGAGCTACACGATGATGCTGAAACTTTAGAAAAATGAAAACCTTAAGAAAAAAGCAATTATTAAAATTAGTCGGAAAAAAGAGTGTTTTAGTCGGAAAAAAGTAGTGTCCTAAAAAAACAGCCAGATTCATTTAATTTTCGAAATTTTCACATGCGCGCGAAATTATAAAAATTACAATTTAACACGGAAGGCCGGACGGTGAGACCGGCTCATTCAGGTGCATAATTTCATAGAGAATCCGATTTATTTTTGCACTTATTTTCAGTCTAAGAAAGGTGGTCAAAAAGTCAATTAAAAAACCGTCATTTTTGAACATTCGCTCAACATTCAAACGGTCGTAACTAGCCCTTTTTGTGAACACTATTTCTTGATCTTGCAATTATTTTGAAGCCCATTGAACGGGCTTTTAAATGACACATTACACGGTTGTATATGTTTTAAAATATTGAATAAAATATTTGAAAAAACGAAAAAATTCATTTTTTGAAAATCGAACTTTTTACGGCTGTACGAACTTTCGTAAGAAGACAATTTCGTAAGAGAGAAGTTTCGTAAGAAACATTTTCGTAAGAAACAGTTTCGTAACAGCGAAAATTCGTAAGAAAATTTTTCGTAACAGCGAATTTTCGTAACGAATTTCTTTCGTAAGAGGAAATAATCGAATTTTTTTTCACTCTTATTCAATTTTTCTAATTCAGGATTTCATCTGATTCATTTGTTTTGGCCTTTCTGTCACTGTTTGACACTTCGAACAGTTAATTATATGACTATTAACTGTATGAGCACAAAAGTTGGTAAGCATAGGTCATATGACTGAAAATTTTGATAATTAGTTGACCCCCAGATTTTTCATCCATTAGGAGACCAGCAGAAATACCAAAAGCATGGTGAAAAACTCCGAGCTCGAATTTATATATTATATACTACACATTAGTGGCATGTATGGTGCAGTAGGTAAGTTGATGAAATGAATTTTTTTCACCAGTGGTTCGATTCCACCCTCTGACTGTTTAATTTTTTTTTCTTGACTATTTTTGGTCAAAACATCACAGAAGCTATAAGAAACATCAAAGGAGGATCAAAAAGCAAAAAAAGCAACTTAACATATCACTAATGTTACTGAAAACCGCGTTACGAAAAAGCTTGTTACGAAAATTCGCTGTTACGAAAAAGTTTCTTACGAAAATTCGCTCTTACGAAAATTGGCTTTTACGAAAATTCGCTCTTACGAAATTGTCTTCTTACGAAAGTTCGTACAGCCCTTTTTACGAATTTTGGCTCGAAAACCTACTTTAGAGTCTATGTCGAAAATTGAAATTCTACTCCATCTGAAAAAGCGATCAATTTTGGCTCTAAAAGTGGCCTTGCTTCATTTTTGAAAAAAGGCGCCAATTTGAAAAAAAAGAATGTCTAATATCGAAATTTGAAGGTTGCCGAGTTTGGCTTATTTACTGTGAATATTACAAGGAAAATTTTGTGTATAATATACCAAATGATCGCCAGAAAAAATGCAACAGAGATGGTGCAAGAACTCGCAAGACAACTAGCCAATTTTCGGAAAATTTGAGCCAGAAGAATTTGCACATAAACCACCCAAAAAACAAGGGATTTTTCTATGGAGATTAAGATGGCTTTACCTTGGTTTCATGATTTTCTCAAAATTTTACGTAAGAATTTTAAAAAGTTTATGCATCATATTGTAGCGCGTGAAAATCTGCATTAGATACAAGTATTAGATCGTGAGTGGGATTATGGTTTCCGGATTTTCGAGAATAAAGCAAAACGTAGCCATGTATGACCATGCTTCCAGCATTTTTCTTTAATCCTTTCAAAAATTAGGAAACCATAATCCCACTCACGATCTAATACTTGTATCTAATGCAGATTTTTACGCGCTACAATATGATGCGTAAACTTTTTAGCCGGTCTCACCGTCCGGCCTTCCCGTGTTAACTATGCATATCAATTTAGAAGAGGCTTCACACCAGTTAACTGGTTTTCAACCAGAAGTCCCGGTGCAAATAGAATCAGAGCCACAGAAAAGAGCTGAAACACACCAAAAAGTTGCTTCTGACCAAGACGATTCTGCTTTATTTGCTGGATCTGTTGCTGCTTGTCTACGCTTGATGGAACAGTCTGCAAGGGAGTACGCCAAAATGAAGATCCAACAAGTACTCTATGAGTGTGGACACGCCAAAAAGGGGGTTGCGCATGAGTATGCTACTGTTCAATCGCCCAAAGAGTAGAACCGAGTGGCTCTGTCGAAAATTGTTTCAATGAGATCTCTTGTGGTTGCCTTAAAAGTCTTTATTTAATTTTATGGATAACATATTTTAAACGCATAAACTTTGTTCAAATTGCAAAATATATCCACACAAACTAGATCTTTTCGAGAAAGAGTAAGTTATGCCCTTTCAGTTTGTGCCCCTTCAATTTGTGCCCTTTTTGGTATTTTATCGGTTTTAAATTGCTGATAGAGGGGCGCAAACTGAAATGAGACAACTTACTCCTTCCCATTTTTTCCGTCATTGGCTCTTTGGTAGCTCTTCAACAATGGAGGTGCGAAGTCGAAGTGCAAAGTGAAGTCATCAAAATTTCGTGTGTATTTCTAATAACTGAGGTTTATGTTTTATCGTGTAAAAGACCCGAAAGGGGAGTCTCAAGCTTTCTTGTTTTTCCCCGGCTTCACACCTCCGTTGTGAGTGTCCCACAAAATCAGGGGCATTACTCGAGTTCTCCCGCACATCGCTGCAAACTATTTCCTCGAAAATTTCATTTTGAACGCAATATAACCGTTGGCGTTTTGCCATTTTCAAATAATTCAAAAATGTGACTTATTCATTAGAGTACTTTGCCCTCTGCATTTACAAATCTGCCCATTTTTCAATTCTGATTTCAATTATTTCGACTTCAAAAATTTGTGCTGCTCTCCTTCAATTTTCCGCTCTCCTGTTTTACCTATTGAAGCCATATGGCTTTCAAACATTGCACCGCTTTCAGTAAAAACCCAGTTTGCGATGTATTATTCAGATATTCTCGCTAAATGTCGACACCCCCGGGTCAGTCAATTCCTTATTTCTATGCACAAGAAGTAAACACAGCAAAGAATGTGGCGGAATTTCTGTGGAGAGGCGCTAATCAACAGCAAGCAGATGAATCGACTTTAGGTGGCAAGTATCCGCTCCAGGTCGCCTCTTTTTTGTCTTTTTTCATTGATATAATTCTGTGATGTAGGTTGGAAAATATTTCTCGTTCTCGAATTTGAAGCACTACTTCACGGTTGATACAGACTATGTCTGGCGGAAAATATTGCTGATACTTTTTCCATTCCTTCCAAGGGTATAACTCCTCTTGAATTTCTCCGAATCTCTAGTCATTCTGCTATGTGTTCAGGACTGGTCAGTGAAATTTGGCCAGAATGGAGAGTCGCTTCCTCCATCTCAGGATTTGAATGCTCCAGATCTGTACATTCCTCTAATGGCCTTCATAAGTTATGTGCTTGCTGCCGGTGTTGCTCTAGGGATCGGAAACAAGTGCGATTTTCATCCGATCAGTTTTTCTAAATGTGCTCTACTTTCCTTTTCGAGGTTTTCACCGGAGAAGCTGGTGTTATCACCGTTAACGCGCTCTTCTATCTGATGCTGGAAAATGCTTTAATATTCGGTGCTAAGTATCTCCTAAGCGTGTCTCGAAGTCTTAATATCTGGCAGTCCTTGGCATACAGCAGCTACAAATTTGTCAGGTAAACTTTGTTGGTTGTGATTATGCTTGAAAAAGCAACAGTTGACATTGGAAAATCTTGATGTCGATTTTCACCGTTGACAATCAGCCTTATTTTCCGTACAAATTATGCGTTACTTCTTTTAAGAGTGCCAACTTAGAGAGAGCGGATGTAGAGTTCAGAGTGGGGAAAAATGGGAGAAGCAACGTGTCAATTTAGTACAGCTCGTTTAGTACAGCTTGCTAACTGTTCACAATGAAAACGTTAATGCTAATTGTTCGAGGTTCTTATATACTATGAACCTATTGCTTTCAGTGTTGTCTTCTGCCTTCTTCTATATTTTGTGGGTGGTTCTGCAGCGCTAAATACGGCTCTAATATATTCGATTTTTGCCACAGTCTTTTTTCTGGTTAGTTATTGTGGTGGTCATGACGTTAAAAGTTGCGTTTTCAGTTGAGATCTATGAAGTCGTTCATTCTGGATTTGGGTTATGATCAGGGCAGATCCGGACGCAAACGAAAAATCTCACTTCTGTTCTCAATGGTAATTGTCCAGTCAGTCATCATGTGGCTCTTGACAGCTAGACTTGGTTAATGATCGCTCAACGATTTTTTCTAATTGCTGTGTCGGTGTAAAATTGTTGTTTGCGATAAACTATTTTCCATCTTTCCGTTGTGTTCTGCAATTGCACCGTCTTGCATGTTATTTTGTCATCGTTTCGAGTAGGGATCAGGACGAAACATTACCGTCGAAACACCATCGGCCGAAACACCCCGCCAAAACACCCCCGCCAAAACACCCCGGCCGAAACATCCCCGGCCGAAACATCCCCATTTAAATATTTTACCATGAATGTAAGTAAAGGGGGAGTGTCTCTTGTCCGTATCTGGTCGCGCATGGAAAACGTTTAAATTCAAATTAAACCACTTTCGGAGGTTGTTGGTTCGAATCTCTCTGGGTGTAAACCGCAGTTTTTCAGCGATTGAGCTAAATTTATGTTAAAAAATATCGACGAATCGATTGGAAACATTTCCGGATTGTTTTTTTAAACAGCAGTCTTGAATTTGCGAAATCAGCCAGAAAGCAAATATTTCGGTTTATCTCTATTTTGTCTATCGGTCTATTTTATTTTGGCCATTTTCTAGAGTCAGAAATGCGCAAGTTACCTCACAAAAAATCTCTACATCAAATAGTAATAGATAGTATGACGAAAATTACTTCAGAAATCGGGTAGCTTGGATAGCTTGATTTATAGAAATTACCGATTTTCGGACAAAAATCAACTTGCTATTTTTGGTTTTAACTGTAACTTAGCTATGATGCTTGTGGAATCATGCCTGATAATCTAACTCGGCCTGCAATCACCTGACAATTATTTTTGTAAATGTCAAATAACATGTCAAAAAAATAAAGTTTACAACCATGGGTGTTTGAAACAGCAACCTCCGGAAGTAGTTTAATTTGAATTTAAACGTTTTCCATGCGGGACCAGATACGGACAAGAGATACACTCCCCTTTAACGGCATTCTTCCAAAAAAGATGTTGAACCACTCTAAAAGAAACAGAATGCTGTAAAAACGGGAAGGAGAGAGATGTGCCATTTTAGATTGTGCCAAATCAAATTGTGCCTTTTTACTTTGTGCCCCTGCAGTTTGTGCCCTTTTCAAATTATGCCAATGCAATTTGTGCCCCTTCAGTTTGTGCCCATTTCAAATAGTGCCTACCGTATATTTTCTATTTGAAGGCTCCTCTCTAATAGAAGGCCTCCCTTGAGGACCTATATATCAGCCTAGAAAAAGAAATTAGCAAATCTGTTTTTGCGTTTTCTTAGTTAGCACGAGCTGACCTGATTCCACTTTTAAAATTTTGGTTGAGCACGCAAAAATCTCAAAATCGACCCAAATTTTTTCCGACTTTTTTAGGGTTGAAAAATAGAAGGCCCGCGCCTTCTAAATAGACAATATACGGTATGCATTTTGTGCCTTAATTTTGACTAATTTTGGCTATAAAAATACTGCAATTATTTTCCTAAAGGCTCCCAAGTCAAAATCGTCCGAAATCAGCACTCCAGCTCACCCAAAATCCTATGAGACTACATAAAACACCCTAAGACACTCCAAAATATCTAAAATCATCTCAAACCACCTCGAACCACATAAAGACCATGATACTTTCTAAAAACCCTAAACTACTTTTATCGGCATAAAACATTTCATTGTAGTGGTTTGTGGTAGTTTCAGATGGTTCAAAGTGATTTAGGCCACTTTTGGGTGGATTTGGGTTTTGGGTGGGTTTGGATCGCAAATCCTTTTACAAATCCTTGACCTGCTAATCCTTTACCAACAAAACCAAGTGGTCGTCCACTTGGATCAAAAAAATTCAATATTTGGTATTTGGAAATATCCAGGTACTTGGAATCGAACCTGAGACCTACAAAGTTGATCCAATCACGTTCACCACTGCACACCGAACTCAACTGGGGGTATTGTTATTGTTAGTTTTTTAGTCTAAACCAACCAAACCAAGTGGTCGACCACTTGGATCAAATTTTTTTTTACGTTTTTCATGTTTTCGAAACATCTTTTCTGGACTAATTCAGGGACGCTGAAGATAGTTTGACAGTGGTAAAATGACGTTTCTCGGGTATTTTTTGAGTATTGGGCAACAATTGATTTTACCAAAATCAATTTTTTGCCATAATTCGAAAAATACCCGAGAAAACGGCATTTCACCACTGTCAAACCATCTTCAGCATGACCAAATTAATCCAGAAAATAGGTTTTGGAACATGAAAAAAATTTTGATTTAAGTGGACGACCACTTGGTTTCGGGCCCAAATGCGTAACCCAAATGCGGGAAGCCCAACGCGTAGTAACCTTTCCTTGCATCAGATTAGCTTTTTCGGGTTATGTGTGGTAGTCAGAGAGACATCAGATTCACAAGGCATAGTACTCAATGAAACGAGTAATGGCGCCTCTCCCACAAAATTAGCACACATAAATTTTCAACGATGAAAATTTTTTTCTTGGTCTATGAAATAAGTCAAAAGTGTGGCACAAAATGCATAGGCACAAATTGAAATTGGCACAAACTGAAGAGGCACAATCTGAAATGGGCACAAACTGAAGAGGCACAATTTTGAATTGGCACAATTTGAAAAGGGCACAAAAAAGGGGCACAAACTGCAGGGGCACAAACTGAATTTGCACAAACCAAAAAGGCACAATTTGATTTGGCACAATCTAAAATGACACATCTCTCTCCTTCTCGTAAAACTGATGAAACATATGTTATTTTGGTTAGTAAAGAACTGTTTCCGAGAAAAGTCTTCAAGCGAAAATTGACTTTTTCCCCAGTAGACAAAGGTAAATCATAAAAAAAATGTACCCTTTTACTCCAAAAAGATCTAATTAAAACATAGTTTTGTCAACTGGGACCTACCGCGTAAAGAAACTTTGGTATGCATGCTTTTTTCGTGCATCCAGAGCCACTTTCGAGTGATTGTGTCTAAGGTATGTGCCCCCGAAGGGGCGCAGGGGGCTTGCTTGCTTGATGATGAGATGCGCGCACTCACTTACCTTAGACATAATTCCGAGCAAGACTCTTGATCGAAAAAGGCATATAGAGATCCTTTTTGCAAAGTCCTAGTTGAAAAACATGGTATACATTCGACTTATAATATAAGCACACATAGGATCACTTTATTCTGGTGCTTATTTATCATAAATTCACTGTAATAGCATATGTAATGGCACTGTAACAGCGTAAATAAACTTGTTTACTATTTAAATTTTTCAGTAAGTGCATTCTGGCCATAAGCCTTTATATGGGGGTGTTTCGGCCGGGGGTGTTTTGGCCGGGGTGTTTTGGCGGGGTTGTTTTGGCGGGGGTGTTTCGGCCGGGGTGTTTCGGCGGGGGTGTTTCGGGGTGGACCCTTTCGAGTTTTGTCGAGTGTGTGTAGTCAGTAAGATTTGGACGCTACTCGTTTTTAACACAACTTTCAACCACCCCCCCCCCAATAATTTTCAGGTACTCCAAACCATACTTTTTTTTGAAAAATGCTGAAATTAGTACGGGTTGTCCTGAGCCTAATGCCTAGGGTCCGAAGCCTGATGGCTAAGCCTAAAAATGATTTTTAAGTAAAGGCAAGAGAAGACGTCAAAGTTTCGTTTTCCACCATCGAAGCACTTGATATATAACTAAAATACAGCGTTAATATAGAAAAGTAGAACAGAATACAAAAGCGGCGCAATATCAATAGAAGATATTACCAAAAAGCAGTACATAGAGATGATTCAAATTAAATTCGAATCACAAGAAAGCTTTCAGTAATTCGATTATCAGTGATTCAAATTAGCTGTGTCTAAAATTATACGAAAAGCCGTGGTTAAAATTGGCCGTAATTCAAATTAGACAAATTTATTTGAATCACTAAAAGCAATGATTCAAATTAGCTGTGATTCAAATTACACAAATAAATTTGAATCACCAAAATGACAATGATTCAAATTAGCCCTGATTTAAATTTATTTCGACCAAATAAATTTGAATGTAATTTGAATCACAGCAATTTTTTTTTACCGCAAAGATTCAAATTACAAAAATTATTCAAATTGCCAACACTGATTGTGACTCGCTACAGTTTTTTCAAATTGGCGCGTTTTGGCGCTCAGTCTGGGACACACGTTTGAGCCCGTCCTAACGTGCGCTGGACTGGTAACGAATTTGGGGTACGGGGGTAATACCCCTACCTTTACCCCCTCCATAGTTTTACGAACTTGTTTTACGCGGTAAGGGGTAGGGGGTAGAAAAGTAGAGGGTACGATTACCCCCCTCTCTTAACCCGTAAAAAATAGTCATGGGATAGAGGAAAGGGGGTAAAGGGTAGACTATTTTTTACCGAAAAGGAGGTGAAAGGTAGGGTAGAGGCGTGGTGCGCAGAACAGATAAATTTATCTGGACCAATAAATTTATCTATCCGATAAAATTTTATCTGTCAGATAAAAACAATTTGAATTTTATCTGATAGATAAATTTATCGGTTCAGATAAATTTATCTGTTCTGCGCACCACGGTAGAGGGTAAGGGGTAGGACTACCTTTCACCAACGAGGTACAGTAGAGGTAAAGGGTATCAACAAAGCGGTATCTCTATGAGGAAAAGAAAGCGAGGTAAAGGCAACACATTTCTCTAAATCAAACACCCTGTTACCTTTATAGAACGAAATCAACAGAAACAACGCTCACTAGCAACCGTACATATTCAATCCCAACAAATCGACATCGTCATCCGAAAAATCCACCACTTCTTTCTTGAAAATCATCGGCTTGGGAGAAGAATAAAACGTAGGCACAAAATCCACCAAAAACAACAATAGACATTAAGGAAAACGAGAGGTGATTCGTACCAAGCAAGCGAATCAGGACGATTCAGTTTGCATCCTCACCATTGAAGGTAAATCTGGACGTATAGGGTTGGGTCTGGAACGTACTCCTGGTACTCCCCACTTAAACCGTGAAAATTAGGCGCGAGAATAGGTAAGACCAACAACGAGACTCAAGGTAAACGAGAGACGATAAAAGGGGACGTAGGGCGATAATAACGTCTCACAATGCCAAAATAATACGTTATTCGTGATTTTGAGCAGAAACTGGGCCTAGAAAATCAATTTTAACCATGAAACACGGAAATCGTTTGAGGGGGTAGAATCCAGAGGTGGGCAAAGATCAGATCAGTTCAGATCAGATCAGTTCAGTTCAGATCAGATCAGTTTAGATCAGATCAGATCAGATCGCCGAAGATCAGATCAGATCAGATCAAGATCAGATCAGATCGGCATAATATTTTTTTTCTTTAATTTTGTCAAATTTGACACTTTAAGTCAAAATTTAGCGGCGAAACGTATTTTACACATAGTTGGGAAAAGATCAGATCA
This sequence comes from Ditylenchus dipsaci, assembly GCA_004194705.1. NCBI lineage: Eukaryota > Metazoa > Nematoda > Chromadorea > Rhabditida > Anguinidae > Ditylenchus > Ditylenchus dipsaci. Next base: position 82,537 of record SADC01001303.1, read on the forward strand.
ATTTAGTTCAGATCAGTTCAGATCGGGTCAGATCGGGTCAGATCGGGTCAGATCGGCTGAGATCGGCTTACATTTTTTTCTTTAATTTTGTCAAATTTGACACTTTAAGTCAAAATTTTACGGCGAAACGTATTTTACAGTCAAAAAGAAAGGTTTATTGTGTTTTTAACTATATATTTAATTACAACTTTTGTCGGTAGATTTTTTTCGGCTGGAAAAACTTTTCATTCGGACACTGAATTCGTGTTCAGCATGGTCTTCATAAAGTAAACCTTCTTTTGAAATTTCAGAGTCACTGTCAAATTTTGAATTTCGTTCAAGATAATTAACATTTGAATTTAAAATTTCAATCTTAATTGTCTTGAGCGGAAATCAAAATTGACGGGGACTCTGAAATTTTGAAAGAAGTTTTATAAGCAAATCGACCACGCTGAACACGAATGCAGTGTCAGAATCAATTTTTTCCCCAGCGGAAAAAAAGTTATAAAAAATTTGTGTCACAACTTATATATTCATTTTGCACATTTTGTCATAACTTGACAATGAACTATAGTTGCATTCAAAGCCAAAATGACAGTGACATTCTGCTCTTTGTTTTGTTTTGATTATTCAGCTATATTTTATCTCTGCACAAAGTTTTTTGCTTGTAGAAAGTAAGAATGGAGCGTTTTGAAAATCGCTACTCCAATAAACAAGTGGTGATTTATCTTAAACCTTCAAATCGAAAGAGTCAATGGTTAGTATTTTCAAAAAGCTAAATTCCTGGCGGTCATTTTGGTATATTATGAGCGTGGGTGTAGTATGACCATCATGGCGCATTAATTGAAAACCTGTGGGTACCCAGCTGGATTTTGACCCTGCACAATGTGTTACCTCCCGGACCCTTTTACACCTACTTCATCAATGATTGTAGCAAAAAAGAGCCCCGCCATCGTGTTCACCGGGAAATTCTGCACAGTAATCAACAACCGATCTGAACTTATCTGACCCGATCTGACCCGATCTGACCCGATCTGAACTGATCTGAACTGATCTGAACTGATCTGAACTGATCTGATCTAAATTGATCTGATCTTTTCCCAACTATGTGTAAAATACGTTTCGCCGCTAAATTTTGACTTAAAGTGTCAAATTTGACAAAATTAAAGAAAAAAAATATTATGCCGATCTGATCTGATCTGATCTTGATCTGATCTGATCTGATCTGATCTTCGGCGATCTGATCTGATCTGAACTGATCTGATCTGATCTTTGCCCACCTCTGGTAGAATCTTTAACCACACCCTGCAAGGGGTAGAGATTTTAGGTCACAAAGTGTACCCCAGGGTAAAGGGTAGAGTTGGTAAAAAAGTATTCGGGGTAGACCTATTTTTACCGAGGGGGTAGGGGTAGGAGGTATTACCCTACCCTTCACCCTTACCCTTTCAAACTTTTTACCAAATTGGGGATAAAGGGTAGGGGGTAAAGGGTAATAGGGGTAGAAACTATTTTTTACCACCTTACTATTTTTTACCACTACTTTTTATGGGTGAGCAGAGGGGACAAAGGGTAGAGGGTAGGGGGTAGGGGTATTACCCCCGTACCCCAAAATTTTTTACCAGTCCTGGCCTATCCTTGCCTGAGCCTAAAGCCTAATTTAAAAAAAGTTAAAAGAACATGCAAAAAACAGTCAAAAAATGAAATTAAAAAATTCAATTCTGTAGCGAGTCAAAATTTGGGGGTATAGACGTTTGGCTACAAATGTAACATTTTTGGCGTTCTGCCCTATGTTCTACTTTAGCCACTTAGGCCTACTTAAGCTTAGGCCTTAGGCTTAGGGACCAAACAAAATGTCTTACGAACTACAAAATGGCTGAAAAAACAAGCCTAAGTGGCTTAAACAGAACATAGGGCAGAACGCCAAAAATGTTACATTTGTAGCCAAACGTCTACTCACCAAAATTTGTAGCGAGTCGCAGTTTTACCAGTTACTCAGAGTAACTTACTCTACGCACACAATTATCCGTTTTTTGTCCGCATCCGCCCTCTAAAGCACATTATAGAATGGCAATGAAATTTGTTTCCGTATGAGCATTTAATGTAGTCCGCAATCTAGTTCTCAATGCGAACTACAGGGTGGGCCAATTTTTTCCACCACATTTGTTTTGGCCATAACTTTTGAAATTTGCGGTCTTTTTTTCCACTGACCATTTATTCGAAAGCCCTTTGTTTGCCATTTCGTTTAAAAAAAAAACGCGTCGATGTCATTAAAAATCGCCGACATATGGCTGTTTTATGTGAAGGCATTGATTTTTACCATTTTGTCAATTTTTAGATGCCTTATTCCAGTCAAGAGAAAGCGCGATTCTTCGTGTGGTGGATCAAGTGGATCGTCACGGTCTTTGCTTCACTTGGTCGCGCGGGAGTCATCGGACCTGTCTCCGCCTCCTTCAAGATCAAGTGGTTCCTGAACTTCAGCAGTGGCCAAATTTTGGCGGTTGGTATTTGTGCAGGTAGATTACAGGTTAAAAGTTATTGTGTACCAAATTCTTTGTCGTTCAGGATGGAGCCCCGCTCATTGGTCTCTAGCTGTGCGCAACTATCTCACAGCAGTTTTTCCGAACAGGTGTATGGGTCGTGGTTCTCCGAATCTTTCTTGGCCGCCATATTCTCCGGACTTGACTCCCTGTGACTTCTTTTTTTTTTTTTTTTTTTTCTTTCTTTCGATCAAGAGCCAAGTGTACCGAACTCCTATCAACGACTTGGATGAACTGACGAGAAGAATTCGAAATGCCTTTCGAGATTTGCCTCAGCAGATGATTGACCGATCAGTTCAAGCCTATGAACAGCGTCTCAACCGGTGCATTGCAGTTGTGGCAGAAGTGTGGAGCAAACTTTTGCAAATGTTAATTGAGTATTTGACATTGTGTTGTTTTGGATGTTATCATTTGTTACGAATAAAAATGTGCTTCAGAATTGTCTTCGATGAAAGTGTATGAAGCTATGAAAGTGATAGATAAACAGTCAAAAATCGATGCCTTCACAAAAAACAGCCATATGTCGGTGATTTTTAATGGCATCGACGCGTTCTTTTTTTTAAACGAAATGGCAAAAAAAGGGCTTTCGAATAAATGGTCAGTCGAAAAAAAAGACCGCAAGTTTCAAAAGTTATGGCCAAAACAAATGTGGTGGAAAAAATTGGCCCACCCTGTACATTAAATGCATATTCGGAAACAAATTCCATTGTTTTTTCTTTACTGTGCTTTGAAGGGCGAATGCGGACGAAAAACGGATCATTGTGTACGTGGCGTTATGGAACTACACCAACTGACACCTCTTCTTAACTGAAACCCCCCCCCCCCAACTGTCGTTGAATTTCATCAAATAGGTCGTCGCTGTCGTTGTTGTTGGCGTAAGAGCGCCTTTATAAAACATTTTTTTCCGACGAGAACGACAAAGTTTATAAAGAGCCATTATTCCTTTCAATTTCAGCATATCAGAAGCAATGGGCACGAACATGCTGATGGAACCCATGACTGCATGTGCTATTTGCCTATGATCGTTATGGTGGTTGGTGGCGTGGCTGTTTGGGTTATCTACACAAAGTCTCAGACTACTAGATACTACATTCGAGTTTCTGCCTTATACGCAAGTGTCTTTTTGGCTGGGTTTTTCTCAATGTTTGGTGCCGTCCCGACCTACTTCTACAACGGGGTAAATGATTTTTGGCTTTTTTGTCAAGTTAATTCAAGCATTTAGGGAGCTATGGTCGCCATGTCCTGCCTGAAGTTTTTCTGCTCTTTCTGGTTGGATGTCGATGTAGAAGTTCGTGGCGATGAAAAGATTGCTGCAGCCAGTGGTCCGGATAACAAGCCGTTGCTTTTGATATCCAATCATCAGGTAATTACCGTAAAACCTCTATTAAACGGACACCCTCCAATAAACGGACACCCTCTAATAAACGGGCACCCTCAAGGACCTATATCTCAGCGCAATAAATTTTTTTTGCAAATCTGTTTTTCGCGTTTTCTTGATCACCTCGATCTTAGTTGATTCCGCTTTTTAGATTTTTTGAGTACCCAAAAATCTCAAAATCAAAATATTTTTTTTTCGATTTTTTAGGGGTTGAAAATTAAACGGGCATGCCGTTTAATAGAGGTTATACGGTACTTCTATGCTATGAAGTAGTTCCATCATCGGGTTAATTCACGTAAAAAATTCAGAGCTCAATCGATGTATTTGTGATGTCTCAGTTCTGGCCCAATAAATGTGTCGCTATGCTGAAAAATTCGTTGAAATTCGTTCCTTTCTTCAACATCTCTGCTATTCTGGTATTGCCATTTTCTTAATTATTCATCATATAGTATGTTTTGCGATCTTAGTGCAACTCGATTTTCGTCAATCGCTTTAGTAAGGAAAGCGCGCATAAGACTGTGCTGGATGCTGTAGACTTAATGTTGAAGAAAAAGCTAAAGCTATATGTACGTTCTGTGGTCCTTATGAGTTACAAACGACTTATTACTTGCAGGTATTTCCCGAGGGCACAAGGCATCATGGGCATGGCATGCTAGAGTTCAAGAAAGGGGCCTTCAATATTGCAGTCCAGGCTCAAATCGACATTGTGCCCGTTGCTATCTCAGATCTGCGACCGTTCTACTCAAAAACAGGCAAATACTTCCACAACAATGGCAAGATTATCGTGCAAGTATTGGATCCCGTTCCTACCAAAGGGTTAGTTACAACTTGTTTGGTCCATGTATAACGGTTTAATTTTCTGCAGTTAACAGCAGAAGATGTTCCAAACCTGTGCAAGAACATTCGAGAAGACATGATGAGGGTCTACGACAAGATTAGTATCGAAGCGGAGCAAAAATATTTGGCAGCCAATTCTCAGCTAAACGGCGTGAGAAAGCAGCGTTGAGAATTTGACATCCAGACATTCTCTAGTACACCTGTATAACAATGCTGAAACTGCTGTATTGCGTTTAATAATTGCAGATTCTCAATAGATATTGTCGTGGGTTTGTAATGGTTAATTGATAAAGAATATGCGAGTATATTATTTGTAATTTAATTGAGCAATAAATGTTATTTCTTTGTCTTCGCTATGGCGGTTGTCTTCACGGATTTTACCGCATTTTTAGTCCTTGTGGCAGATGTATAATAGCTACCTTCTATTATTATTTTTCGTCATCTGTTATGTACGCTTATTACTATAAACGTGTCTTATTCACTCCGAATCTGATTGGTACATCAAATCTGGTTCAGAATAAAGTGCGGTTCGGTGGGTTAACCCGAGAACGGGTTTCGCCCAATAAATTGAAGCCGAAAAGAGTTTTTGCAAAGTAAGGTTTATCTACGACATCAATAACCGAAAACCACGTAAAGATCGCTTAACCTACCGATAACGGTTGAAGAACCGAAACTCTTAACCAGCTTTTTTCAAACCGACCGGTCTCTAAAATCCTCTAGAATCCTGCCCCAGTTGACAGGCGTAACTTACGCTTTTTTACAGTCCATATTTTCTATAATTTGCATGTTTGATGCTTTGTCCTTACAGTTCATCAATAATTTTCCCCAGTATTCTCCATTATAAATTTTCCTGACGGAGTTTAATTTTTTAAGCAATGGGAAGAGCCTGGATCGGAAGAAAAAAGTTCAAGAAGCTTCGAATCGAAGGTGTTGATAAGCGCGAAAAAGTAGCTGTTGCAGAAGATCATAGTAAAAGAGCGGTCGATGTCAACTACGCCTATGATTACATCGAGCGTCGAGAGCAAACCGGTGAAATTTTGTGTTACAGGCTGCTCAAGTCAACAGTCCCTCTCTTTTATAGATAGCAAAATCGGTGATGAAGTGCACATGCTGTCTGGAATTTACTCTGCGCACATGCTAAACTACTCAAAGCCATCAGAGCCAGAAGCGGAAGACGTGGGTGAACAGACTGAAAGAGCAATGCTTCGACTGCCGGAAGATGGAGGAATTTTCGTCGATGGGATTCCATTTCATCATTACGTATTGTCGGCACTCAAGGAGAAGCACATCATCAGGCTTAAACAAAATGGTGAATTTCAGTTTTCGTAGTAAGCTAGTGACCAGTGTTTGGACCTCGTACTTCTTACACGTACTCGTACTACGAGTACGAAGTACGAGAAGAAATTTTAGAGGTACGAGTACGATGTACGAGCTTGAAATTCTGTGGTACGAGGTACGAGTACGAAGTACGAGAAGAAATTTTAGACGTACGAGTACGAGGTACGAACTAAAATACAAGTATATATAAATTAAAAAGCAAATACTGGTGCTCTACTACTAAAAAGCCGGATCTTAATGTCTTTTAATAAAAAAGACATTGCAAAATATTTTTTTTTCAAATCATTCCCTGAATACCTTATCCGTTTTTATACAAAGTACGAGTATGAAGTACGAGCAAAATTTTTTGTAGTACGAGGTACGAGTATGAAGTAGGAGAAGAAATTTTAGAGGTATGAGTACGATGTACGAGCTTAAAATTCTCGTTGTACGATGTACGAGTACGACCTTTCCTGAAAGTCCAAACACTGCTAGAGACCTCTTAACTACTTGAACTTTTAAGGAATTGTGATAAACCGAAGAAATTTTCGCACCAAGAAGACCGTCTGATTCTTGAAAACTGGAAGACCTTTGCCGAATATCATGATCTTCCAATGATGAAGCTCCACTGTACGTAAGCGCTGCCACAGCTACAGAGCAGTTGGAAGAGCACAGAGAACGTATCAGATTCTGCCAAGTAAACCGATTCAGGCCATGGATGTGTAAGCCAGTTTCCGCAAGGTTTCACAGCGCAATGTGTCACTAACAATGTGGTTTATTTAGGCAAAAGATTGTTGGATAGAACATGCGTGCAAGTATTCCGAAGATGCTACATTCTCTTCCATTGTGCGAATCAGGCGTTGGGAGATACCAGGTTTTTTAGTCATATAGTTGTAGTAGACCATTAGGGATTTAGACCTTGGAAAAGAGGTGACGACAAAGCCTTGATAGAGATGGTTGAAACACATAGCAAAGGGTTCGAAGAAATTGGTATAGAGCTGAAGCGAACGAGGTTTTCGTGCAGAACCAGGTATAAGAAGTTGAAGGCTTCTGAAGAAGACGTTAGCTATGGGGAGTGGGAGCCTATTGAGATCGCTAAGTTCTACAGTAAGTAATCCAATATTCATTTCCGTCTGAGCGACAATAACAATAGATTCGTTTTTGCAGAGTTCTTGTGTGACAATATGTCCAGGCATCCAGTACTGGTGGCTACTATTCCACGTTACGCATACTATGAGGAGCAAGTTCAGTGGGATAGTGAGGAGTTGGCTTTCCTTCAAAGATCTATTCGTCAGCGTCAAGCTAAGTGGTAAAAGTTTAAAACATTTCAGTTTCTCGTGTCCACAAATTAAGCTTATGTAATTTTTAGGGAAGAGCTTAAACGCAAATTTTGTGAAGCGAAAGAACGCTTGAGGACTGATTTTATCAAGGAAGTGGAAAAAGCTGTTATTCCTGACTCAACTCGCATTCTAGAAAATGTGCGAGTGAAAAAGAGAACGCTTAAGATCAGTGCTAAACAAATTGCTTGCTGCATCGATGCCCTTCTCGCCCAGCAGCCAGATGTCTTGCACATGCGTCACTTCAACAAAGAATTATATTGGAAAAGTATTTGTTTTGGGTTAGATCTGGTCTGTCTAATAGTAAACTTTTCTTTCACTTCAGGCTTACTACTATGGAATTCGCAGATTTGCTGTCTGAAGTAAAGGATCCTGTTAAAAGAGTGATGCATCGGATCAGCTACATACTATTTGCTTGCCGTTTTACTGGGTTGTTTGACACGCTTCCACCTGACCAAGACATTATCAGAGGTAATAAGTTTATTTAATTTGAGCTTCCCTATTTTTTAAAGTTTCAGTTAAGCTACAAATAATTGCAAAAGTTCTCAGAAAAGAAGACAAGTTCAAGATTAAGAAGAGGGTCCTGAGAAAGCATATCCGACATTTTATTTCCACCAACGGTTGGACGCCAAGAAAGAAAATCGTATTTGTTGATAAGTCTGCTAAAGAATGAACATTTTCGTTGTTATGTTTGTTTTCACTGTTGATAAGCTTTGAATAAATGTTACCCGTGGTGCAGTGTACCTTCAAATTGCCTTTTTTGCTTTCTGATGCTCTTCCTAGTGGTACTCTCACTTTCGGATGGATTGGATTCTTGGTGCAATCCCTGAATTTAGCTTTCTTGTCTTTGCTCGGAGATTTGTTCGGGTTTGTAACGCAAGGGCGAAGTCTTTTTCAAACTTAAAAATATTAGGTACCGTAATCCTCTAATTAGCCGGCCCTATAATAAACGGGTACGTGACAATTCACCGCCCGGACAATTCACCGCCTGGGACAATTCACCGCCGGGACAATTCATCGCCGGGACAATTCACCGCCCGGGACAGTTCACCGCCCGGACAGTTCACCGCCCGGGACAATTCACCGCCCGGGACAATTTACCGCCAGGATATCAAATGGCATATTTTTATACTATTCTTGCTTATTTTCATTTATTCTTACTAAACAATGTAACAAAAATTTAATGACAAACTTTATTCAAAACAACAAAACATAACATCCAAACAATAACAACATTAAATTTTCAACAACTCTAAAGATCCTCCATACGATAGTTGTGCGCAATACCAGATAGAAATTCTTCGGTGGTCCGATCATCATAGCTTTCCACGACTGCCAAGATCTGCCTGTCTGCCTTCTGGTAAATTTCCCGCTTGCCTTTTGCTTTCTTGCCTTGAAGCCATTTCAGATAAAGTTGGTCGCGACCTTGCTGCACCTTGCGAAGACAATCTATGAAGCTCCAGATTCCCGGATGGCACACGTCAAGTTCGTTTGAATACGATGATTTGCGCCCTCAGCGTAGTTCTTTGTCCGATGCTGCTTGTTCATAGTCCTTTCGTACACATCCCAAAGAGAGTGAGGGAACATAGGCGGCACGAAGTCTCCACGGCGGCTGACGATCCTTAACATATTTAAGTTAAACACAAAATCCAACAAAAAGGTCGCCGATATAATATCTCTGAAACCACTGCATGACTGGCTCCAATTCTGCTGGAATCACATTCCAAAGCTCGTCGAACATCCAAACAATATTCTCAGGCTTCAGACCGCCATTGCAGTGATCATTCCTGTAATAAAGTAATCAAAAACATTCAAAGACTAAAAGAACATACGGCACTTAATTGCAATGTCCGGCTCGGTTTCGTAACGACGCTTGAGACCATTTTCACCAAGATTCTTCTTCATATTCTGGACCATATGAAAGAAACAGCCCCATACATCCGTATCCGGAGAGACCACTTCTATTGCATTGATTACCTCCATTTCGAAGTCGATGGAGATGCTAGACGGAGCAAAGTCTGACCACAGATTCTTTACCATTTGGAACATTTTCTCGTACGTTGATTGCGTTTTATTCGGCAGTAGAGCATATAAGACGGGAAAACGTAGCCTCCACGTTCGGCGAGAATCACATAAACCTAAACAATGAATGTTCAGTTAACGCAAAATTAAAAGAATGATACCTGATAGAATGGCGGCGGAGTAATTTTAAACGTCCCATCTGCGAAAACGACTTTCATATCTTTTGCCCATGACTTGTTCGATTCGCGGCCAAAAAGCAGAACTCTAAATTAAAAATATCATAAAAACTTACTAAACAAATTAATTGACCTTTCTAAATCCTAGAGTCAACCAGCAAAAACTTTTCCGGTGCATTCAAGCCAAACTGATACTTGCCAAAGCGATCTGGTATGACGAAATTGATTCCATTCGGATTCCATTTTACTATTAAAAAAGCTTTCAAAAAATGGCGGTGAACTGTCCCGGCGGTGAACTGTCCCGGGCGGTGAACTGTCCCGGGCGGTGAATTGTCCCAGCGGTGAATTGTCCCGGCGGTGAATTGTCCGGGCGGTGAATTGTCCCGGGCGGTGAATTGTCCGGGCGGTGAATTGTCCGTGTTCCATAATAAACCGACCTCTTCTACTTCGAGGACTTCTTACTCAAACCAGAGCAGTTTTTTCAGCATTGCTATTTATTATGTTCTCTCAGTTCCCGCGTGCTCTACTGATTCTAATTTTTTCAATTTTGGTTGGGCACCGTACAATTTCCTTGCCCTCGTTGCTACTTTGCTGCATTTTTAAGAATCTGTATCCAGTGAAAGAGATTGTCGAATTTGAGACGTCATCTGTTCTCCGTGGTATATATCCGTGATATTATCGATAAACAAGTAACATGTTATTGGATTTCCTAAATTTTTGTTCACTATAGCAAATTTTACATAACCTCTTGAATTCTCCTAGTAAATGATGCTGGGTTTACCGTTTTCATTTCGGCAACTAACCTATTTTCGCTGAGTAAAAATATATGTTGAAATTTAGGCTTGGCATTATGCGCGAAAGGAAATAAAAATTTATTTTGAATAAATTTTCTAACTAACGGATTTGCTCTGATTAAAGCCCATGGGAATCCTATGATGGGTTGTATACCGTAGTAATAATTTTAATAGTAATCCCGGAGTTACTATTTTTCAATCCCCTGAAAATCTTGAAATTGTCAATCGAAAAATGACCTTAATTCTGAAATCTAAATCAAAATATAAGGTGGGCTTACATATAAAGGTGGGCTTACATATAAAAAATACGGTAAATCTAATTAATTTGGACATCCAATTGACCAAATCGAATTCGTGAATTTGGAAAACTATATAATTTTTTTCCAGCTCCAATGAATACAATTGTTGATGAACCGGTATGTGATGCCAAAATGGGTGGAGGGATATTCGAAAGGTTCCAAAGCAGCTGCTCGACTTCTGATTGGGACTTCACTCTTGTGCTCAATGTCTTCGAATGTCTCATTTCTGTGATTTCCTTCGCAGTTGCTTCCAATCTCATTGGATTTGACTTTGTGAAGGTCAATCTTTTACAATAGTTCCAGTTTTTAAGAGCTAAATATTTGACGATTTTAGTTTTTGCGTTTGTTCCGTCGTTGGTCTCCTGATGAGATAGAATTCCGCCGCCTCAATTTGAAGATTGCTGAGATCTCTAAAAAGATGTCTGTACTCTCTCCAGTCAATGATTTTGCTCAGTATTTCAAGCATGAGAGGGTCCGTAATAAATTAGTGGATGAACAAAATTCACTGTGTGAGTTTTTCTTTTCAGCTTACATTTCGTCTGTTATATTGCAGTTCAGTCAAAATAGTAACAAAAGAGCTTATTCCCTTAGAACTTCTAGCTTCGCTTAAAAGGGGCATGCCCGTGTGTTTCGAAAAGTTAAAGGGGACCAGCAAAAAATCCGGGTCGTGCTATTTTTCACTTGTTTTGCATTAAATCTGATATTAAAGGAGGACGAACTTTATGCGGGGGGAGGGTATCTTGACTAGTAAATGGAATTTTTCGGTCCTCAGTTAATTTAATTTTTGACCCTACTAGCTTATACCCCCCCAAAATCAAGTTTTTTCAGAGTATCTAAAAATCATTTTTAAGTAATAATTTTGTCGTAAAAAGACTAGGATAGCAATTTAACCCTGCGGTAGGCCCTAGCAATTTAAAAGGGATTATGGGCTGTATTGGGCGTTATGAGAAAAAATCGGGTCGCAAAAATCGGGTCGGAAAAAATCGGGTCGGAAAAAATCGGGTCGGAAAAAATCGGGTCAGAAAAAATCGGGTCGGAAAAAATCGGGTCGGAAAAAATCGGGTCGGAAAAAATCGGGTCAGAAAAAATCGGGTCGGAAAAAATCGGGTCGCTCACCACTCAATCTCAGGTTCAGTAGGGCAAACCACCTGGTACGTTTTTCTAAATGGATATCCACATCCAGAATCCGAAATTTTGTATTTGGCTAAAAGTAGCTAAAATCATTGTACCCTGTACAGAACCATTTTACCTACCGTTTTACCCACCAGTTTACCTACCGAAACCCGAAAACCTGGGGTAGATGCCACCTAACCAGGTCGGTATCCACCTAGAAGACCTGAAAAAATATTTTTTGATATTTTGAAAAACAAAGCATGCTATCAAATGTGAAATCGTGACGTGAATAAGGTTTGATAAGACCAAAATCCCAATTTCACCTACCCAGACCCCGAACCCGAAATGGGCACCTTCTGGTCAGGTGGATCAGCTGGATCGCCTGTAAAGTAAAAATTTCAAATTTCAAAAACAAACCATGCTATCATATGTGGAATCGTGTAGGAAGTTGGGTTAAATGAAACCAAAACTCCGATTTCACGCACCGAAATCCCAATATTCCGGATAGGTACTACCTGGCCAGCTGGACCACCAAAACCAAGTTGTCGACCACTTGGAGCAAAAAAAAATTTTCATTTTTTCGGGTTCCAAAACCCATTTCTGAACTGATTCGGTCATGCTGAAGATGGTTTGACAGTGGTAAAATCACGTTTCATCGACATATTTTTGAGTTATCACTAACGATTGATTTTGATTAATCAATCGTTAGCGATAACTTAGAAAATACCCGACAAAACGGCGTTTTACCACCGTCAAACCATCTTCAGCATGCCTGAATCAGTTCAGAAAATCGGTTTTGGAACCCAAAAAAATGAAAAAAATATTTTGCTCCAAGTGGTCGACCACTTGGTTTTGTTGTACCCAGGTATTCGTACCCAGGTAGTGTAGTGGTTGGTACCCGGGTAGTAATATTTTCATCTTGTACAGAACTTTACAGAACAAATTGTATAGAACAAATTTAATATGTTTTCTATGATCTAACTTCAGTTCTACTGCATAATCCATGAACCAACCAAACCAAGTGGTCGTCCACTTGGATCAAATTTTTTTATGTTTTTCATGTTCCAAAACCTGTTTTCTGGACTAATTCGGGCATGCTGAAGATGGTTTGATAATAGTAAATAAGGTTTTGTATGGTATTTTTAAAGCATTGGGATATAATTGATTTTGCGAAAACTGCTTTTTACCAAAACTCAAAAAATACCCTACAAAACGGCATTTTACCACCATTCAGGGTAAATCTGAACCATTCGGGGTGGAGTTGAACCACTGAGGGAATGAAAAAATTGAAGGTTGATCTGAACAACTGAGAGTGGGTCTGGACCACTAAAGTTGAATCAGATAGGATCAAAGCCCCCGGGGCCTGGTGCCCAGGTACAAAAACTATAGTGACCCGATTTTTTCCGACCCGATTTTTTCTGACCCGATTTTTTCTGACCCGATTTTTTCCGACCCGATTTTTTCCGACCCGATTTTTCTGACCCGATTTTTTCCGACCCGATTTTTTCCGACCCGATTTTTTCCGACCCGATTTTTGCGACCCGATTTTTTCTCATAACCGTATTGGGAGGGGAAGGGAACAATAGGGGGCCACTTTTTAGTCAATTTTTTTTGGCCATTCTTCGGCTGCCTCACCATGTTTTTCAACTGGGCCGTGGCAAAAAAAGACTCTATATGCATTTTATGGTCAAGAGTACTTCTCGGAATCATGTCTAAGGTAAGTGAGTGCGCGCATCTCTAACTCTCAAGCGAAGGGGGCGCAGGGGGCTTGGAGTTGAGATGCGCACACCCACATACCTTAGACACAAATCACTCGAAAGTGACTCTGGATGCATGAAAAAGCATGCATACCAGAGTTTATTTATGCGGTAGGCCCCAGTATTCAAAACTATGTTCAACATCTTTGATTTTTCGGCCGAAAAGGGTTTCCCCCTCTTCTGGCCTGGGGCTACGAGCCAGAGGCTCAGCCATCCAAAAGTTACAAGGACAACCATCAGGATCCACCCGGCGGATCGGTCTGATCAGCTCGACTACTTATACTTTTACGTGCACCACAAGTGGCTGGGTTTGAAAGCGCCTTTACTGCTTAGAGAATTAATACCTTTGCTAATTATAGGCACTATAGAAGTGGCCCCTGTTTTGTCCTTCCCCTCCCAATACAGCTCATAATCCCTTTTAAATTGCTTTTCTAGCCTTTTTACGACAAAATTATTACTTAAAAATGATTTTCAGACACTCTGAAAAACTTGATTTTTTGGGGGGGGGGGTATAAGCCAGCAGGTCCGAGGATTGGGGGGGGTATAAGAAACTAGCTGTTTTGGGGGGGGGGGTGGTATAAGCCAGTAGCGCCTAATTTTTTTACGCCAAAAGAAATTATCGCAAATCCACCCGACAAAACACACGTTCGATCATTTAAATAATTTTTTTTGTAAAAATTTGCCTTGATCTTAACTTTGGTCCGAACCAGGGGCATTCTGGCAGTTTTGTAACTGCTTCAGAAGTTACATTTTGTCGTGCTCTGATGGACAGGATATCATACAACTTTATACTTGAAATGACGCCAGAAAGCATGGCTACATTTTGAGCATAAAGTTGTATATGACTATGCTTGCAAATCTTTTGAAAAAAAAAAGTTATGAAAAAGTGTTCGGAGTTTTGGAAATTTTCAAAATTTTCACAACTTTTTTTTCAAAAGATTTGTAAAATCTGTAAAATCTGTAAAACTTCATTGAGATAGAAAAAGTGCTGGTCCCCGTCTTTCTCTGTGTCGGACACGGAGAAAAGACCTATGAAAAGCGTGTCCCTTTAATATTATTCAAATTTAGTCAATGCTTTAAATATTTGTCAATTTAGCACAAAGAATATCACAGGATGCCCTGCTCCGCTCTTTCAAATTGACTATGTTTTTCCGTGCTGCTCTGTTCCTCATTTCGATGGCACTGGCTATGCATGTGGGAGACAGGTTAATTCTGCTGCGAATATCAGAGAATCATTTCTTCCCTTTCAATTTCCTGCTTCATTTTCCTGGGTCCGTGACTAGCCTGCTTGGTTTTCAAGACTATGATACTGATGGTATTTATTCTTTTTCCTTTTTGACTTTAACCACCGCGTTGTCTTCAGGCCAAGTGACTATATCGCTGTTCAGCTATTTGCTGATGGCTCTCTTTGTGAGGAGGGTGTACACGAATCGAAAAAAAGACCTAGAAAAGAAGGCTGCTTAGCTCTTGGCTACGATAGTACGATCCAAATTGCATTGTTATTTATTGTTTGCTTGCGTTTGGATATGGTCTTATAAAAGTTTCAAAAGTTACGGTTGCTATTTTGTTAATATTGGTCGTACCTGTTATGTGCCTTTTTCGTTTGTGTTGCTGGTTTTAATAATTTTACTTGCTTGTGGTTCGTTCATGTCAACCAACACAATATTGTTCTTATACGGCTCCGAGACTGGAACGGCACAAGATGTGGCAGAAACGCTGTGGAGAAACGCTCGTCAGCTAGGAGTCAGATCTCGCGTAATGGCCATGGACGACTACAATATTCAGGTTTTAATTTATCATTGCCTCTATTTAGTGCTTATATTGTCGCATATAGATGCTCCGGAAGAGAAAGTAGCGGTCTTTATAGTAGCAACAAGTGGTCAGGGAGAGATTCCAGCAAATATGAGATCCAATTGGCGTCGTCTACTAGCTCGTCAGCTACCTGTGGATTTGCTTGCAGGGGTCAGTATATTGTGAACATGGTAAACAGTATATATTTTATGCATCGCTTTCAGGTCAGAATGGCTGTTCTTGGTCTAGGAGATTCTTCGTATCAAAAATTCAATTTTGCTGGAAAAAAAGTTTATAGACGTCTGCTGCAGCTTGGTGCTACTTCTCTTGTTGATCTTGGCCTAGCAGATGATCAGCATCAATTAGGTGTGGACGGCATATTCGAGCCCTGGAAAATTATGCTTTGGACAGAGCTGAAGAAATCTAAACTGTTTGGGGTACCTTCTTACATAATAAAGTCTTTAAATCTCTTCACTTATTTTAAGGATCTATCGCTCGAGCCCGACTCCGCACTTCCTTTGCCGCCAAAATATCGACTCGATTATGTTGAAGAGTCATCTTCTCCTTCTGCTTCAACTGTGACATCAATCTCTTTTGTTCCTATTGATGTGGTTTCAAATAAGCGTGTTACTAGTGAGGATCATTTCCAGGTAATGCAGTTGTTGTGAACCACATGATGAAGCTTGCGTTCATTCAGGATACTAGATTAATCACCTTTTCTGCTGAAACAAATTGCAGTTCCCTTGCAGTGCACAAAATATTGAAGTAAGTTGGGATATTTTTTATCAGTGTAAAAGCTTTATGTCGCTGACATATAGGTATAAATCTGGTGATGTTTTGATGGTTCAGCCTCGTAATCTCCCTCAGAGTGTAAAATAGCAGTTGAAGCAATTAACCTGTCTGATGATGTACTGGATAAGCCCTTTAAATTGGTTCCGTCTGATGAAAATATTGTTGCACCACCCAGCTGGCTATTTCCTGACGGTATGTTTGATATGACTTTAGCGCTTTTTCTACTCATAATTAATCACAGGCTTTTCAACTCTGAGAGCATGCTTAGAAAGTTATTTTGATCTTCAAATGGTACCACGGCGGTCTTTTTGGCTTTGCTTGCGAAAGTGTCTACAAATCAGATGGAAAAAGAACGCTTAGCAGAATTGTCATCAGCGGAAGGATTGGTAATGTTATGCCGTGTTTTACTTCTTTTCATGTTATTCTGTATTTAGGATGACTACTTGGATTATTGCCAGCAGCCAAGAAGAACAGTGGCAGAATTATTGCGCGACTTTCCATTGACATCCTTATCTCTTAAGCCAGAACAATTTTTCGATGTATTCTCAACTATCCGTGCTCGTGCTTTCAGTATCGCGTCTTCTCCCAATGCTCATCAATTAGAAATTCAGTTACTAGTGGCTCGTGTATGTTTTTCTCGCCACACGTTATCACATGATCGCAATGTTTTCAGGTAGTTTATAAAACAAAACGAATGGAAGAACCAAGGAGAGGACTATGCAGTAGCTATTTATGTCGGCTCAGAGATGGTGACAAGGTATATTTCTGAAGTGCTTTGCATTCATTTACAAAGTTTTTTACATCTTTAAAAAAACTTATTTCAAGGGCTTGAGTTCAGAATCCCCCCCCCCACGGGGACTGATCAGGTGGAGGAGATAACTTCATATTCGTGTTTCTCGACCCGATTTCATTAGAAAGCCGCGCCTTTTTTTGGTTCTGAGAAAAAACAATTTTCTCGAACCACAGGGGGGGGGTATCATGGTTTTTTAGTCAAAATTTGAAAAATTTAAATTGGCGCCTTTTGAATTTAAAAGGGAATAAGGCTTATTGGGAGGGGAAGGGAATAAAAGGGGCCACTAATCACACAGGGCCCACTAACAAGAAGATGTTGAACATAGTTTTGAATGCTGGGGCCTACCGCATAAATAAACTCTGGTATGCATGCTTTTTCATGCATCCAGAGTCACTTTCGAGTGATTCGTGTATAAGGTATGTAGGTGTGCGCATCTTAACTTCAAGCCCCAAGCCCCCTTCGCTTGAGAGTTAGAGATGCGCGCACTCACTTACCTTAGACATGATTCCGAGAAGTACTCTTGACCATAAAATGCATATAGAGTCTTTTTTGCCACGGCCCAGTTGAAAAACATGGTGAGGCAGTCGAAGAATATAGATATTCAAATTTATAATGTTCTGCCATAAAAATGGCCCCTTTAATTCCCTTCCCCTCCCATAAGCCCTTATTCCCTTTTAAATTCAAAAAGCGCCAATTTAAATTTTTCAAATTTTGACTAAAAAACCATGATACCCCCTGTGGATCGAAAAAAATTTTTTCTTCAGAAATAAAGAAACAGCCGGCTTTCTCAGGAAATCGGGGTCGAAAAACACGAATATGATGTTATCTCCTCCGTTTGATCACTCCTCGTGGGGGGGGGATTCTGAACTGAAGCTGAGTACGGTTTTTATTAAAAGCTTTGCTAATTAGAAAATTTTACAATTAAAGGTCTGATAATTTTTTTTTGAAAAAGTTGAAAAAATCGGTGCCCCCCTCCAAAGTAAATAAGTTCCCTTCAATTTTCCGCAGGCTAAATTTGCTCTCTTTTTTCTCTTTTTATTAAAAATTTTATTTTGCGAAGTCGTGAACACATCACAATAATCTGTAGAAGATATCGTTTTTGAGAGGGTTTGACAACAGGGTTCCACAACTGCAGTCTTCAATATAGTAGTAAAGTCACCCGGCCTTTTGTGATATAAAAGTTATCTGATATAAAATTTAGTTTTTGGGTATCATGCAGACGTCTCAGAATTTAATAATTATGCTCCCAAATAATAAATCTCCGGAGCAGGTTACAATACCCCAGCACTCAGGTTTACTTGACCCCAGCAGTAAAATTAGCTTGGGGGACCAAGGCAAAATTTTTAAAAAATATCGAAAAACAATTTTAAAAATTTTTAAAAAATTTTGCCTTGGTCCCCAAGCTAATTTTACTGCTGGGGTCAAGTAAACCTGAGTGCTGGGGGTATTGTAAACTTTAGCCAAATCTCCCGATCAGATTGTTAATAAATAACCACTCCTTTTCCAACGAAGTCCAGGTGTCCTGCCTCGCCTGACAGCTAATAGCACATCTGATTTTAGGTACTAATTTCCATGTTTTAACTCTACTTGGTCCGTTTTCGTTTCTGGCATAGAAATAAAAGAGTAACTATAGAAATACCGAGGGATGGTATGAGATACGTAATTAGGCTTGGCTGTTTGGGGTCGGGAAACGGGAATGGGAATTTGGAAAAAAATTGCTCCTGCGGGAAACGGGAATGGGAATTCCAAAATTTCGGGAATCCGACGGGAAACGGGAATTTTTAAAATAAGAGAGAAAATCCAAAATTCTGCAACTTTTTCGGGAATTGGACATTTTTCCGTTGGACATTTTTCCGTGGACATTTTTCCGTGGTCATTTTTCCGTCAGAGCATTTTTCCGTTGGACATTTTTCCGTCAGACCATTTTTCCGTTGGACATTTTTCCGTCGGACATTTTTCCGTTGGATATTATTCCGCCACATCCGCCACATCCGTCGGCGCAAATTGGCAAACTGCGCAACTTGGCTGAATTCAGGGAGTAATGTTGGGGTAGTGGAACTTGTTTACTTCAGGGAGCTCTTTATACAAAATAATAGTTTTACTTCAGTAACTCACTTAGTTGATGCTCGGATAACAATTGATAGACATAATTCCTAACAAACAAGTTTGATTCCGTTTTAATATACGCTGGTTTATTCTGCGCTTGAAGCTTCGACTAAGTGAAAAAAGTTGACTTCACAGCAGGGTCCCCGCAGGGGGTTTTTTATCGGTATACCAGTGACACATAAGAAATACTATAGTACCCCTTCAATTGTTGTTTCTTTTTATTGGCGATACAGTCTACTCTCGATATAACACTATTTCGATACAAAACCACTCTTGACACCGCCTAAACGCCTATACACCGAATCCTTTTGGTTTTATTGAAGTGTAGAGTAGGAAAAAGTTTGAGCGAGCACTACTATATCAGTTCTTTTCAACTCTCTACCTATGATATGGAAAAATTCGGGTATCTTAATGACTTGAAATCCGAAACTAAAAATTATTTAACGGGTTTAGTTTTCACCTCTGATTGATGTGTACTAAGCATAGTACGCAAACCTATAAAATGACAATTTTCTGACAATTCAGTACTACTTATTAGTACTACTATTAGTACTGGTACTACTACTATTAGTACTACTAAGTTAGTACATACGTAGAGCGTTAGTACGCTCTACGCCACGTGAAGGCACCCATGATGCAGAGCAACCTCGAAGGGCCAAGGGCGAACCTTGATTTTCTTCAATAAGATGATGCCCCTCTAAGCCGACAAACCAAGATCATTATTCAAAAGATGGTGCCATGACACTGTCTTACTGAACACGATTAACTTAAAGAACACGTACAGGCCTTTGAGTAAAGTACATAGACATGTTTTGTTAGAGATATTTATTGAGGAGGTTCCAACAAGGTGTGTAACAATAACAGTGAAGAGGGTCCAACAAAATGTGCAATGACAAAAGGAACAAAATCATGCCCGTGATAGGAGACTAAAATGGCTAAAATTGATTTACGCCCTCAAAAACTGATTTACGCCCTCAAAATACTGGTTTACGCCCTCAAATCTATATATTGCCATTTTTTGTCAAATTTTTGTTGCCACTTTTTCAATATTTTTACACCAGCATGTAGCCCTGAATCTTGGCTTTCTAACAAGCCATTGACTGATTTTCTGAGATTTCAAAAAGCTGGAGAAAGAAGTCTTTGTATGGAGCAAATTTTCGAAAAATTAAAGACAAAGACTTCTTTCTCCAACTTTTTGAAATCTCAGAAAATCAGTCAATAGCTTGTTAGAAAGCCAAGATTCAGGGCTACATGCTGGTGTAAAAATATTGAAAAAGTGGCAACAAAAATTTGACAAAAATGGCAATATATAGATTTGAGGGCGTAAACCAGTATTTTGAGGGCGTAAATCAGTTTTTTGAGGCGTAAACTACTTATAGCCGACTAAAATTACGACAAAAATGAAAAAGCAATGAAACAATATGCAACGGAAAAATGTCCAACGGAAAAATGGTCCAACGGAAAAATGTCCAACGGAAAAATGTCCGACGGAAAAATGGTCCGACGGAAAAATGACCACGGAAAAATGTCCACGGAAAAATGTCCTAAACCCACTTTTTCTTCAAACAAATCAAACAAACAAATCTATAAAAGCCTACTCAGACTTCCCGAAGTCACGCTTGACTCCGGAGTCAAATGGTCTGACTCCGGAGTCAAAATCGGTGATCCCGGAGTCAAATGGATGACTTTGGAGTCAGATAGATGACTCCGGAGTCAGCATGAGTTCCGAAGTCAATCCAGTTTTGTCATGCAAAACTACTGTAATCTTTTTTTTGCATTTTTTCATGTTGTTTTCGATCGGGATCTTATTTTTTCGCTGCAAGACGATGAAAAATATACTGTGACAGATGTCAGTATGTAAAGTTATAGTATGTAGAGAGTGATCTTTAATTTTAAAAATCTTCACCGGAACAAACAATTGGTACGGTCTTGGTTTTAGAAATGAAAAAAGCTTGTTCTCACAGCAAGTAGTTTCCTGAATTCTTAGCCGTTATTCTGTTTAAGAAGACGTTCCACCAGAAATGACAAAAGAAATGACCAGCAAAATTGCTTAGTAGCAAACAATTTTGTTTTGGCATTAAATAAATTTGAATTTGGATTTCGGAAAATTTCGGAATTTTCGAAAATTGAACGGGCGGGAAACGGGATTTTGAACTTGGAGCCGGCAGGAAACGGGAACGGGAAAGTGATTATTTTCGGGATTCCCAAACCGGGATTCCCGTGGGATTCCCGTCTCGCTGCCAAGCCTATACCTAATGGACTTATTATGCGCCTGTACGCATCTATTTTTGATGTATTTTTCATTGTCGTATGTCTCAAAATAATCTTTTGAGAGGTGTTTATACGAACAGATGATAAATTGACATGCGTTATCAAGTTTTCCACAATTACAAGTAAGAATAGTTAATAAAAAATATATTGAACGTGGCAGGGGTCGAACCTGCAACCTTTCGGTTCGAAGCCGAACGCGCTATCCATTGCGCCACACGTCCTATGGTGGAATTGTATTGCTTTGATATTATATATCAAATAATATTGTCAAACTCATTTCTTGGCTTACTTGAACACCTAGCGTATTCTCTCTGATGGACACTCTCTATTTGAGAGACACTCTCTAATAAACGGGCACCTCTCAAGACCATAACTAGGGGGGGGTTGAAGTGAAGTCTTGTTTATTGCATTTTAAATAGATGGTCGAAGACATTTTTAGAGGTTAAAAATAGGCGAGCATGCCGTTCTACTTGAGAGAATACGGTCGTTATGAAATGTGAATTTGAAAAGTGTCTAATATTTTCGATAGTTTCGCGTAGAAAAGCATGATTTCTTTTTCAGTAGTATGAGATTTCGGAGGATTGTTTGCAATATTTTGGTTATCGGTTTAAGTTGAGGTCTTCCCTTTTCTCAAAACTGGTTCCCAATTTGCTCATAGTTGCTACCAATTAAAAACCTAAAATTTTCTGTCCCTAACTACTTATAGCCTAGGTAACATTTTTTGTTTCAGGTGTTTGTGAAAATACGTCCTGGAACCTTTGCCTACGATTTGGACCAGCCTCTCATGCTCATTGGACCGGGTACTGGTGTTGCTCCTTTTCGATCTATGATTGCAGAAAATGAGTGGTATGAAATCATCTTAATCAAAAAACATCTGAATCAAATAAAATTTCAGCCAGAAGACTTCTCTGACCTCAATTCTTCTATTTTTGGCTGCCGGAGTTTTAACCGGGATTTTTATTTCAAGCAGGAGTTTGAGAAATGTTCCCGTCTTACACTGGTGGTGGCATTTAGCCGTGATCAATCCCAGAAAGTTAGGTTTTTGGTTAAGACCAAGCTATAGCACATTTTTAGGTCTACGTTCAACACAAGATAGCTGAGAACAGTGACCAGGTTTGGAAATATCTTACTAATGAAAATGGTAGAGTCTGTTCGTTCCTAACTGTCACATATAGTTTTGTTTGTTACAGCCAAAATTCTGATTGCGGCAGTGCTAATGAAATGCCCAAGGACGTGCTCAGCTCTCTCAAAAGTGTAGCTAGAAAGAATGGTGTGCAAGATGTCGAAGATTACTTTCAAGTGCTCGAACGAAAAATAGGATACAGTTTGAAACGTGGTCATAGTAATGCAGATTCTTGTTTTTGTTATGTTGTTTTTATTGTGTAATAAATAGTTAAAGTCTAACTTTGCTAATGTATACCATGGCATTTGGAGGACTTGAGACATGGTCTTAACCTCTTTTGCCGATTGGCCATATTTGGCCAGTTCAAGAATTTATTAAAAATACGACTTATTGCTCACGTTCAGGCATAATTTTTTTTGAAAAAGATAAAGAAAAAATGGCAAACATTTTAGTCATAAAAAGACTGAACGGTGACAAACAAAAAATTGCTAAAATTAAACCATAAGTTGTGTTTGTGGGGACACGGACAATTCACCCCCAGGACAATTCACCCCCGGGGCCGATTCACCCCGACTGATTCACCCCAGCCGATTCACCCCCGGCCGATTCACCCCCAGGACGATTCACCCCCAGGCCGATTCACCCGCAGTCGTTCACACTTATTATTGTTGAGACATTATTTGAAATTTAAACGAAAACTTATTTTGTGACAAATAAGCCCTTACTCTTTGTTCTGGTTATTTTTGTTGGCATAGTCCGTTATTTTGCTGTAGCTTTTATTGCTATTGTTCTCTCTTGTGTGTTTACGACTTATAATCTTTATCCAATTAATCACAGGTTTCGAATAGTGCTTGATATCAGCCTCGTGAGACGCGTTTTGGGGTTTTTTTTGCGTTTTGAGACGATGATCCTCGTGTTTCTGCTGATGAGCAAATAACTCCGGTAGCTATTCTGGCTTCTTCGTAGTGTGCCTTTATTGTTGTTATAATCACTCTCAAAGCAACCCTGTTAAGGTTTTTTCGGAGAAAGTCAAGGAGAAGCTTGTTTTGGACGGATTTCTCTTCTGTAAACAAAAAGAAAGTCGCGACACTACACGAACTTTCTGGCAGTATGTGAAAATCTCGGTATGTTTCCGATTTCAGAACCCGGCTCAGATTTTCAACGCGCTTCTTCCTCCGTCTCAATCCATTCAAGCCGAAATTACAAAGAGTGCTTTAAAAAATCCAGTGCAAAGACATCGGATTCGAGAAGCTGGTGGTCTAGTCGCTCAGGAAACATCAACTTGCTATTCCGGAATACTATAAATTCTACTCTGTTTTGGAAGGTGGACGGGAGCTGGTTTTTTCTCTGTTTTTAGCTCTTTTGCATTTAAGATCCATAATTTATAACAACTTTCTCGGTGGATTATGAAGTAGCTGCCATCAACGCAATTAGAGTACCAGAAGCACAGTGGAATTCCAATGCATTTTATGATGGGAGAGTAGCTCATTTCATGCTCTTGTTTAATATACCATGATCTTTCGAAGATTTTCCAAATTTACTCTGAATAAAGAACTCCTTGAATATTTGTGTGTCTTTTTAATAAATAATGATGGGGTGAATTATAGCTGGGGGTGAATCGTCCTGGGGTGAATCGGCCGGGGTGAATCGGCTGGGGGTGAATCGGCTGGGGGTGAATCGGTCGGGGTGAATCGGCTCCGGGGGTGAATCGGCTGGGGGTGAATTGTCGCGCACCCGTTTGTGGACATTTTCTACTACACGATTTCATAACTTTATTTGGCTTAATAAACCAAGAATGAAAGACTGAACGAAGACGTTCAGTATCATTTACATTACACCTATTATTTCATTTATATCAGGCCTATTATTTATATAACATAAAAGAACTATTCATGCAGATATCAATGAACTTATACTTGCAAGTGTAGAAATATAAAAGTTGTATTTCGGAGCAATTATAATCGTGGCCATATTTTCGCCAACCGGCCCAAAGCGGTATTTCTTGTAAAAACTGTGTAAGATATTTATTCATTCATCCATTTATCGCTTTTTACCTACTTTTTAGTGAATTTTCGTTCTGTTGCCACGTCTTTATTTTTTTCAAACAAAATGAATGCAAAAATCAATTTAGCCATAGTAGAAAACGAGATAGAAGACAAATTAAAAAAAAATCAGGCATTTCGAATGCTAGATGCAAGGAAATTAGAAAGCACTGTGCAGTGACGTGCAAAAGGTGTAAAGTACCGCTTAGCATTGAATTTTTTACGTCATTTGATGGCTTGTATGAAAGCGTTTTCAAACTGTATAAAATTTTTAAACACTTGTCTCTGAAATAGCTTCAGTTTTCGAATTGGCGCCATAACTATTTTTTTACCGCTTTAAGCCGGTTGGCCAAAATTTGGCCAATACAGTATTTAACTTTTTTGGAATTATTTTTCGGCCATTGTTATTTTGTTCCCTGGTTGTCGTATAAAAATGCAAAAATCCATCAGAAAAGATTCATCTACGAGACGCAGCAAAAGAGGTTAAAACAGTGCACCCGGCATGAGCCAAATAATATGTTTCGTAAATTTTTGGCTGTTCGCTTAATTAGATTGAAAAAACCGTAATTATGAAGGAAATAGGAATTTTCCCATTATGAAATTTCACTTCTATTTTTCTTGTGCGTTGTAGTGAGGATAATACAGTCAACTCTCGATATAGTGTAGCCCTAAGTTCGTTCCCGCCTTGGGTCCGACACTTTTTTTTACCTCGATTTTTGAAGTCTTTTGCCAAATATGATTCGTCAGTCTAGTGCGAAATATCGCAGGGATTCCGATTTTGCCAGTCGTTTTTGTAAAGGGCAAAAGTTTTGCCGAAAAGACCGCGCCTCTCGATATAGTGTAGCCTTATTTTGAAAAAACCACTACACTATATCGAGAGGCGCGGGTCTTTTCGGCAAAACTTTTGCCTTTTACAAAAACGACTGGCAATATCGGAATCTCTGCGATATTCGCACTAGACTCACGAATCATATTGGCAAAAGACTTCAAAAATCGAGGTAAAAAAAGTGTCGGACCCAAGGCTTTTGGAACTACACTATATCGAGGTTGACTGTACACTATATCGAGAGTTGACTGTAACTGAAAACGGCCCTGTTTTTATTACCGTAGATTTCTAATAGAGCCCCCCCTCTAATAGATCCCCCTCAAAGTTCAAGTGGTCTGAGAATCGTGTTTTCATTTACTGTTTGAGGTGTGTAAAAGTGCCCGCGAGGGATTTCAAAATCTAACAGGCACTTTTACACAGCTCAAACAGTAAATGAAAACGGAAGTTTCAGACCACTTGAAGTTTGAAAAATTGCATGCTTCTAATAGAGCCCCCCGTGGCTCTATTAGAGGAATTACGGTATTTGCTAAAATTTTCGGGCTGCAGAATTTATAAGGTTGTATTAAAATTACGACCTTTTTTTTGCAAATAGCTTATCCTGGCATTGCCTTTTTATATTTGTGTTTGTGTTGTTTTTAACAAATGAAATTGTTCATGAATTCTCGTCCTTATTATCACCACAACAATAAAATAAAGAGCTAACATGACGCATTTGATAATTCTTCCCAATTCACCTGACAAACCGATAGTGCAACTTGACCCACACAAACTTATCCTGGCATACCGTCCTCATGCTTGGCCGCACGTGTTTTTCTCTCGTGTGTTCCACAATTTTGCTTATTCCAGTCCACAACTAATAGGGGAGAAATGTAGCACAAAATACACACCACCTATAGAAGCGTTTGGTTGACGTTCTGGACACACGAAGCCGACACTAATTGTGAAATAGTGTGTGAAGAGCAGAAAAAGAAGTGATTTCCTTTTTTTATTCATTTCAAAACAAAAAAGAGAGCAATTGATTGATTGACCGACGTCAAATTTTGTGTTTGTGTGTTTTAAATTTGTTGTAAAGAGTGTTTTACCCTTTGTTCAGTCCCTTTTTGCCTGACTTGCGCAGATAAGATTGTAAATTAGTCTTTGCGGGTCATTTTTTGGAGTAGTCAGTAATATTGCTTTGTGAATGATCCACTTATGTCACTGTTTTACTCAGAGCAAAGCCCAAGTAGTAGTGGCGCCGCTGTGCAACCAGTGGATAACCAGGAGGACAATAACTGCTATAGTCAACGGTTCACGAATGCATTCACAAGTCTAACCGACTTGGGAATGCAATATTTCACTGAGATGATTGCACCCAAAACAGGTCTTTTATTTTACTACTTACTTTATTTCATTATTACATTGCCTTTTTGCTTTAATATTCGGGCAATCTTATAAATTATTGATATTACTGATATTACTAATACAATTTTTCTTCTTCTTCAGAAGACTCAACCATGGAGAAAAAGAGATATTATGCGTTTCATTCAACCAGGACTGCAGGTAATATTGCTATAATAAATTTTGGTGTTTTATAAATGATGATACTTTGGCACTTATTTAGCTGGGGAGGCGCATTTTTCACTTATTGGAAAATCATGTTTAAATAACTCTTTAGTAACTTTTATGTGCTTAAATCGATAAGAAAGTTATTTTCTAACACTTTTTCACATAAAAATTGATTTTTGAAAAAAAAAATTTGACTAAAATTTAACTTTTTGCCTTAGGGACCAAGGTGAATCACCTTGTACTAAGGTATTCTACCCCGTTTCGGTCACTGGAACTGGGCAAAAATAGTCTCTAAATGCATTTTTGTTCAAGTGTCTTGCTCGGAACTATGTCTAAGGTAAGTGAGTGCGCGCATCTCTAACCAACCAAGCCCCCTGCGCCCCTTCCAGCTAAATAAGTTCCGATACTTTTCCCATAAAATACTGATCGAGCTTGATTTTTTTGAACTTTTTGCAGTGGTAAAAAGATTCTCTGAAAAAGTAACAAATATGTTAGGACGTTTGAAATTTTAAAATATCCATTGGTACGATTTGAATTGGTCTCAAAATTTCAACGCTGAAGTATGTACAAATTATGTTTGGATAGAAATGTGAACAGGCCTAAATTTTGGAAGCCGGCCCATATCAGGCTCGCAGAAATTCGGATCATGCAGACTCGGACTGCTCGATCCAAGTACCGTATTCTCTCTAATAGACCGACACCCTCTAATAAACCGACACCCCTACTTTGAGGGTCCGTATCTCAGTCCACAGAAAAAATTTACATCGCTGTTAATTGCGTTTTCTTAGCTCCCACGAGCTCTATCGATTCCGCTTTTTCGATTTTGGATTTTCACCCGAAAATGTCGAGTTCGACCCAAAATTTTCACGATTTTTGAAGGGTTGAAAAATAAACCGACATGTCGGCCTATTAGAGAGAATACGGTATGGTGTATAACCCAGCTTGTTCTTCTTTTAGGCTAGCCCTGGGTGGCGCCGTAAAAAATTTGGCTAAATTAAAATTGTTTAATTTATTATCTAGATTTTTGTAAAATTTGATTAGTACAAAAACATTTTAGTTGCTTGGCAGTAGGGCACGAGGATGGCTACAATTTTTTATTCATTGCGCTCAATAGACCGTTTGGAAAAACTGTTTGAAGGAAAAGGTTGCTTCCAAACACAAACTTTATTTTTCCCAATCCACCTGTATGTTTGTTGTAGTGCCTGAGCGAGCATGTATTGTGGAACGTCTCTACCTCAGCTCCCTCATCACAATTGTGTCGATGAAGAGCACTCGCAAGCTCCAGGTCTACCATTCAATCAAAGAGAACGAGATTTGCTGTCATACTTATGCCAGTGCCATCCTAGCTGTCCGCATGAACCGAAAGGTTGGTGCTCGATTCAGTTTTTGTCAAAAATATCAATTAAATTTCACAGAGGGTTGTGGTCTGCCTTGAGGACTCTATTCACATACACAATGTCAGAGACATGAGAGTAAGTTAATTATAAATTTATGTCAGGTCGATTCGTTCTGAGGTCACTTTTAGCCAATTTAAAGGGGCATACCAGTGCGTTACACTGAAATTAATTCGCGGACCAGCAATTTCTTTCTCTCATGACTGTTTTCTACAAGCGTCCTAACTGATCCGACTAAAGTTTTCTGCTTACTTTATGAAAGTAGAATAATGACATAAATATCAGAATTGACATGAAACGAGTGGAAACAAAGACAATTTTTTAAAAATAGCTAGTCCACGCAGTAATTTGCAGTGTAAGGCGCTGGTAAACCCCTTTAAGGTCAAATTGAGCTGAAGTCAATTTGATTTTTTCAATAAAAATGAATAAGAGAACACAGGGCTCAAGGCCTTTATTTTTTTCCGAATCGAAAAATATCTTGTCGACCTCGAAATTTCGGGTTCTTTTTCGGGGTCCTTTTCCATTATTGGGACCTCCTCTTAGGATATCTGCAACAATACATGCCCTAACATTTAAATGCCCATAAAATGATAAAAATAATTTTTTTAAATGCTGCTTATGGATTATATTCCAAAAATATTGGAGGTCCCGATAATGGAAAAGAATCAATCAATTTGTCGACCTCGAGATTTTGAGGTCCTTAGTACCGTATTTTATCTAATTGCCTCCGTATCTAATAAGACCCCCCTTGACTTTAAGATATTGGATCTCTGATAAACCTTTTTCGAGCTGTTCTTCTTTTTGCTGCTCTTTCTACCGATTCTGTTTTTTAGATTTTGTATTTCTCTTAAAATCTCGAAATGGACCCTCCCCTTTCTAGAGGTCGATAGAAAAATAAGCGTTAACGGCAGCAATTAGAAAATACGTTAATTCAGAAATGTCCACTAATAAGGCTTTAGGCAGTTTAAAAAATTTTCAACATTAAATTTGTGAAGTCATTAATTTCAGCTAATACACATGATCAAAGACAGTCCCTCCAACCCACAAGGTATAATGGACCTGTCGAATGATGAGAGTGCTTGCTACCTGGCCTTCCAAACTCATCCTCCACTGGTCATGTGATGGTTTATGATGCAGGTAATGCTGAATTTTTCCAATTCCTTCTTCATATATTTTTGTTGATTTAGAAGACATCAAACCCCTGTGCAATATAAGCGCACACGCTGGTGCCTTAGCAGCTGTCCGCTTCAATCCAGATGGCACTAAACTGGCCACTGCTTCTGACAAAGGCACAGTCATCCGTGTATTCGGTGTTCCCAACGGTGAACGTTTGTTTGAGTTCACTCGTGGAGTCAAACGGTGAGTTTTTTATCTAAAAAAAACCTTTGAAATTTAATAGTCCAATATATTGGTTTTTTTCAGATGTGTAAGTATCAGCTCCCTGGCATTCAGTGTGGACTCCAAGTATTTGTGCCTGTCTAGCAACACCGAGACCATACACGTCTTTGCTCTGGTCAAACCGGATACTCCTCAGGAACAGACCAAGTAAGAATTTTCATAAAAAGATCAAGACAAACTTGCCCAACTTCACTACATCTAAATTTTTGTAAATATATTTTTTTATTGCAGACAGGATGATTTGTCACAAGAAGGAATCGGGGCTTGGGTCAATCCACTGACCAGCTTTTTCTCCAACAAGCATCTGCCTACCTGCCCACTCACATGAATGAACTGATGTTGCGGGAGAAGTCGGTGGCCACTGCTCGTCTTCCAATCGCAGGCACTCGCACTGTGGTAGCTATGCCCAGGTAATTACTCTATTATAACACCCCTCCACTGCGCCAGATCGTGACCCTGGTTCTGTTTCTTAGATGTTTGATAGATACATTTGAGTCCATCCTCCGACATGATTCCGAGTAAGACACTTAGTCAAAATGCATTTAGAGTCCATTTTGCCTAGCTCCAGTGACCAAAACGGGGCAGAACACTTCCATATAAGCCGGTCTACCCTGATTCCTCAATGCGAAAAGTCAAATTTTGGTTGAACATTAAAAAAATATTTTTTATTGTTTTGAACGCCTAAAACATGTTTAGACATTCAAAAAAAAGCTAGGTTTTGGCTCTGTTAAAATAATGTACTCCACTTCTCAATAACCACATTGCCCAAACATCTCTATCTGTTAAAATCCAATCCATTCAGGGTAAACAACATAGACTATCTACTAGTAGCAAGTGCAGATGGCTATCTATTTTGCTACACTCTGGACACCGATGGAGGGGAGTGCACTCTCATGCGCCAATACAGAATCGGGCCACATTCTGTGCAAAGTGAAGAGGAGTCTATGGGCACAGCCATACCCATCAGTACTCGGAGTAGTGGCCCTCCACAGCTCCATCCTACAACACCTGGACTCTCGGTTAGTTGCATACCATTGATCTGTTGAAACTAGGAAAAAATCGGAACGGAAATCGGAACTCAGAGATTTTCAAAATGGAAATTTCTGAAAAAATTAAAAGACAAATTCTAAAAAAATTAAAATTTTTGATTCTCGGCTAATTTTTTCAAAAATTGAAAAGGTACTGAAATCAAATTCGAAGATCTAAATTTCGACGTATCCTTGTTGCACAGATATTTTTTTGAAATCTACAAATATAAATTTTCAGGACCTAGACAACTTCTCCAAGTCTCCATCTCCCACCCAACCGAGCATTGCTAGTCTGCGAAGTGGAGGTGGTCCCCCCGTGCACCATGCTAGTGGTGGAGGGTCCTCCTCCTCTTCCCAACAGTCTCTGTCTCAGTCGCCTCCAGCTGCAGCAGCTGCTGCCAAACCAGTGCCTCCACCTATTCCTCCAGCACCAAGAAGCGTGGCACACCCCAGTGATTCCATCTTCAGCACCAACTGGACGTGGCAAGGGCAACAGCTCTGGAACCGAAAGGAAGACCAGCACCAACCCGTTTGATATGGACGAACCACTGGGTTTGATCGGAGGCTCGCCGTCTCCAGTCAAGAAGGGTGGTACTACTACTGCTACTACCAAGACTAGTCAACTCAAGAAGGACAGTGATAGTGATGGAGATGGTCTAGTAGACATAAGCCCTCCCGCCGATTTGAATGACATGGACGAGTTTCCGCCATTGAACCATTTGAGTGAAGCTATGTAAGCTGAGAATGCAAACTACTTAATTTTGTTGGAATTATGTGTAAATTTTTTTATATTTGTTGTAAAGAGCGGTGCATGTCGCGATATACTCGATAAAATGTGGTTTATGAAGTCTTAGGTTTTTTTAACTCGGCCAAGGTGCAGTTAATTTTTTTGTTGACTTTTGTTAGTGAACATGCGGTTTTAAGGATCCGTACAGAATTAAAGCGGAAAAATCAAATTCTAACATTGCAAATTTTGTATGGGCAAATTCACAATTTTCACCAAATACAGTATTTCCTCCAAAAGAGGTCCATTCTCTGATTTTGGTACACAACCCTTAAGCATGTAACCAGTTTAATTGCAGCGCATCTCACTGGATAGAATTTGAGTGTTAGCATCACAGTGGATGATCCACAAAAAGTAGGAAAAAATCCAATGCCACAAACACGGTTTTTAATTACGGGGTTCCAGATCTAAAGGCTGCCGATCTATTACATAAAAATACGGTATTTGGTCCTGAGAAAACTAACTACTCAAGTTTGGATTATGAAGAACACAAAATAGATAGAATTTAGAATTAAAGGCTCATTGTAGTCCTACCTGCACGGGCGCCAGGCAAAATTTCGCCATTTTTGGCCGAGAGCGTCGGGCGCCCTCTTTCATGCCGGCGCCCTATTTGTCGGCGCCCAGCTCTGGTAGCCGCAGCATTAATGGATTTTTTAATTATTTTTTCGGGTTATTAAAGTTTTAAATTATGTTTTTTTACTATTTTTGTTATACCATGGTGGCGAAAAAGAAACATTTTAGGTTAAGCACATATCGTAAACCCCAGCGCCGCCTTTTTCGGGACGCCGGCGCCAGCGCAAATTTTCAAGGGTTGTCCGGAACCGATTTTAGAAAGGCCCAGCCCCGGGTTGGTGCCCGGATCCGATTTTTTTGAGTGTGCAGGTATAATTGTAGTACTTAAAAATAGCTTTGCAAAAATTTACTTTCCACTCTTCTGAAATAGTGAAAAAAGTTAGCAAAAAGTGACATGTGGCTAGAGGGATTCGAACCTGAGAGCTTTTAGATCAAACACAGAGTATATCTTGATGTAAACGGTGCCATGGCATTTCGTCCAAAATTCAGTTCGTCCAAAGTCAGTTCGTCCAAAATATAGATCGTCCAAAATTCAATTCGTCCAAAGACAATTCGTCCAAAATTCAATTCGTCCAAAAGTCAGTTCGTCCAAAAGCCAATTCGTCCAAAATGCATTTCGTCCAAAATGCAATTCGTCCAAATTTCAACATGATGAAGTATGGCAGTATCTCTATTGATCCACTTCCACCTGCGTACCGATATGTAGGCACTGCCTAATAATATCACCTGACCATTTCTCCTTAAGTCACCCAAGTACCACGTCTTTCGGACTACGACTTCAACACCCTTTTGATCAAGATTTGATTGAGACATTAATCCGATTATTGTTGTCATTTATGCTTACATATTTTCGATTCATAGTTTCTATTGGTAAATAAATTGGTTTTTAGCAGTTGAAAGCAAGCATGGCTATCGGCAAAAATAAGAAGATAAGCAAGAAGGGAAATAAGAAGAAGGTGGTTGATCCCTTCACCCGAAAGTAAGCTTTTATGCGACAGGAAGGTTTTCTTAGTTATGTTTCTTGCTGTTTTAGGGAGTGGTACGATGTCAAAGCTCCGGCTATGTTCACGAACCGCACCATTGGGAAGACATTCGTCAACAAGTCTCAGGGAACAAGTAAATTGCATTTCCATTTCACCTTTTAATTGATTGTTTCAGAGATCGCCAGTGACTTCCTGAAGGGGCGCATCTATGAGTAAGCCTCAAGTTATCATCTGATCACCTAGGATGTTCTTTATCTTTAGGGTCTCACTTGCCGATCTCAACAATTCCGAGTCCGATTTCAGAAAGTTCCGCCTGATCTGCGAGGATGTGCAAGGAAAGATGTGCTTGACCAACTTCCACGGGATGAGCTTTACTCGTGACAAGATCTGCTCCATCGTCAAAAAGTGGCATGTGTGTTTGTTGCCTACGCTTTGTCCGTTTTGTTGTATACCAAGCTTTAGACCTTGATTGAAGCTCATGTTGATGTGAAGACCACTGATGGATATCTTCTGCGCCTATTCTGCATTGGATTCACCAAGAGATCTGACAATCAAGTGAAGAAGACCAGGTTAGTATTCCTCAAGTTATTTCAGAAGGTATTACCCTTGTTTCAGCTATGCCAAGTCGTCGCATGTTCGCGCTATCCGTGCCAAGATGGTCGAAATCATGCAGAAAGAGGTCTTTTTTATTTCTCTCGTCGTCATATGACTGATTTGACATTTTAGGTTGCTTCGAGTGACCTTCGTGAAGTGTGCAACAAGCTGATTCCGGATTCCATTGGCAAGGACATTGAGAAATCGTGTTTCCGAATCTATCCTCTGCAAGACGTCTATATTCGCAAGCTTAAGATCATCAAGATGCCGAAGTTCGAAATGGGCAAGCTGTTGGAAATGCATGGCGCGACTGCTGGTGCCATCACTTTCGGAAATGGCGAGATAACCTATCGTCCAGATGCCTATGAGCCGCCTGTGCAGGCTAGTGTCTCGTATCTTGATGATATTAAATTGTCTGTTCTCGTTATTTGGCAATAAATTACGTTGTTTGATTTTTGTGCTTTTAACTGTAAATGACATTCTGTCAAATTAGCTGGGTGTGATGCATGATTTCCCGACAAATAATTTGCGACAAAGGAAGGAGAAAGATATTTTGTATTAGCCAAAACGAGCCCAAACCACCCCAAATATCTTGATCCCGTTCAAATCACCACAAAAAAAGTTTAACTATTCTAACTGACTTGTTTAGGATGTAGTTGGGGTCATTTAAATAATTTTGGCTGGTTCGGGGTGATTATAGTTTCATTGGAGTGATTTGAAGCGATTTTAGTTCTAGCGGTTTTAGTTTAGTTGGTTGAGACCACAGTCCTCACTGCGGACTTCACTGCGGACCTGTGACCTATTAAGAGACAATTCACCTGAGATCTATTTACCTCGAGTCCAAAATCCCATGTCACAGAGATGAAAAACCAATGAAAACGGTTTTTGGGGTTTACTGAAGGGTGGACAATTTTTTGCGAAAAAACGGTCGAGCTAATCAAAATCGCACTGTGACGGGATGAATCGCTCAGAATCTGACCACCGAACATTGCAAACTACTGCGAACCGTCCTAAGCAGTAGTTTTAGGATAGCTTCGGATATTCGGTAGTATTCTGAGCGATTCACCCGATCTCATTGCGATTCTGGTTCGCTATATCTTTTTTTCGCAAAAAACGACTGTCCACATTTAGTAAACTCCCAAAACTAGATTTATTTTGGCTATGGGCCACTCTGGCACAGGTTTCTGAGCGGTTGAAGTTATGCTGTCATCGTTGAAATGGTTCTCTCGCAAAAATTTTGATTTGAAATAAAAATTTGGACGAATTGAATTTTGGACGAACTGCATTTGGACGAACTGCATTTTGGACGAATTGCATTTGGACGAATTGCATTTTGGACGAAATGCATTTTGGACGAATTGACTTTTGGACGAACTGAATTTTGGACGAATTGTCTTTGGACGAATTGACTTTGGACGAACTGAATTTTGGACGAAATGCCATGGCACCGATGTAAACCACATTTTCAGTTGTATTTTTGAGAAATTCACTTGTAACTTCATAATGTGTATATTTTCAGCTGATTGGGGCTTTAGATTTTATTCAAAACTGTCTTGATGAACTAATAATTGTGTAAAAATTAAAAAAATCTGGTTTGGCTGTTACTCAAAATGTTGCACACATCCTTTTTCCGTATGTTTGTCTGCTCTTTTGATGCCTTTTTCCCTGTAGACCTTTGTAAAAGTAAAAAATGTTTTCGATTGAGCGCCTTTTTGGAAACTCTTTCAATAATATTTGATTTCTACTTTGATGGCGTTTTCGTGTTGTAGCAGCTGTGCAAGATGAATCAGCATCGCTGGGAAGCAAAAATTTGCGAGCCAAAAATCTATGCTTGTAATTTTGTTGCTGTTTTGATGAATAATCTTGATTGTAAATGTATATTTGTGCCACTTGTACAAATTTTTGCTTTTCAGCAATGTATAAAAGTTTTTTGGATTTATTTGGATCAGTTTTTGGATCAGTAGTAGCTTCTACAATTAAAAATTGATTTGAAGTCAACAACTTTTGCCTCTATTAATCAAGGCTTTGTATATTTAGCTCTGAAAAGCCAGAAATTTTCAAGGTTTATGGGCAAGATTGCTTTGGTGGAAAGATCTGGATAATGTGAGCAACACTTTTGCGAGAAATATTGTTGGAAATTAACTTTTGGAGTACCAACTTCTCAGAATAACATGAACAACCAGGTGGCATCATCAGTCGAGTCCACCCCGACCAGACGGAAAAGTAGGATTTTTAGGCCTTTTTATTCTAATGAAAATAGTTGTTGATTGTTTGGCACTAGTGCTTTTGTCTGTTTTTTTTCATTTATTTGAACTCGTGCCTTTTTGGATGGTATTTTTTCTGGCCATATTTGAATAGGCTGTAAGTATTAGGTTGGTGCATAAGTTTCAAACCATACAAAGATTTTTTTTGCAAACGAAAATTTCTCTTATAACAAAATCCAAACAATAGGTTTTGTAGCCCTAAATCTCCTCTTTCAAATGGCATATTTAACTTAGCTTGATTATTCTGGATAACTCACCATTTGGGTCCAAACACTTGTCTGGTCATTTTGAGAAGGTTACCCGCGTTTTCATCACTTTAACTGGTCAAATGTTTTATTGAATTTGAGCGTCACGACAAAATTTTATCACCATGTTGTAGCGCAGCTCAAGAGCTACAAAACCCATATTCCAGAATGATTTTTGAAAATCTGAGTATTGAGATATGGCCTTTTGGAAAAAATCATTTTCTTGAAAAAATGACGAAAACGCAAGTTTTTGCCAATTTTTCTGATTTTGGTCGTTTTTTCAAGAAAATGATTTTTTCCAAAAGGCCATATCTCAATACTCAGATTTTCAAAAATCATTCTGTAATATGGGTTTTGTAGCTCTTGAGCTGCGCTACAACATAATGATAAAATTTTGTCGTGACGCTCAAAATTCAATAAAACATTTGACCAGTTAAAGTGATGAAAACGCGGGTAACCTTCTCAAAATGACCAGACAAGTGTTTGGACCCAAATGGTGAGTTATCCAGAATAATCAAGCTAAGTTAAATATGCCATTTGAAAGAGGAGATTCAGAGCTACAAAACCTATTGTTTGGATTTTGTTATAAGAGAAATTTTCGTTTTGCAAAAATAGTCTTTTGTATGGTTTGAAACTTATGCACCAACCTAATACTTTCCCCGTCAAATTATTCTTTTACCCCGTCAAACTATTCTTTTACCTCGTCAAATCGTAAAAATATTTTACTCTTGGGTATTTTTTAACTTTTTCACTCGAATTTTTTTAAAGTTTTTACATCAAAATGTAGCCCTGGATCTCGGCTTTCTTGCAAGCTATTGACTGAATTTCTGAGATTTCAAAAAGTTGGAGAAAAAAATCTTTGTATAGACCAGATTTTTTGAAAAATTTGCTCCACACAAAGACTTTTTTCTCCAACTTTTTGAGATCTCAGAAATTCAGTCACTAGCTTGTTAGAATTCCAAGGCTACATTTTAATTTAAAAATGTTAAAAAAAATTAAAAACCTTTGGAGACAAAAACACATTTTTACAATTTGACGGGGTAAAAGAATTTGAGCCTAATTGAATATATGAAAACGCCTCAGAATATTTTTTAGCCACAGATTAAAAGTGGCCACAGAATTTTTTTCGGTCACAGAATATTTAAAAATAGCCACAGAATTTTTTTCTGGCTACAGAATATTTGGCCACAGATTATAAAAATAGTTTGTGGCCTTGAAAACATTCTGTTACCGCAAAGAATGTTCTGTGGCCAAAAAATATCATTATTTATTTTTGGCCAGTTTTTTGCATTTTTAAAATTTTTTAAACTTAGCACAAGGGTCACGGAGTTTCAAAAACCAAATTTGTGTTCAGTTAAAGACAAACAAAACGCCAAGAATTTCAAAGTACCGTATTTCCTCTAATAGAAGCCCTCCCCCCTATTATAGGCCCCCCTCTAATATAAGACCCCCCCCCCTCTAGTGGGTATCCTGAGAATATAAGCCCCCTTTTTTATATAAAGCCCAGAATCTATTTTTTTTTTCGATAAATAGGTGTTGCTAAACGTGGTACAAGATATAAAGAATGTCTTTATGTATTTGCCAAGCGCATCTTTCAAAGTGGATCGCTGGAATACTTGTGAATGAGTGAATTTCAAAGCAAAAACTACATCGAGTACTATTTTAGCGGGTATTTTGTTGGTTTAAAAAATTGCTTTATGCAGTAATCATCAGCAGAAAATCAGCAACAAGCTATACGAAGAGACGTCGGTTTACGTTTAAGGAACAAGAAAATAAGTCAGCAGCATAGGTCAGATAAAAGATATTTCGCAGAAAATTATCTTGATTTCGGAGCAAATTTTTGTCTCACTTTTTTTTTGATTTTTTACGTTTTTCGAAAAGTACAGGATGAGTCGAGAAATTCGAACACTTTGAATAGGCCATAACTTTTTGTCTAGGACAAATTTTGAAATTCTGTGAACGCAGAACGACTCAATTTTTTATAGGGATTTGTTTGATATATAATGTGAAAAACACAATTTTCGCTTGATCCCCCATGTGGTTTGGCCTTGGCCATCCAGAGGCTATTCTCAGACATTCTGCAAAGTTATTACTCTAAATGACACTTTAGCTACACAATGGTGTTAATACTTTCAGAAAAAGTATATGTAAACTAATGGAAAAGTTGAAACAAAATTTGCTGAAAAATTAAGATAATTTGCTGCGAAATTCCAATACGCCCAA
The DNA here is from genome assembly GCA_004194705.1 of Ditylenchus dipsaci. Lineage (NCBI taxonomy): Eukaryota > Metazoa > Nematoda > Chromadorea > Rhabditida > Anguinidae > Ditylenchus > Ditylenchus dipsaci. Next base: position 120,858 of record SADC01001303.1, read on the forward strand.
AATAATTTAGCTAGAACGCCTCCGAGAGAAACATTGGGTGAACTATGAATATAGAATCAGTGCTTTTGATGTTTAAACGCTTTTTCAACAATGTTATGTGGAAATTGTAAGCGATCAGAGGATGGCGTAAAAAAAATTATGACTCAAAATTTTTCCGCGCCTTCGGCCCGGCGGGTTCATAAAAAAAAAACCCCCTCTAATACAAGCCCCCCTCTAATATAAGACCCCCCCCTGGAGGGCATCCATAAAATAGAAGCCCCGGGCTTCTATTAGAGGAAATACGGTAACTTTTATCTTTTTTAATACAATTTAGATTTTTAAAAGTTTGGGAGCGGATGTCTCAAAAGAGCAGACTGATAGACAAAAGAGAAGTGTTTCCTGCCAATTCAAATTTTGCGCGTGCCGCTGCGCGCAAAAACCATGATGCTTTAAAGGGCCATGCCTACCAATACTCAATGATTATTTTGCACAGGCACGCTCTATTAGAGAACGATAAATATTCACGCCGAATTTTCATTACCAATGTACCTTCAACATGGTCGCAAACAATTTTCATGTCAAACAATACATTTCTCAAAAAAGAACATTGGATGATTTTCTGCAGAATATTTTTCAACGTCGTGTCTAGTTGAGATACGAACAAGTTCTTCCGAAATCGAAGCAAGAATTTAGCCCTTCGAGAATAGGTTAGCGTGGGGCAATCTTTCCAAGCAAAGGAATTTTTTCATCATATGAAACCACTGGTACATCAGATCCTTAGAGGTCACATAAGTCCTGTATGAATATAATGTGTTAATAGGAAGGTAAAAATGACATGGGTAAAATACCGTCTGTTCCGATAAATTAAATCGCACCAATTCGTCGTCTGTTGCCTTGGTTAACGCTACGATACACCTTAATTTTCCAGCAGCTTGGCTTTCTTCCGACATAACTAAACACATATCAATAAAAATTTATAAGGCAAAATCAAAGACGAACCAGGTTTTGAAGATATCTAAGCACAAGCGACTTCAAAAGCGTTCCTCTGAGGATTTGGTGCGTCAAACGGAAAGCATCCAATTTTTCGGAGAAGACAGTCCATATGGACATCCATATCAATCCTAAAAACAAATCACTTTAAAATGGAAGCAAATATAACCCCCATTTTTCTATACTTTTTGTCACTCTTTATATACCAAACGAAAGCTGAGATTCTGAGCTATCTTCTTCATCGGAAAACATTTCATTGATATAACAAAAATGTATGTAACAGCACAAAAGTTGGAGGCTGGTCGAGGTCCAGGTCGAGGTACCTCGACCAGGACCTCAACCACCCTAGTCATTACATTTACTTTTGTCACGATAATGAAATTATTTTTGATGTGAAAGATAGCTTGGAATCTAAGCTTTCGTTTGGGATATGAAGAATGACAAAAAGTATAGTAAAATTCTCTCTGATCACTAAAAAGGCTGAGAAAACAGGAGCTCAATCTCGACTCGCCTGTGTGAGCACCGGCTAAGGAAGTAAATACACATACAGCGTGAAGAATTGACTCGGCTATGGACGCTGACTGTCCTTCGAATCGATTTTTCCGAATCGAATCTTCAGCTGAATAGAAGTACCACCTCTTCTACTGCTTCTTTTTTCTTTGCTGAAGTGTTTTCAAATGGGAATAAATCCTCATTATATACGGAAACCATACCCATTCTTGCGTTTCTCGCATTCTTACCTCGACGAGATTTAGACTTCTTATGTTCTATTTAGCTTTCGTTGCTTCTACTAAAGCTGCTGTTGCACTTGTCATCTTCGATTTTCGGAGTTTTTCGATGCACTCAACTTGTGTTCGACGCCTAGTATAAACCATGTTGATGTCCCTGAACACAAATAAATTTTACTCAAAATTTTACCACGGTCAAAAATCTAAAAACCACGGACTTTTTCGTACACCTATATACCAAAATGTAGCCCGCAATCTAAACTGCAAGATCCTAGTTGGCTTTTGTCGAAACTGGTAAATTTCGATACTGAAAACTAATTTTAGCCAAAAAAGCCCGGTTTTTGACGTAAAAATATGATTTTTTTACTTCTCTCCGTATGAAATTCCAAATTGCGTATAAATTCAAGCGATATTGCACATACATACATAAAAATTTATGGGCTTTCACGTTAGCAACTTTATTTAGCAGGCTTGTATCAAAAAAGCAGAGGTTCAGTGCAGTTTTAAGACTCAACTCAGTAAATTTTCGGAGTACTTTTTTCATTAAAACATTTTTTAACCACCGAATTTGTTATCTTTTGTTGGCAAGTGATGGCTCATTGGAAAGCTGGAGAAACAAGGAATCTCGCCAGTACAAACTAAGACACAAAAACCAAAAATACCGCAAAAAATAAGCAATATAGATCAAAAGAAAAAATTATTGATGATCACTGCTTTTTTGAATTTTTCGATTTCGCGCAAAATTCTCTAATGAACACAAATTTGGTTTTTGAAACCCCGTGGGGCCAGCGAACTTCAGTACTGGCGAAAACGTGTGTCCCAAAACGCAAAAAAATGAAAAATGAGAAAAGGCGCGAGTTCGAAAACGGGGATGAAAATAAATAGACGTCAATGCATCTATTTTAGGATAAATCTAAAAAGATTTTAAGGTCGAACACTCATCTCCACAGTCAGTCAGCAAATGCCTCTGATTAGTGGTGAACAAGTTAGCCATAACTATCCCATCCAACAGCTACACCGCCAGTCAGTGGCCTCTCGTCTTAGTCCAATGGTGGTCGCAGCACATACCAGTCCAGCAATTCCTACTGCCTTTATGACTTCCTCCACATTTATAAGTGCCAACTGTATAGAGGCCACTCAGCGTTTGGTGCAGCAAATCAAGCCTGGGTCAATAGTTTTGCCGCAGGCCATCGTGCCCCTATGGTTGCTAGCGGATCAAATCAGCCAAAAGAAGAAGTAATACACCATAAGATTAACCAGTTGACCCAACAAATGCAAAATTTTGGTATGACATCGAGACAGAAACGCTACAGTCAATACACTGGTCGAAGTCCTGCTCCTAAAGAAGTCCGCTTTGATCCTCCGTGGATGCATCGCATTGGTCAGTTGCAGAATGCTGTGGAAGTGCTCAGACAATATTCGGGTGTTCATCTCAAAAACAAGTAAACTTTTTCAAGTTTAAATGCTTCAGTGAGGCTACTCGGTAAAAAGAATAAAAGCGGTAAGGGTGGGCCAGTCGGGGAGTGGTCATGAACATAGCCAGGGGGAAGCAACTAGGCTTCAGCCCCCCCCCCTTCCGAAATGTTTTTGGAAAAAATAGTGTAGAATAGAAGCAGTGTTCAAATCGTAAACAGTGTAGATAAAATGACGTCAGGAAAAATATTTTGTGGGTAAATCTCTGGAGGGTGATGCACACATGAGACGTTTGTTTAAGACCAATTAGAAGACCATTAACAACAACACGGTATATTCAGTTTTGATCACGAGACTTACTCGAATTCATCTGGCAGGTAAGCGAGTTTGGGTGCATGCAAATATCATGCATACCACCCCGATCCTGGGCTACACACCACCATTGATATAAGGTTTGGGGTTCAACTTTCAAAAATCTATCCTACGCATTTCTTTTGGATCAAATTTAAAAATTCCGAAAAATTAATGAATTTTCCACAAAATTTGCAAAACCTTTTTGTTGGTGGTTTTCATCTCGATTTTCATGTATTTTTCGACAAACGTGTAGCCCAGGATTTCAGGTTTCTAACGAGCTATATACTGACCAAACAAAGTTTAAAAATGTAGGAGGAAAATGTCTTTAAAATATTGGGTTGTAACATAAGTTTCTGTCGGTTTTTGTTCATGAAGATTTTGTTTCAATGTAAAATATTTCTACCATACTGTTATATGTCATTTTGTAGAAAAGATTCTCCTTTTTCATCGCTCTTTTTCAGATTTCACAATTTCACAACAAAATGTTGATTTTTAGCCTTCAAGAAATGAGCTTCAAGTTAAAAAAATAATTATCTCCGGTATTTTTAGAACTAGTCAAAGTTCAGTCAATTGTTAGGCGCTGCATTTACAACTCAGCACTTAATTGTAGCGCAGATAAAGAGCTTCAAAATCCATTTTACAGAATGGTTTTTGAAAATCTAAGTATTGAGATATGACTGTTTTAAAAAAGCAAATTCTTCAAAAAATGACTGAAATCCGGGAAAAAATTATGAAAACTTGAATTTCAGTCATTTTTTGAAGAATTTGCTTTTTAAAACAGTCATATCTCAATACTTAGATTTTCAAAAACCATTCTGTAAAATGGATTTTGAAGCTCTTTATCTGCGCTACAATTAAGTGCTGAGTTGTAAATGCAGCGCCTAACAATTGACTGAACTTTTGACTAGTTCTAAAAATACCGGAGATAATTATTTTTTTAACTTGAAGCTCATTTCTTGAAGGCTAAAAATCAACATTTTGTTGTGAAATTGTGAAATCTGAAAAAGAGCGATGAAAAAGGAGAATCTTTTCTACAAAATGACATATAACAGTATGGTAGAAATATTTTACATTGAAACAAAATCTTCATGAACAAAAACCGACAGAACTTATGTTACAACCCAATACCATGGTTTTTGCGCGCAGTGGCATGTGCAAAATTGAATTGGCGGGGGACAATTCTCTTTCGTCTCTCACTATACTCTAATGGGTCATTTCACACGACTCCAAAGAATACAGGGAGGGACGAAAGAGAAGTGTCCCCGGCCAATTCAAATTTTACACATGTCGCTGCACGCAAAAACCATGGTCCTTTAAATCGACCAAATTTTTGAACGAAATTTGCTTTAGTCAAAGACCCTACCTGCAACTTTTTGCAACCTCATTTGGTAAGTTGATGGCTGGTTAAAAGTCTGAGATCCTGGGCTACACGCTTGTCAAAAAAATATATAAAAATTGATTAGAAAACCATTAAGAAAAAAGCTTTTACAAATTTTCAGGGAGCTTTCACATACGGTTCATTTTTAGCAAGTGAACTGTGTCAAATAAGTGACCCTTGTTTGTCACCTTCCCTCCTTGTGCAACCTTTTGTAATAACACGATTAAATCAGGTATAACCGAGTAGCGCCACTAAATCTAATTTGGGTGACCTGAGTGGACTGATTTTTCCAACCTTCAGAAACTCTCTCATCGTCCGCTGTTTCGCTCAGTCAAGTGCCGTTTACATGGAGCTAGTCTTTTCACTTATCAACACAGTCCTTTCGGAACTAGACCCTAACCAGCCGCCACCAGAAGTGGAGCCAATCTTGATCAGCCAGCATGCAGTCAAGTACCTACAACCTTTAGACATCCAAAAGTGCAAAGCTGACAAAGTGGAATGGACAGATACAGTGCTCATCCGAGTGCCCTTCAAGGCAGACTACACTGCTCGACTTTTCCAAGTGAAATTCAATCGACTGGTGCCAGAGGTGTTCGACAAAATATCTGTGCGCACACCATTCGCCCATCTAGACTGCACTAGACCAGAAAGAGATCTTCGTTTCCGCCTTCAAGCTTTTTGCAGAGAGAAAAATGTTGCTGCTCGTTCCTTTCAGATGGCTGCAAAAAGGGATGGATTTGAGTGGACTGGAGTCGAGCAATACTTTCATAATGGTGTTCAGTTATTCAAGGTGGGTTATGGGTAATTTTGGAGAAAAGAGGTAGGTAAACCACGTCGAAAACTCTTCGGGCGTAGCCAGGGGGGGGCAGGGGGCACGTGAACCCTCCCCTACCCCCCCCCCCGTCAGATTTTTTTCCTTATCAGTGCCCCCCCCCGTCCCCCCGTCAGATTTTTTCAAAAACGGTGTAGGTAAAATGGCCTAAAAATTTTTGGTTTTTTTTTTCTGCCATAACCATGCGAAACTCTCGCTAAACCAACACTTTTAGGCCAATCACCCACACTAGAGATGTCCCACAAGATTTTTTTGGATAAAGCTGTTTTTTCGTTTTGAAGGCTCAAGATCATTCCAACTTCCGTTGGACGAAATCTTGAGTGCTAGCTTTAGGACATTACTGGTTTTGTAATATCGAGGTTCAACTGTAATGCCTCTTTTGAACAGAGAACATTTATCGGATATCATTTCTGTAATAATATTTTTTGAAGTCGAAATTTCGACCCTAGTAGCGAATACCAAAATTTTTCCTTCTAAAACTTAAGTAAAGACTACCCAAATTTATGTCCCAGACCCCAGAAAAAGTGCGTGAACTATTTATTAGTCAAACTTTCGTACGCTGGCCAACCCCAAGCCTAAGGGCTAAGCCTAAACTTCTTACTGAAAAGGGTAGTTACAGCGATTTTGAAAAGGTCCGATTTGGGGTGGGAGGGGGGGGGGTGGTATTCGCTACTAGCGCCGAAATTTAATTCAAGTTTTTTTTTCCAGAAGTCCTATTTCCACATAACAGCCTTAAAACTCCAGCCGGATAGCGAGATACAGCATCTGCATTCCATAGTAGCCAGTCTCAAAAAGTATTCCCAGCTTTACCAGGACAAAAAGTAAAATTTAAAAAATCCTAAAAATATTCATTCAAATTCCACTTTTCCAGACTCTCTGCAATAATCCAGAATTTTCCACGCCCGACCCTCATGACCAAAGAAATGGACATGGAACAGCTAAATGCAGCGGTCTACCGAGTAGTTCTCA